>OZ012739.1:556082509-556422525 GCA_963859935.3 Lathyrus sativus | reverse complement strand
TATATATTTGGAATGTACTCAAACAATAGTTCCTTTATTGTTGTTTAATATAGTTGAATCTGTTTAACTGCGACTAGCTCTTAAACCAGTCACCCTGTTCAGTGACAGATATTGCCTTAAAACAGTAACACGATGGCATGCAATATAAACATATGATAAGTATGAGTTAAAATTATATCTTACAATAATTTTTCACTTATGTTTATGTACGGCATTTCCCCAGCTCACGTTACTTTAGTTTTTGCTAACATTTCAAATTTCAAATATGGTAGGCCGCGGCAGCAAAAGGGGAAGCACCTCTTGGTCTCCCATTGAAAGGGGCTGGTCAAGATTCATCAGATGCGCAACCAAGAGTAAGACATAGCTGTAGGTTAAGTTTTCTCCAACAACCTTAGAAATGTTGAGTTGCTATACATAATGCATGACACGATTCCTCCAAACAGGCAAACGGAATTACTCCTAAAGCCAGCGATCCCTTGTCTGGTGAACTTTGGGAGGTAAAGAAAGAGAGGATAAAAAAGGCTTCTATACATGGAAACTTACCTGGTTGGGACTTGAGATCTGTAAGTATATTTATCAATCAAAAGAATATGAATTCACCACGAGCATCTCTTAATCAATCATTTTTCACAACCTAAATATAACTGGTTTGTTGATTTGCTGATTTTCTAATTGCTATTTATCCAAGTCACAAAATAATGTTTTGCAAATTATGCATGGTTGTAACTCCTAGTTACAATTGGGAATCTTGTACTTCTATTCATCATTTTTTTTTTGATTTACAAAAGAGCCCACGTGGTATGCACGGTAGAATAATGCTTGATAGTGGTCTTGATAAAATTTTAGCAGCTATGCTATCAAAACACAACTTTAACCCAACTTTAATCAGATGAAATTTTACAACTTACATTATTTTTATCAATAAAAGTGGAAACAGGCACTAATCTGGGCGCTAGTTTGTATGAATTTACTATGTCAATCTAACTTGTAGAAAATAGAAAAATATAGCTTCCTAAGTCTTAAGAAAAAATATACACTATCTCACATAAAAATATTAGAAAGATGATCTTGCTTGCATACGAAAGTTAGGTATATTCTCATAAGAACATGAATCAAGTAGCTAGTGAAAAATTTAAAGAGATTTTGTAGGAATCTCAAGGCAAAGAGGCATTTCAAAAGTTGATGTATGTGATCTAAATTTTGGACCACATACATACATCAACATTTCAAAAATACTCCTACCATTTTTTTTTTATATTTCATTCAGGAGGAATATGCATATGTAATATTTATTTTTAAATTAATCATATGAGTATATTTTAGTTTCTATGCATTACTATTACTATATAATCAAATGATAAAATTAATTTTATAGTTTTTACATACATGTATGTCAATTTTTTATATAAAAAATAATTAAAAGTAGGCACTGTTTAATTTATATATTTTATAATATAAAAAAGTAACATACTTAACATTATTCCAACACTTTTTTTAAAATATAAGTATCAACATTTTAATATCAGCTACGGTTGCCATCATAATTTTTCTGGAGCATACTCAGTATTCACTCCCACCAGTACCCACTTGTATCCATTTTCTTTACTTTATATAAAATAGAGTCTTAAAATAAGTTTAGATATCAATTTTACTATTTTGTATAAAAAGTTTGAATTGAATTTCTTCTAAATTATGTTTATAATTATATCTTATATGAGCTTATAAATTAAAACCTAATTGAGTCTTAACTCTTAAGTTAACTAACTTCGCATACAAGGTTTGATTAAGTTATTCATCATTTTTATGTATAAGAGGGATTAAATGGATCAGTAAGTTTATACACTAGACTGCGTGCATCAAACAACCGTTTAAGTCATAACTTAAATGTATGTTTATCCAGGAATGCTTAACATGGCGTGCTAAACAAGTCGTAAGGTGCAGTGTATTAAATCTTTTTTTTTTTGTTGAGAAATATTGTAGTCAGTAGTCATGAGTCAGTATTTTCAGAATGGTTTGTATAACTAAGACATGACAATATCAACAAAGCAACAATCTAAAAGAATGTTCTCCATTAGTGCAACTATGAGGAAGGTAGACACAACTTATTAGAAAAGCTTGCTTTTTGAATAACACGTCATGTTTTAGCTGGAAACTGTTGTTTGGAAAATGGGCTAGCAGAGGAAATGTTTTCTATATATTTTCATTGCTTGAATATTTCCTTCATTTTTGTTTGTAGTTAGAGAATAGAGATTGCAAGACACATTTATGTTGCACATATCATGATGGTGTTCACATGATGGAGTTAGGAATGAGAATATACATTAGCAAACACAACCTTGATTTTGTTGACTTGTTGAAAGTAGCATTATCTTGTCATTTTTTATTTTCAGTAAGGTTCTTCAGAGTGTAAATCATAAGCAATTTTTGTTGTAGATGAGTTATTTGATTATCTGTTTGAGAATATGTGCTTTGAGATTACAAATCCCATGAATATGATAGCAGAGTTTCCCCTTTTCACATAGGTTATTGTTAAGAGTGGGGACGATTGTAGACAGGAGCATCTGGCAGTTCAACTTATTTCACATTTCTATGGTAGGTGTGGTCTTTGTCCAATTTTTCCTTTGCTCTCATTCAAAATTTGACAATTATTGTTCCTGTGATGTTATTTATGGAGCATACTGTTAGGATATAGAATGGAATAGGTAGTAACTAGCAAGAGTCGTTAAAGCAGTTAGTTAGATGAATATTTGTATAGATAGGAGGATACAAGGATAGAGGGAAGACATTCAAATTCGGAAACATTTGGTGAATAGAACAGTGGCTCTATTGTAGAAGGGAAAACCCTTGGAGGAGGGATCTCTTTTCAATTTAATTTCTAGGTTCATAACTGTAATTTTTATATTATTGTCTTAAAAAAAGCTCTTATATTTATTTATAATTCTAGGGACAAAGATAATATAATTGTAGTGCAACTTTTTTTAACGTGATTCATTAGCTAGTTGAATAATAGATGAATATTCTTTATATTATCATTTTTGGCGGGGTTGTGACTACTGCATCAATACAAGAGACTCTGCCTCATCCTACGTTTGACATTTCTATCTCCTCTTCACGTTGTATGGTGGACCCTGTTAGCAACCTAATTCTTACAAAGAAAATTGATTGAAAAAAATGAATAGAAAGAACACAATTTTGTTGAAAGAATGAGAATAAGAGAGAAGACTCTCCTTCACGAGTTTTCCCATCTACAACAGAGCCATATGTCTATTCACTCACTGTTAACAAATCTGAATGCTGTCACTCTCTTCCCTCGTGTCCTAATTATTATGTATGCTGATTCCTTCCAACCAATGAACCAACTACTCTAACCGTTGCACTGTCATTAACTTACCCTAATCTTCTATCCTAACAATATCATGCCGTAAAATTCAACCTTGTCCCCAAGGTTGAAAGCATAAACATACCAAACACTGCTTTCTACTTTTTATAACGGGCAGCAAAACTTTCACTCCAACTATTCTATAAATTTCACAATCTTTTTATTTTACTGTTATGTAAAGGGGGAAAGCCGGCAGCTCAAGTCATGAAAGGTCTTATTCTTTAAGTTTTATTTTGCACATGCACATTAAGATATACTAAATCTACATGTTTGCAGTTTTCGGTGCAGTACTTGAACTAAATTGGATCCATGTAAAAGAAAGATTCAAAATCATCCAGTGAACCGGCTGGCTGCGCCCTATTTTGTTAGATGCATGAGTGGATCTTATTTTACTGTATTACGTCACAAAATTAACCCAGGATGCAGTAGACTTCTGTCTGTTTTATGTTTCTTGAGATGTTGCTTAAATGGTGACTATCATTGGGTTTTTGTTCCAGATATTTTCCAAGAAGCTGGACTTCCTCTTTGGCTGCGTCCGTATGAAGTGTTATGCACTTCTTCTTACACTGCTCTTATTGAAACAATTCCAGATACGGTAGTTCTCTTATGCATTTCAAGTTTATATTGAAACTTCTACATTTATCTTTACTAATCTATAGATATTTTATGATATGATTTGCAGGCTTCTCTACATTCTATCAAGAGTAGATATCCCAGCATTTCAAGTTTACGGGAATTCTTTATTGCCAAGTATCAAGAAGATTCTCCTAGTTTTAAACTTGCTCAGGTAATATAAATTAGAGATGCAAAGATACAATGCATAATTGTAGACTGATATTTTTCATCTTATAATTTTGTAACAAATACTTAATTAGGCATTTTTTATATATACTGTGTTTATCCCTGCCTTTAGTGGCATTCTAGTTTAATGTTTTCTATTGAGAGGGGTAGAGAGGCCGGGGTTACGTATTTGAATCTAAAATTGCATTCTGAAGCTTAGATGATTACAGAGGTATTTTATATGCATACCCAAGTTTACAATCATAGCATAATGTAACTAGTTCCTAACAAAGAGCTAGGTTTGTTACATTTAGAATGTAACTGAGAATCTTCTAGAATCTTGGAACTTACATAGAGTCTAATTCAAAGATATACTCATTTTCATATATAGACAGATAAATCATTCACAAAAAGAGAAGTTCTAAATAGAAATTTGTTTCTCTCAGTTGTTCATTTTCTTATCAGTTTATTTGAGGAAGATTTCTTATCATCCTTCCTTTGGTATCCCTTCTTTGTCATGAACTTACAATCCTCCTCATGATCTGTAACCCTCAAATTGGTTAAATACCCTCAAATTTGTTTCTCTCAGTTGTTCATTTTCTTATCAGTTTATTTGAGGAAGATTTCTTATCATCCTTCCTTTGGTATCCCTTCTTTGTCATGAACTTACAATCCTCCTCATGATCTGTAACCCTCAAATTGGTTAAATACCATAATCTTATTCAACATGGTATACTTGACAACTAAAATATTGCAAAGAACTTCATATAAAATCGTAGTTTGACTAACTTATTTACATCTATGATCCGAATAAGTTCATTACTGAAAATCCAGCTAGTTTTTTCAGAAAATTTAGTGTTCCCATGCTAAAATTGATCAATATTTCTCAATAGCAACCCATTTTACACTGTAATACGGTGTACGAAACCTCAAATTTATCTCCGTCGGAGTAAACCATCTGATGACCCTAATCTATAGCCACAGACAAGTGTGGGGTATCCCAAAAACATGGGTGGAATGAGTGGCAAGTCCTAACCAACTCAATTAGAAACCTGCAAGTATATAGAACAGTACCATATGGTATGGGTTATTGGTAGAGCACTAGATAGTGGTCATGGTCCCATGGATTCAATGCAATCATTTGATGGAATAAGACAAGGACCAGCTACGGGGCTCAAATAGTTCGAAGCCCAGGATTTTTACAAAATATAGGTTAGAGAAAAGAAATGCTTATGGGACAGAATTACTTACAAGTGCTGAGTTGGCCTGTTTGTTTGCCCATACAACATAAGTAGTGGGAGGAATACTGAAGGGTAGGAAGTTAGTTGTTCAGGTTTGTATTTGACAGATAGTTATCTGAAGAGGCAAGGCTCTAGAGTTATAGGAGGGTTCATGTTCTGTAGTAGTTCTAGCTTTCCAGTCTATGACTAAAATACAGTTTTCCATTTCTCTTGAATTGGGTTCCTATCAGTTATACTCCTTAAAGAGTTAAATACTAGTTGAGGAGACAACTCCACAAAGTCACGTATTATACTCATGTTAAAGGACAATTCCCTAAATTTCAGTTGCTCGAGTCTCTAGCCAGTAGATAGATTCAAGGCTAATACTTGTTTATTAAAAAAATGATAGTTTTGAGCCAATAAAGAGAGGTTCAAGGTATGGGTAATGAGAACCCTTCGTAAATCATTTCTAACGTACCAAACCTGTGTGCTTTGAAACAGTTTAATGTATTAGCCAATTTTCAATGCAATTTGAAGCACATTTTAGATACTTTGGTATGATTTTCACATGTTTCGAAGCAAATACTCCTTTTTCCCTGTCAGAACTAGGGTGAATGAAAAGATGTGGGCTGATGTAACCATTACTGAATCCTTATGCGATACTTTTATGACATAGATATCTGCCCTAGTTGGGTTTATGTGTGATGTGCAGGTGATAAATGACTATTTGAGCTCTTAGTTTAAAACATTGAACCCGATGGTAAAACTAATATACTTAGAATAGTAGAGATTTTTAGGCCTACTCTTGTGAACCTACATTATTAAGTAATGGTATACTCTTATGTTGATACTTCTGTCTGAGATACACTAGATTTCATTTGTTCTTTTCAAGTACTTTCACAAGCAAAATGTTATCAAGTGCGATTTGCTTCTTCTCCTTCCCCTTCATTTCCAGGCATGGTTTTCTGATATGGTTTCTGTTGGAATTTCCGCCTTCATTGCGGTCTGCCCCTAGTCGCCTAAATTGCGGCATTTGACTTGCCTTAATTGCAGCCTCCAACACCTTCATTGTGTTGGGTTTGAAGGGGTAGATTTAGTTCCACATTCCTTAGAGATATGGCCTGTGTTGTGCTTGTGCTTATAAGTGGGGACATTCCTCACCCTACAAAGCCGGTTTTGTAGGGATGATTAGGCTCCACCCAAATTCTGAGATGGTATCAGAGCCTATCCTAGATCCGTTGTTGGGCTTCCCGCATCGTCCACGCTTCAGGCTCATTTGAGGCCCAAGCATGAGGGTGTGTGTTGGAATTTCCGCCTTCATTGTGGTCCGCCCCTACTCGCATAAATTGTAGCAGTTGGCTTTCCTTGATTGCAGCCTCCAACACCTTCATTGTGTTGGGTTTGAAGGGGTGGATTTAGTCCCACATTGCTTAGAGATATGGCCTGTGATGTGCTTATAAGTGAGGGAAATCTTCACCCTACAAGCCGGTTTTGTAGGGTTGTGTTAGGCCAAACCTAAATTCAGAGAGTTTTTTTTTTTTTTTGCAGGTTTTAAGTTTTTTAGGGTTATCCCCTTCTTTTGAATAATGCTTCTTGAATTCTTTTAATAATTCTAATATATGGTAAAAAGCACCTTGATTATATGTTGAAAGTGGGCAAAAAATCATTTGTTATAATAAGATGATTTGTTTACATTTGTTGTTTCAGAGGAACTTTGTTGAAAGCATGGCTGGTTATTCCTTGGTTTGCTACCTTCTGCAGGTGTGAAAAATCTCACTATACTTGTGCACACTATGGCTGATGCATAGCCTGCTTGAATTGCAATTTAAATCATAATATTTTTCTGTTAATTGTTCAACCACTTTTTGTTTTTGCTTTCTTTTCATCCAGGTAAAGGATAGGCATAATGGGAACCTCTTATTGGATGAAGAAGGCCATATCATACATATCGATTTTGGCTTCATGCTTTCCAATTCACCTGGTGGTGTTAATTTTGAAAGCGCACCTTTCAAATTAACTCGGGAGCTTCTTGAGGTAAAACTGAGACAACTTGTTTATAAGGCACCTGATTTTTTTAGTGTACTTTTTCTTTACAATAACCGGCAATGTGCTTGTGGCAGGTTATGGACTCTGATGCTGAGGGACTTCCAAGTGAGTTCTTTGATTATTTCAAGGTAATTTAGAGAGAAAGGGAGAGGGAGAGAGAGTCTGCCAATGACCTTTGATTTTTTAAGTCTAAATTGTCTGATGTTATGTACCTTGCAATCCAGGTTTTATGCATTCAAGGCTTCCTTACTTGCCGTAAGCATGCTGAGCGTATCATTCTTCTAGTTGAGATGTTGCAGGTAATATAAATGTTATCTAATGTATAGACTGCCTATGTTCATTGTCTGATTGCAAGTAGTTCCTATATCTCCTAGCAGAACAACAGACTGTGTTATTTTATTTATTGATGGTCCAAACCTGTCAGGTTGAACCAACTTTCCTCGTCCAACTTTCTTTTTTAACTATTGCCCACCACCGGTCCATTGCAAGCTGTTTAGTGTTCATATTTAATATGGGCATTTTATGTCTTTATGAATGGCCTTGCTGGCTGTCCACTGACTTCATTATATTTACATTCCTTCTTAATAGAGTTAAAAGAAAAACATATTGTACTATATTTCCTTAACAATTGGATGTTTACATCTCATGCTCTTTGCCTAAGAAGTTATATACATGATTTCTGTAGTGAGTTGTGGTCTATCAACGGGTTTAAAGTTAAACAAATTTTGAAAAAACCGAACTGGATTGGTTGGCTTTTTTGAGAATACTAGCAAATCACTGAGTTGTTTAGTCCATTAAAAAACCGTCTAATTAGATAACCAGAACGAAATGGTTGAACCTATTCAAAATCATAGGGAAATCATTAGAGAACAGGTTTAAATTTACCCAAAAACATTGAGTTGTTTAGCCCATTAAAAAATCGTCTAATTAGATAACCAGAAAGAAATGGTTGAACCTATTCAAAATCATAGGGAAAAGATTAAAGAACAGGTTTAAATTTACCCAGAAACATTTTTAGGCAAATAGAAGCCAAAATAAGGTTCACATGTTGATCGTTATTACCTGACCTTTTATTATTGATTTTATGTCGTGGACATATGATATGGTCATTTTATGCTAATTTTAAACTTTCAACAAATCTGATTTCCTATTATTTTATATTATTAGAGTATGTGGGTTGAACTTAACTCATCCCTACAAAACAGGCTTGTAGGGTGAAAATTGCCCTCACTTATAAGCACATGTTCTGATCATATATTGTCCGATGTGGGACTCTTAACATATATATTGGTTTATTATTAAATATTTCATATAACATTAAAAATGTATATATAATCATCAAATCAGTTGGTTTTAATAATTAATCTGGTTTTAAAAACATTGGGGGTAATTGAACTGTGTATGGCAGTAGACCAACTCTTTAAGAAAACCTGAATAACGGAGTGTTGTAGATTCTCTACATGCAAGATCGACATCATTGAACTACAAAATTGAAATTGAAATATAGCAATGTGTATCTTCCTATGAAGTTGTAGTTTTTAAATCTTAGAAATATTTCGTTTGCTAATCTAGAAAAATGTGAGAATATTTTCTTCAGAAGCTTGTGATTGTCTTTGCATTTTTAAGTTGGTTAAGATAATCTCTAGTTATAAATTCTGCTGAGAATCAATCAAGAAACTTGTAGGATCCATTAAAGGTATAGTGATTACTAGATAGGTAAGTTCGTGTTGTCTTTTTTAAAGAATGAAAATTTTAATTAGCAATTCTAGTATGCAAAATTGGTGAGGTGGTTGGTTTTTCCATAAAGAAGCCTAGAATAGAAACTTTGCTGAGTTTCCATCCCAAACTCAACGAAAGAAAAAAACAATGTTTTCTGTGCAGCAAGGTTACAGTATGTTTGTTTAGAAGTTTCCTTTTGTTCATGCCTTGTAGCCGACAGTTGACTGTAATCTTTCTGAATGCCCCATGTTGTAATATAATCTTGGGCTTGACCTATTTTCTAATGAACTTTGATTGTCCTGGCACTCATCTGTGTGTACTTTCTTGGGCCTCTCATTGCTATTATGCCTATCTATTGGGAGGAGACAATCAGGAAATACTCTTCCATACATGCTCTGAATTATTGTTTCCTTATGTTTCAGGATTCTGGTTTCCCCTGCTTTAAAGGTGGTCTACGGACAATTCAGAACCTAAGAAAGCGATTCCATCTCAGTTTAACCGAAGAGGTTTCAATTCATTTTAAATCTCAGTTCTCTTTCTTATCTGTAATCTTTTGCCTGTGATTGTTATATCTTTTTTAACTCCTTGCAGCAATGTGTATCTTTCGTGCTTTCACTTATTAGCAGCAGTCTTGATGCATGGCGAACACGGCAGTATGATTATTACCAGAAGGTTTTGAATGGAATATTGTAAGAGCTGTGGTCATTTGCTTGTTCCTTTTTGGCTGAGCTTGTAGGGTGACTGCGTATCATTCAGAGTTGCATTCCTAAAGTTATTAGAGGGTGGTTGGTTCACGGCGTTATGGCTCTAAGTTTTTAAAGATGTAATAATGAATCAATAGATGGCTGGATGCATCCTCTTTTCTTATGATGGCAATGGGAGTGATTTTCGTGCAAATGAAGCTATGCTATTTGGAGAAGTTGCATTGGCCTCTTTAATGCCTGCCACTTTGAGGTAAATCAAATTGTACTCTGATTTTAGCAGAGTACATATAAGATTTTATTGGTTGTTGATATGAGTACCTATGTAAGCTGTTTGGTTCATGAAAGCTTTTAGGGGGTGTTTGAATTGCGGAGCAAATACTGACCTGGTATGTTTTGGATATCTATTATCAAGGGCAGACATCTACTTTGGCAAATAGTTCTGTTATTTCTTCAAGGTCTCAGCTGATTTATGACGTCTCTCTTCCCAAAGTTGATTCTTCAATACTTACAATTCAAAATTGTCAACTTTCTTTAATGATGTTTGATTGTATAATGTAATTAACCCGCGGCGGAATTTGTTCATCTTATTAATCATAATTTTTTTAGTTAGATCGGCTATGGAATCAAGTCTTTACTTCTATGTGAAACTGTGGCTTTTCAATAAACAAGTAAATTTTAAGTTAAAATAGGCAAATCTCAGCGGTTGAATTTGACAAACATACCATGTTTGAAAAAATGCAGTTTAAAAGCGAATTATGTTTAACAAATTGGTCACATTTGGATGTAACTAAAATATGCTAGCAAATGCATTTTCACGTTCCACAAGCCAATATAAACAGGCAAATCTGCGTTGACTTCACTAAATGTTTCATGTTTGTATTTAGACCTCAGATATGATCAATATTTATGTCATTCATTATAGACTTGGTTGATAATAGTTATCTTTGTTGCAAATTTTTAATGTCAATAGTATGTTTTCTGTTGTTCTTTGTTATATGATGAATATTTAAGCTATAAGAGAATGTATGTAGTTCCACACCTAGAATTATATGTTAGACCTGTGCATAATTAGAATATTTTAGAAAGATAGTTATCCCGGTAATTGAAGATGTCAGTATTGCATAGTTGTAATTTTGAGATCAAGAATCTCTCACGCTATTTTTAATATGGTATAAGAGCTGTTTACTCGATCTTCTTCTTTGGTTTCAGTTGGTTGCTGTGTTCACACTTCTATTTTCTGCAATTTACAGCTTGGAAGAGAGAAAAATTAGCTATCCTAGTAATTGACATATGTTTGCAACCTGTTATACTGACATATGCCAATTACAAGGACAACTAACTTTCTAAACTAATTATTCTAATTTCTGCACATGTTTTACATAAAGTTCTACTCTGTGTTTGTGGCATTTACATTTTGGACATTCAAATATCCACTAGATAAAACTTGTGTTACATAAAATTCAAATTGTATTATTTACAATGGATTCAACTCTATTTATAGAGTTGTAAACTAACTCTTTGAAATCAAGGGAACAGTTCTTGAATTCAAGTCAAAACCAATAGCATGTCACCCGATAAAGGTGTCAACTGTTATACCTTTACCGTTCAAGTTAGACTCTCAGTTTGTTTCTGAGATGAAATGAGCTGTAGATAGAGATTTGATGAGTACGTCTGCCCATTGGTCTTGAGTTGGAATATGAGACATTACTAAACTTTTGTTTATTATTTTTTTTCCTTCTTGAAAATGAATATGTCAGGTTTTATGTGTTTTGTTATGCTATGGAGAGTCGGATTATGTCAAAAACATCGTGTTTAAATTGCCGCATAGTATTTAAGGAGCGTGAAACTTAATTTGTAGCCAGAGAGAAGTCAATGAAGCAAGAGAATTTAAGTTGATACAATGATATAAAGCTCCTGTATTTTGCTTATGTATTGGAACAGACAACTAAATTACGTTTTCTGGACCCCATGATACAAGGTTTGACCTAGATAGATACATGCTCCTTATGTTAATCTTCTATCACCTAGATCTGAGGTCTAATTAGCATCACAAAACTCTATGAGAGTGAATAAATGAAGGCGTATTCTATGGGATTGAAGGGCTAATGTTGATCATGAATTTGATGTCATAGTTCCTCATTTTAATATACCTGAGCCGAGTGATATTTCTTATAACAGTAGGAAGTCGTCTATATCTCATTTGGTTATTTGTCTGCCTGGTCCTACTCTCTATGATTCTGACAAGGTTTTGCCTTACAAATATAATGCTACTATGAATGAAGATGGCAAAGAGGTGTTGATTCCCTCTTTCTCTTCTGTTGTAAATATTGTCGATGTTAGTAAAGTGACCCGTAGTGGTCGTGTATTGTTGTTGCACCTCCCAAGAAGATTGATGATGTCTCTGCTAATAAGTCATTTCAATTTGAAATGTCTATTGTACAATATGAATCTGGATTTGTAATAGGGAAATATAGTGGTTCAAATTAGAATTCTGATTATGAAGTTTTGAAATTGATTAAAATGAGTGAATACAAGATTGTTGACCAACTACTTCAAACTCCATCAAAAATTTTTGTCTTATTTTTGCTGATGAATTCTGAGGTTCACATAGAGGATTTGAGGACGGTTTTAGAGTAAGCTTACGTAGACCATAATGTCACCGCTGATCAATTTGATGGTATTAGTGGCAACATAACTGCTTGCAAAAATTTGAGCTTTAGTGATAAAGAGCTACACGAGGAAGGAAAAAATCACAATATGGCCCTGCATATTTTAATGAATTGTCAAGATGATACATTCCAACATGGTGGATACTGGTTCCTCTCTGAATGTAATTCCCAAGTCCATTATGTCAAGGCTTTCATATCAAGGCATTCCGATGTGATATAGTGAGTTTATTGTCAAGGCTTTCGATGGATCTAGAAAATTTTTTATAAGCGAAGTTGATCTCCCCGTGAAGATAGGTCCTCAACCCTTTCAAATTACTTTTCAAGTGATGGACATCCATCATGAATATAGTTGCTTGTTGGTTCGGTCGTGAATTCATGAAGCTGGAGGAGTCATTTCAACTCTCCATCAAAAGTTAAAATTTGTGAAAAATGGAAAACTACTCGTGGTAATCTTTCATCTTTCTCTTATATGGATGCTGGTGAGGATGTAGGAACTCTGTTCCAAGCTCATTCTATCATTGACAATGCTTCTAAGAAGAATGGGGCATCAATTTCTTCATTGAAAGATGCACAAGAAGTTGTGGAAAACGGTCAATCTATTGGTTGAGGTTGAACTATTGAGTTTGCTGAGAATAAAAACATAGTTAGTATGAGGTTTTCTCCTGGTGCAACTAGAAGAGAGTTGAAGCACAATTAAGAAATATTCTACAGTGATGGGTTTATCCATTCTTGAGATCAAACTGGTGTTGCTATTATGAAGACGATGATTCAGAGCAAGACATGCCAAACTTCGTGACGCACATAGTGATTTTCCAAAATTGGACTGCTATTGATATTCCTTCTATCGTGGATGTTTCAAAATAATTTTTTTTAATTTATTTTCAAATATCCTTTCACTATGCCCAAAGTGAAAGTGAATATGTGGTGACTTTGCTTAATTTTTTAATATCATGAATAAAATGTTATTTTGCTTATTCATATGTGTTTTTTATCTTGTTGCTTTTTATGGAAAATGGTAACTTAAAAAACCAAAAGATAATAAAATAATGTCAATATCTACATAATACTTGCGCACTTATCTGTATTCTAAATTCAAGCATATAACATTGTGCAGATTGATTCATGATAAACCCATTGAAAACAATGTCCCTATGCCTTCTTTCAACTTTGAATTCCCTGTGTTTGAAGTTGAAGAAGAGTGTATTGTAGAAATTCCTGATGAGATTTCTCAATTGCTTGAGCATAAAGAGAAGACCATTTAGCCTTATAAAGAGCCAGTGGAAGTAATCAATTTGGGTTCTGAAGAGGACATGAAAGAAGTCAAGATTGGGGCACTGCTTTAGCCAGATGTTAAGAAGAGGATGGTAGAGCTTCTTAAAGTATATGTGGATGTGTTTGCTTGGTCTTATCAAGATATGTCAGGTCATATCATAGATATTGTGGAGCAGAGGTTGCCTTGTAGCACCTCAAAATTTCTCCTCCTTTTTTCTAACTTTGAGTGGCTTTTGCTTCACGTTCATTTACATCATCATTAGGTCATAGTTCATAATCATACTTTGCATTGGTCTTCTAAGACATGAGATCAGGATTTCTCTCTTAATCAGATAATTAAGTATCCAACTTACATTTTCAAGATATGTCAGGCATCAAGAGCTTGGGGTTTTATCTTTCCTCTGATTCATGTTTGTTGGCAGGCTTATATTCAATTGGTGCAAATTTAGGGATCAGGGTTATCAAGGATGATGGTATAGCTTCAAGTTAGGTGTGTGGTTATTCAGTTACAATCAAGATTAGACAGAAGTTTGACCTAATCTTGGTCAAACTGTCAAGAGTTTGCTTCTGTTTCAAGTTACCTGCATCAGTGGCTATTTCTCAGGCAATGTGTATTCGAGGTCAATTTATTCCATATTGTAATTCATCAGATTATCAACTGGTGGTTCATGTGAGATTTGGTCCAAAAGATCAGGTTTATCATGAGCATAGGTTAAAATGTCCTCCTCTGTGGATTTATTTTCGTGAAGATTTATTCAAACAGATTCAAAGTGATTCAGGATTTTCATGATCAAAGATTCAGAGGTTGGCTTATTCAAATGATTGTTGCTTCTGTTGCAAGCTGTTCAATGGCTGTTGTGTGCATTTAATCAAATGTTATGAAAAGTTCGGAATTGGTGTAATGTGGTTATCCATTTTTAGAACCTTTTTTTTTCTTTGTCCATGTGAAAATCCATAACCCATGTCAATTCATATTTACATATACCATTTATTTTATTAGCCATTCTCTTTTATTCATTTTGCATTTTTATCCATCTTTAATTCAAATTATCCATATCCACAATTCAAAATTAACCATTTTTCCATAAACCTTTTCTCTTTTAAACCAATTCCATTTTCAATATCCATATTATTTTCCAACTTCAATTCCCACATATCCATTTAAACCATTTTGTTATCTTTTTAATCCAACTTAACCAAATCCAAGTAATATCCATTTCTATTTCAAAAATTCATTTTAGATTAAAGTTTTTCTTTCCACATCCAATCCATTTCAAATTTATTAAGTCATCTTTGTCCAAACTTTATTTTCAATTACAAATCATAAGTCCAAATAAACACATTCTCATCATTTTTTTATCCAAAATCTTTTTTTAAAAAAAAATCCCAATTACTTTATTTTTTTTAACAAAAAAGTCCACATTCAACAATACCATTACATTATCACCATGTTCTGCAACATTATCAGCCAACCTCACAACATTATAATACAAAATAATTTACATCAGGTCCATTACCATAACAAAAAAAAAAAAAAGAAACTGGCTCTTCACGCTGCAACAAGCCACAAAAGGGCCTCACACACCTTCAAACCATGTCCCACAATTGGTACGATCTGCACACAAAGCAACCAACACAACCTGTCATTTGAAATACAAACCTACAAAAGGTAGCACACCACAACAACAAGACAAAGCTGATTTGTACCAAAACTTAAAGAAGAAGTTTTGTTTTGGTGAATTTAAAAGGAAGGAGAGGAAAAACAGAATCAGGAGGAGAAATAACAAACCTTTTCTCTCAATATTTTCATCTTTTGCATAACACTTCTTCCTGCTAAAAAAAAAACCTTTGCCTTCTCACTACAAATATCTTTCAACCCTCAAACAAAAAAAACTGCAATACCCCATCTACCCCTTCACACAACCTTCCATTTTTCATCACTGACCATTTCTCCCTCCGTCGAGCTTCAAAAATTCCTCCGGATTTCCACTTTGAACAACACAAACATTCTCTCTACTCACAGACAACTCCAACTTTCCCTTCCCAATATCTTCTCAAACCACACCCCTCCATTGCCGTCCAAACAGAACCACTACAAGCTTGAATAACTCCTACTACCACCATATCCTCCCTTAATAGCCTTCAAGAACCCCTATAACTCACCTTAGAGTATCCTCCATGATTTCTCAATACTCCCTGCTATTTTCACAATACCACCATTAGCCTTCATTCCTCATCGGATCGTGCCATCACCCCTTAAAATAACCACAAAGTTTTCATACGAACTAGAAAACAAGCAGAAAGATTGAGTGAGACAGAATGAATATGGGATAGCAGAGAGTTAAGTCGTTGACAAGTTCGCTGCAAAAAACCGAAACAGAAAAAATAGAGAGATCCGTGAGAACCAAGAAGAATGAGATGAAATACCTTGAATGATGGAAATGGAAAATTGAGGTAGTATCTCGCTTTCGCCTCTGAGCTTCATTAGAATGATGGAACGACCAGCCGCGCGCGTTTTAGTTTTTTTTAGGTTTTTCTTTCCTTTTTTCCTTTTGACATTAAGCTTGGAACGAACCGGGTCAAAACCGACCCGATTAACCTTGTTTGGATTGATGAGATCTCTTGACGCAAATTGTGCCTATTCCTTGATATCGTTTGGGCCAACTCTTGGTGTACATGATGCTTCTACAAGTGTTCCTGAGTTTTTTGTGCGCATCGAAGAGGCAACCTTCTCTTTTAGGTACTACTTGAATTTCAATGTTATCTCTTTCATGCCTCATTCTAGGATTTTATCCATGTTAGAAGCATAATGTGTACATCTGAAGCCCTACTTCGAAGTAGGATCTGTTTGCGCATCGTAGTACTCAGTTGGTTACCTTGAAGTTAAAAAACTTGCTTGGCACTTTGAATCTCTTGTCTGCGTCAAGCTTGAAAACTTGTGCACTTTCTGTTCCTCTTTCATCTTTATTTCTTCTTCTCTCTTCCTTGAGTCTTTGTTCACATGAGTTTGCTTTCATTTTGTGATTGATTAGTATAATGTTTACTTGTGTTTATTCACATGATCCCTTATGATTCCTAGTTCCACTTAATTTCTGATTAAGGTGGGAGTAGGGAGACATTAGGCTTTCAATCCTTTGCATGATAACAATTAGGATAGTCCCTTCCTTGACATTAACTTTAGGTCCATCATTTGTATGATAACATTAGGTAGACTTCCCTTTCATCCTAACCTTAGGATCATTTTGTATGATAACATTAGGGTTTTTAGTTCCCTTTAGTGTTTTTCTTTTGAGTCTTCTCTTCTCATCTCAAACAACTCTAAAACACTTAATAAAAATGATGAATGTTGTGCACCACGAGCCTTAAGAAAATGGGAAATGATGAGTAGGGGGATTCTCCTCACTTGCCTAGAGTGTTAAGTGTATTCCCCTTGGGCGATATGCGACGCATTCACTCATATATCATAGTCTTTAGGGCAACATGAATCTCAAACAAATTCAATTCACTTCTCTAAAACTCTTAAACCAAATTCAAACCTTTTTATCCTTCGGGATCACCTTTCAAACTCATTTTCAGAAAAGAACACGTTACTTTTCTATTCTACCGCAAACATGCATCGTCCATAACTGCTGAAATGGGAACTTAACGTCACTCATAAAAAAACACTTAACCAACTTGTGGTTTAGTTTTGTGAACTACGTTCACTCTGATTTCTCATACCAAATGAGAATACGTAGGCACAAGATGACGAAGTCTTGGCGAGCACCTTCTTTCCCTTTTATCTGTAGTTACCCGAACTACGTTTGCTCTGGTTTCTAATGCCAGGTGAAAATACGTAGGTACCAGACGGCGAAGTCTTGGAGAGCACACTTTTTCCCTTTTATCCGTAGTTACCCAAACGATGCTTGCTCTGATTTCTCATACCATATGAGAATACGCAGGCACAAGACATCGATGTCTTAGCGAGAAACCTTCCCCCGTCACCCTTAGTTTTTTGAACTACATTGACTCTGACTTTCCCATTGCATGAGGGAATACATAGGCATAGGGCGACGATGTCCTATCGAGTCTCCTTTCTTCTTTTTCCACTCTCGTTTCCGTTTAGCAGTAGCTTTTAGATAACACACCCTTTGATTAGACAACAAGCGTGGATCCTGTTGAGTACAATGGATGTGTGGGGTGCTCATACATTCCCCTTGCGTAACCGACTCCCGAACCCAAGATTTGGTTGCGATGACCCTGTCTTCTCCTTTATTTTAGGTTTTCTTCGATCATTTCCTTTCCCTCTCTTTGGGATAAATAACATTCAGTGGTGACTCTTCTATTTGTTTCTGCCGGTCTTTTTGCAGTTACGACATGCCTTTAAAGCCAAAATGTCCTCCAGTCAATAATAAATTGAGAAGAATTCACTCTGATATGGCTATTAAAATCAAAGAGGAGGTTCAAAAGCAGATCGATGCAGGTTTTCTTACTACCGCTGAATATCTTGAATGGGTGGCCAATATTGTGCCTATTCCAAAGAAAGTGTCTTAATTCTAGAGATTTGAATAAAGATAGCCCAAAAGATTATTTTCTATTGCCACAAATTGATATGTTGGTAGATGATACGGCTAAATTCAATATCTTCTCCTTTATGGATGGTTTTTCCGACTATAATCAAATTAAAATGGCACCCGAGGATATGGAAAAGACAACATTTATTACATCGTGGGGAACATTCTGCTATAGAGTGATTGCCCTTCAGTTTGGAAAATGCTGGTGCAAGGTACCAGAGAGCTATGACTACTCTTTTCCATGATATGACGCACAAAGAGATAGAAGTCTATGTTGACGATATAATGACTAAATTGAAGACTGAAGAAGATCACGTTGAATATTTTTTGAAGTTGTTTCAGCATTTGTAAAAGTTTAAACTTTGTTTGAATCCTAATAAATGCACTTTTATTGTCTGTTCAGGAAAGCTTTTGGGTTTTATTGCCAGCCAAAAAGTAATTGAGGTAGACCCTGATAAAGTCAAAGCTATTCAAGAAATGCCTACACCCAAGACAGAACAACACGTCAGAAGATTCCGTGGGCGTTTGAATTACATTTCCCAGTTTATATCTCACATGACTGCCATTGGTGGGCCTATCTTCAAGATTTTTCATAAAAACCAAGGTTGTGTTAGGACAAAAGACTGTCAAAAAGTTTTTTATAAAATTAAAAAGTATCTGCTTAAACCTCCTATCTTGTCTCCTCCAGTGCAAGGAAGACATTTGATCATGTATTTAATCGTGGTGGAAGAGTCCGTGGATTGTGTCCTTAGTCAACAAGATGAAACTGGTAGAAAAGAGTATGCCATTTCTTATTTAAGTAAAAAGTTCACAGGTTGTGAGTCTCGATACTCCATGCTTGAAAAAACGTGTTGTGCTTTGGTCTGGGCTGCTAAACATTTACGCCAGTATATGATAAATCATACCACTTGGTTGATATCCAAAATGGATCCAATCAAGTACATCTTTGAAAATCCTTCTTTGACTGGAAGGATTTCCCGTTGGCAGATGTTGCTATTTGAATATGATATTGAGTACCGTACTAAGAAAGCGATTAAAGGAAGTGTTTTGGCTGATCATTTGGCTCACCAACCAATTGATGATTATAAATCTATCAGGGTTGACTTTCCTGATGAAGATGTTATGCATTTGAAAGCCAAAGATTATGATGAATTGTTACCCGAAGAAGGACTGGATCCTGAATCCCGATGAGGTTTACTATTTGATGGAGCTGTTAATGCTTATGGTAACAAAATTGGGGAAGTCATTATTACTCCTCATGGTTCTCATATCCCTTTCACTACAAGATTGATGTTTTAATGTACGAATAAAATGGGAGAATATTAAGCTTGTATTATGGGTATTCAAGAAGCCATTGATTTAAGAATTAAAATTCTTGATGTGCATGGGGATTCGGCCCTAGTGATTAATCAGATTAATGGTGAATTGGAGACTCGTCAACCTGGCCTAATTCCTTACAAAGATTATGCAAGGAGATTGTTGACTTTCTTTAATAAAGTTGAATTGCATAATATACCTCGTGAAGAGAATCAGATGGCAAATGCTTTGGCCACTTTGTCTTCTATGATTAAAGTGAATCGTTGGAATGACGTGCCTAAGATTGATGTTATATGCCTTGATAAACCTGCTCATGTGTTTGCAGCAAAAGAAGTCAAAGATGATAAGCCTTGGTATCATGATATTAAATGTTTCCTCTGAAATCTAAAATACCAACTTAGGGCATCCAATAAAGAAAATAAGACTTTGAGAAGATTGTTTGTCAATTTATTTCTGAATGAAGATGTATTGTATAAGAGGAACTTTGACATGGTCTTGCTCAGATGCGTGGATAGACACGAAGCAGACATGTTAATGCAAGAAATTCATTAATGATCTTTGGTACTCATGCTAATGGACATGCAATGGCTAAAAAGATGTTAAAAGCATATTACTATTGGTTGACAATGGAATCTGATTGTTGAAAATATGTGAAGAAATGCCATAAGTTTCAGATTTATGTTAGTGAGATTCACGTGCCTCCAACTCTTCTTAACATTATTTCATCTCCATGGCCTTTCTTTGTGTGGGAAATTGACATGATAGGTATGATTGAGCCCAAAGATTCGAACGAACATTGTTTCATTCTGGTAGCTATTAATTACTTCACCAAGTAGGTTGAAGCAACATCGTATGCTAATGGGACCAAGCAAGTCGTGGTCAGGTTTATCAAGAATCAGATTATCCGTCGGTATGGCATTCTCAACAAGATTATTACTGATAATGGGTCAAATTTGAACAATAAGATGATGAAAAAGTTATGTGATGACTTCAAGATCTAACATCATAATTCTTTTCCTTACAAACCTAAGATGAATGGGGTTATTGAAGTTGCTAATAAGAACATTAAGAAGATTATCTAAAAGATGGTTGTGACATGCAAAGATTGGCATGAGATCCTCCATTTTTCTTTGCATGGGTATCGTACATCCGTCCGCACTTTAACAGGGGCAACCCTTTTCTCACTTGTATGTGGAATGGAAGCAGTGCTCCCCGTAGAGGTTGAGATCCCATCAATGCAAGTCTTGATGGAAGCTAAGTTGTCTGAGCCTGAAAGGTGTCAAAGCAGATATGATTAATTGAATTTGATTGAAGAGAAGAGAATGACGACTTTGTGTCATGGCTAATTATATCAGCAAAGAATGAAGAAAGCTTTTGATAAGAAGGTCAGACCCCGCGTATTCAAAAAAGGCGACCTCGTGCTTAGAAAGATCTTGTCTTTTAACACTGATTCTAGGGGAAAATGGATGGCTAATTGTGAAGGTCGATATGTTGTTAAGAAAGCCTTCTCTGGTGGTGCATTAACTCTTACAACTATGGATGGTGAGGGGCTCCCTCATTTTGTGAATTCTGATGCAGTCAAGATACTTTGCCTAAAAAAATAAAAGAACAACTCGCTAAGTTGAAAACTTGAAAGGGCGACTTAGGAAGAAATGAGTGTTTCGGTGGGCTGCAAACCCGAAAGATCGGTACAGGAAAAAGTTAGAGACATAAACATAAAATAATTATCCTAGTAGATTGAAAACTCGAGATGAAAATCTAGGAAAATGTTAGAGATTATGGCAAGTAACTATATCAGGCTAGACTTGATCACTTGAAGCAACATTTCCCATCAAGGATTCTCATTCTCATCATTCTCAACAAATTTTTTTAGCATAGTAGAATTCAAAGTTGTTAGGGAGAATAGTGGTAATTGTATTTCAATGTAGTCATTTCATTTATTTACCATTTTCTAAATTTGTAAGGATCATGGATACACGCCATTTGCGGACTACCATTCTATTAATAAAATTTGAGCCTTTGTCCATTTTTTTGCAATTCTTATATTTGTTTTTGTTTTGCAAAATTTCATTTATTTTTTATACTATTTTAAAAAAAATATAAATAACCTTCATACTTTTGAAAATTACAAAAAACATTTCCTTTGATTTGTGGATACTAAAAGAAATGGCAATAGTTATTCCAAGAATAGTAAAATCTCAAAGTGTGAAACTCGATGTTCTCCCAAGCAGAGTTTGTTCTTGTGGGTATATTCAGGTGGTGTGTTTCATTTAGGTGGTGTGTTTCCTACAAGTTTATATGATACGCTGGGATTTGTAATCATTATTCCCCATTTGAGCATTAACTCAATGCTTCCCAATTGAGTCCTGTGCCTAGAATCCCCATCTAAGTCTCAATTCAGATTTCTCCAGATGAGTGTGATTCTTTCCCCAACCAGGTTGAGATCAGGAAGATATGTGCAGTTGGGAAACTTTTGTTCAATTTGTTGGATTCCATCTCCCTTTGTGTTAAGACTTGATGTAGAATCCCTTGCAGGCTTTTACCTTCTCTGTTATGGTTTTATTGCTTTTAAGTGCCACCCAAGTGTAGCGAGAAAATTTGAGATTAAGCTATTGATTAACTTAACTCGGAAAATAATAGTCACCACCGCACTTTTATTTTATCCAAAGGAAAGGGAAAAGAGCGGACAAAACCTAAAGAAGTTTTAAAACAAAACTAATAAAAACAGAGACAAGGGTAAGGGGTTGGTTACATAAAGGGAAGGTGTTAGCACCCAAAACATCTATAGTAATCTATAGGAAGCTCTTTGAAAATCTAGCGTTTTGCTTAAAAAGATGTTGTTTGTAAAAGATGGTGGAGGTGAGAAGAGAAGCATTTTTTAATATTTTTGTGTTTGACAAGACTTTCTGAGCCTCGTGCCTACGTACCCACAAAGTGCAATGGAGGATTAAAACCACGTATTTCGTGGTGAAAATAACAAAAATGGTGTGTTATGGTTCATTTTAAATGAAAATACAACGTGTAATTTTAAGGATAAAACTTCAACTAACCACCCACAAGTATGTAGTAATGGACCTTTCATCACCATGAGAAGGGCTCCAACTTGGATAAGATCAACAAGTATGCCACTAACTCTCAAAGGTGGAAAAATGTCATCTCATTTTAAATAATACTATAGGGATAGGAGAATCACATCTCAACTATGGAAATGAATCATGTCTAAACTTTATTAAAAGGTTTAGAAGTAAAAAGTTCACAACATGCACAAAAATGGTTTGAACGAGTTAAGTGTTTTTTTTTAAATATTTTGAAAATGGTCTAAGTATGCTTAAGATTGATTGACATTTATTAAGAAAATAAGTTTGAAAAAACACTTGACAAAGTCAAGAATTATTATGAAAGTGGTTCTAGTTTTAAAGATGAAGGTTTTGAAAAAGGGAGAAGATTTTTGAAATTTAAGAAGGGGGAGGAGATGAAGAGGCTACAATTAAGCATAAAATAAAATCTAAGGAAGGAAAGATCTAACCAAGATACAAGCATTTGACATAACAAGGCAAAACTCCCATCCCTTGGACTTAAGCAACCAAGATAAGCAATAAGATAATCAGAGAAATAACCAAGCATCAAATGAAAGCAAAATCTCCAAGCCAATTATTCAAAGTGGTCTCTCAAGGTCAAAGTGCCAAATAAAATCCAAGGTCTCAAGATATAGCTTCAAAGCATAGGGTAAAGATCCTAATTCTAAGTCCATGATCCATGAGCAAAAGATAGTCACCAAATAGTCCAAGTAACACATTAAGAGTTTTTTAATGTTCAAGTTGTCATACCCTAATTTTTAACCTTAAGATTCCACTTATCATTTGCATCTTTACACAAACAATATCACATATTGGTTCTCCCCACCCCCCTTTTATTTTTTTATATGCTTATTGTTTAACTAACCACAAATAAAAATTAAAAAATATATGTCTTGTTTCTTTAAGTTCATTGTGCAAGGTAGAGCTATTCATCAAGAACACCATGCTTGATTCCTCAACTGGGGTTTTGTTCCCTCAAATCAAAGTGTGATCCTCCATTGACTTCCAAGGGCTTATTTCTCAAGATATGATTTCTAATATCAAAGTATATGTTCTCAAGCATCATCCTATATCCTTTTGAGCTAGAGTACCTCAAGGTTGTGTAACTTGTCTCTCATGAAAGTCAAAGGTTCATGTGTTTATATCCATGCCTTATTCAATAATTTTTCTCAAGCCTTGGTCAATATAATCAAAGGAAATTCAAAGACATCTTATTTTGGGTTCATATGATTATCCGTTTACCTTGAAATTCATGAAAATCTCAAGTATACAAGTTGGTTCAAGAAGGTCTGACCAAAAAGTCAACATTTTCAAATCAAAGTTCCAAGGATTACAACTCCTTCAATTCTCCATATCTTTGACTGCTTCTTTTTGCACATAACTCTTATCAACATCCTCCATAACGTTTCTTTACACGATAAGAGCCAATTATGCTTGGAAGACCATCAAAAGTTTGAAGACATTATAGGTCATTTAGTGGACGTAGTGAAATTTGACCTATTTTCAAGTGACTTTTTCTCAAATATGATGACCAGTCTTTCATGCCAGCTTCAACATATCATAAATTTCTCCTCAGATGTCCAAATGAAATCTTTCTTGGCACATTGTAAACTAGGCCATGAGGACTACACATTTCGAGAAGAATGGTAGCAAAAAGCCTTTTGAGTAGGATGCCTCATCAAGGTGAACATGGTAACTTAAAATTGAAGAAAGCTCCATGACCAGATTTTTGATTCATTCTAATTCCAATTAGAGGCCAAATTAAAGTTCAATTTCATGCCTAATCAAGTTTAGCAAGTATCC
Organism: Lathyrus sativus; assembly: GCA_963859935.3. NCBI lineage: Eukaryota > Viridiplantae > Streptophyta > Magnoliopsida > Fabales > Fabaceae > Lathyrus > Lathyrus sativus. The sequence goes on along the minus strand of OZ012739.1, from coordinate 556,397,986 downwards.
AGAATTTGTTTAGCACTTGAAACACATGTTTTGGTTGAGTTTTAATGACTTGAGAGTCACACTTTTGGCATGATGAGGGTGTGCACGAATTCTCCAATTCTTTGATAACTCCTACCCTCTCAGCATCCCATTTTCTTCATCTATAAATAGAAAGTCTCCCTCCATTCATTTCCAAGATTTTAAGATCCATTGAACCCCTACTTGAACTTTAAATTTTCTCCAGAATTTTCACTACCGGGTTTTGAATTCTAGCCAATTTTAATCTGTTTTCTTTATTCTAATACCTTTATTGGCCTCCTCTGAAGCTATTGCTTCAATTCTCAAGCTCCCAGACCCTCTGAAGTGCTCTGACCATATCAATCTTCTTCAACCTATGGCCATTATCTCAACAAGGTAGTTAGAAGCTTCAATTTGCTTCAAACAAGTTACCAAGATGTAGTCCATCATTCTATGATCGTTTACCCTCAATCATCTTGCATTGATTCTTATTTTTTATCATTTAATTTTAAATTTTTTGAGTTGCTTGTTTCTGTGTACTTTGCAAAATTCACCATGCTCACTTTTAATAAATGAAAACGAAGCATATGGTTGAGGTCCTCCTAATGAGACAGTCAGGTTGGTGTAGGTCTCGTGACCTGAGGTAACTATTTGCGAAAGCTCCAGTGAGAGCTCACCACAGAAGAGGACTCGGGGCTTTAGATGAGTTTCTAATTTAAAATGGATCATGTGCATTATTTCCTTTGAGGACCATGATGATCCTTCCATCTGATCCATTGGATGTGCATACATTAACTTTTTCACTTCAATTTGATGGCTGCTGATTTACTGGATTTGGTGCTTTTATTTCATTAAATTCCATTAGTCCGACTCCATCCAACGCATCATATGTTTTCTCTTTTTTTTCTTCTTTTTATTGTATTATTTTCAAAAATTCATAACTAATTCATTTTGGTTGATGAAAATCTTTAACATCAGGGAACTTTTGAAGTTCTTGATTAAGATGAAACCATTCCTCTTTTCTTTTTGCGTGGCATGCTTTAGGAGAATGATCTACATATCATCTCTCTAGCATGCATTAACACATAAATTGGTATTGATTGGCCTCAAATAGTTGTGACTTCTATATGAGTCCAATTACGATTGGTTAACATAGCACTAAATTTGTCCCAAATTAGAAACTAAGTCATTTTTGTAAGTGAGCTTGTCAGCCTTCTATTCTCCATGGTATTGTGTGAAATAGATTGGATATTCTGTTACCTAAGAGAACTAATGGCATACTTGTTGATTTTATCCAAGTTGGAGTCCTTCTCTTAGTAATGTAAAAGACCATGTTTTCACGGTTGTGGATGTTTAGTTGAGTGTTTTCCAAAAAATGAAAAATTTGTCTTTCTTTTCTAATCACTAACTTACTAACATTTTGTTGATCTAATATTTACTGTAAAGTCATTTATATTATACTATTTACTTATTGCAATTTACTTTATAATTTTACTTTAGCATATCATATCATATTATCATATTGTTTTCACTTTGTCCACTTGGGCTTGTGTTTATGCTTATGCTCTTCTTATTTTGTCTATTTGGACTTTCCCTTAAAACATTAATAAATATCAAACCTCTTAAAAACTTGGTTACTTTCATGGACTTGATGTTACTACCCTATGCATTCTTGATGAGTTATGGACTTAGAATTAAAACCTTGACCTTGGATTGGAAGGACATCTTAAGACCTATTTGGATTCATCTGGTACCCTTGGCTTAAGGATTCTCTTGAAGACTCATTGAAATTCTGGTATGCAGATCTCAGATGTCCCAAGAACATTGATCTCTTCTACAACAGAACAAGGATATATCATGACCATTTTAAATCCCTTTAAGAATTACCAATGTCATGACCTCTGTGGTAACACCTGCAGACTGACAGAACTATTTATCTAACCATTCAAAGAATGTAGAATTATAATTGTTGAAAGATAAATAACACAATGAATTGTTTACCCAAATCAGTGCAACATCACCTACATCTGGGGGCTACCAAGCCAGGAAGGAAATCCACTATTAGCAGAATTAATTCAGAGCTAAACTCCCCCATTTACACCCCCTCACTTAATCTCTACCCAATGCAATTTCTGCCTAGAATCCACTAGACAAGAGACACCTCTCACTCCCCCTCAATCACAGTAGTGATAAACAATTCAATAAAAAAAGGAAAGACTTTAGAAGACACTCTTCAAAGTCACAATACTTGATTTTGCTAAATAGCTTCAATCAAGAACAATGCACTCTTGCTTAAAAGCTTTGAGTGACACACTTAACAGACAACATAAGAACTCTAGACCAATGCAATCATACAACAGATAATTGCTTGGTTTACAAGTATACCTAAGACACACAAAAACACGTGAAGAACAAAATTCTTCACTCACATATACACTCTTGCTTAAAAACTTTGAATGGACAATTAACACTGTACTAATAACAGCCTAAACATGTCTACCACGATGCATCCAAAGATACAAAGGGTGACTTACAAGGTCACACACAAAAGACTCTTAAAGCCCTAAACCCTTATTTTACAGTTAAGTTTTTCTTGTTGTGAGTGCTTTTTTTCCTTGCTTCTGCTCCTCCTTAAATAGTACTGCAGACTGGGCTTGGGAGGATCATAACTTAGGTTTAACCAAGTTAAAACCCCTTTCCATAATTCAAGGCACTTTTAAATAGGTCATAGGCATTTCATGTTATGCTCAACACTGCCTAGAATCTCGCCTGAGATAACTAAGGAGCCATAACAGGTTTCCTGAAGTATAGTTGAGCTTCCTCTTGCAATATAACAGAAAACCTTAACACGCGCCCTGATGTCATACGCTTGATGTCATAACATCCAGCATGACATCCAACACACTTTGTTCTTAGCTGACCAAACTCACCCTGTAGTACACTCCTGCAGAATCTACTTCATAATAGTAGAAACAAATATATTATAGTTTCCTAAAAAAGTCTCAGAGATCCTTTTTATGAACACCAATTAAATATGCACTGTCATGTGATGAATATCTTTAACCTGCACACACTTGATGAGATATATCCAACAGGATCTCATCAAACCAAACCACTTCTGTCAAGTGATATAAAATAGCAGCTCCTGCTGTACCAGACAACGATGTCATGACATTGGTAATGACATCCTGATTTAAACACATGACAGCAGTTCTGTCATGACAGCAGATGGATGTCATAACATTCAGATTGACATCAGTTTAAAACACATGCCAGCAGTTCTTTCACCATAACAGATGGAGATGTTATAATATTCTGCTTAACATCAGTGCAGAATCATGTTTTACCAAAATTTAGCCAATCATAGAACCATGGACAATCATAGAGTTATGGGACTAACAATCTCCCCCTTTGGCAGATTTTGGCTAAAACCACCAAACAAACATCAGGGCAGCAACAATAGTTTTCTCACAAACAAACTATCATGCTCCCCCTTAATAGTTGCATTCAGCAAGCAACTACAAAATACTACTCTTTCCTTAGCAGTAGCAACAGATAACATAAGAACACTCTATATCTCCCCCTCGGTTTAGTAAAAAATTGACAAAAATTGGAGTAAATGTACATCCATATAAACTGAATGACATCTCATAACCTCCCAGGAGATAAACACAAACTGAATCAGATACACAAGCTGCTTGATCTCTAATCAACATAAAGACTGCATCACTTCAGCAGCAAACCATAGACCAGGATTTAAACCCCTATGCTCAACATAAATCAGAGCACTAAGTTTTATGTTCAACTTATGCATATGAACTAGCACACTGACTATTTCACACCATAATTCATAATGATAAGAAACAACCTCCACAGTGTCAATGACTTTAACTCATGACCATTGTTTTTGAATCTTGATTTCTTGCCTTTTCTGAAGCTGCACCTTCAGGCGTGACCCTTTTGACATTACTAATTAAGGATAATCAATTAAATACTTGCCACAAGTAACAATTGATTTTAAATCCTCACTTTGAGACTTTGAGACACACAAATATTCTGCAGAGAAAAATAAATTCTCCTAGACAATAACCAAAGTTATTTCCTAGGTCATTCATAAGAGGTAAGCATAGTCCTTAGTTCAAACCAACAGTCTCACAAAGCTATACCCATAGTCACCTTGTCAAGGTAGAAGGGTACACCAGACAACACAATCTCATTACAACCTCATTAGTGGTTCAAGAACACAAGCTTACCTGAGAATCAACAGACTTTGTATACAGCTCCACATTAGCACACAGTCACTATAAGCAATGCAACTACACATCATACAAGTACACAACTCCCCCTGTCATGCATACTCAGTACTCCCCCTGAAAGAGAGAACCCAAACATATGAAGACTTACTTCAACATCTTCATATTCACACACTGCAAATTTACACCCCTTGATTCATAAACCACACTAGAACAAATATCAGAAGTAGTTGCAGGATAAACATAACTATCTGTGAGATTACTCAAATTCAGTAAATGCCATGTTTCCTTGACTTCCATATGCACAAAATCAGAGCTGATGATGTCTTGATCTTCATCTTCACTTAGTCATACAACTACAAGATAAAACACTTGGAGAGAGAGAGAGGCCCAAAAAACTTGATTTGATCCATTGACACAGAACCAAAAGTAATACACTTGTCATGTTCACAATGTCGCAACATCTTGTTAGACATTCCTCCTTCATAAAATCCAAACTGTTTGAAACCACAAACAATCTTGATACATACCTGCACTCTTGCAGCAACAAATCCTAGATAAAAGTATAACTCCCCATATCAAGAATAACCAGTGCTTGTTTAGAAGCACGTGAATGGAAAACATAAGAGTCATCTTCATGTCTTCAAGAGCTCACTCTCTGTTCAACAAACCTGCTGAACGCATTCACTTACTGCTTGCACCACAAGCCCATAGTACACCCATCAAACACAAGCTCTCCCCTATCTTTGATAAAGATGCTCCAAGATCACCATATTATATCTTAAGACTAACCTCATGCTCATACAGTAAGAAGGCACAAAACAGATCCATTTCTTTCTAGAGTTACTTGCAGCAAAAGAACCCTTTTTCCACAAGTATTTTGACCTTAACCTAAGATGGACATCCCATACTCCAAGACATTCTTTACCTCATCATTCTCCCGTATGATAGGTTAGAACACTTCTGAGTTAACTAGTGACTTGATTACTTCCATATACCACATCAGAATGCAATCAACCAATGATCCACTCTAGTCTTGTACCATACATTCAGATCATACTCCAAGACAGTCCCTTTATATCATCATTCTCCCGTATGAAAAGATAGAGTACTTTTTAGTCAAGATGTGAATCACAAGTTCCACAACAGATCTTCAAGACCAGCTAACAAAATGATGTTCTGACATTGGTTAGGACATCCTAACATATCTCAGACACAACATCTAATGGTTCTTGATATGCCCACAACTGGACTTACTAAAACCTAGTAATTCAAATGGAAATCTTCAGAGAACACAGCTCCACCAGCTTGATCAACAACATCTCCAAAAGAAGGTAATCTTCCATAAGCAACTTAGGGCTTCTATCACAAGCTCCAATGTATGAACATAACTAGAACATCCTTTGGTCTTCAACCAACTACCTTTCTGCACAAGAGTAATTTTTAAAGGCACACTGCTTAAATAACCAAATGCCATTGTTTGGTTACTCAGCATCTTTCAGAGCTCTAGACAGTCTTCCACCAAGCTAACTTGTTCTACTTCCTCCATAGCAAGGCATCTTTGATACACCAAGACTTGGACCTGAAGTTTCTGCTTGATGTCACAACATCTGTTTAGACATCCTGTGGTGAATTCAGTCCTTTATTCTGCCACTTAGAAGAACCTTCTACATATAAAAAAAAAGAGTTCCATGTTCTCATGAACTTGATTAATGATATCAGGTTTGAGTAGACAACCTCTATTCTGCAATAGCTACCTTTGAAATGCATTTGCTCCAGAAAACTCTTCTTTAGAGAGACCAACCATGCCAAAGATTGATTCTTCAGAGAAGATCTGTCACAAGAGATCTTTACAGAAGGAATCCCGCTTTCCTTAAGTAGAGACTTCTTCAGAAAGTCAGAGATAACTGCCACTTATCCTTGACCTCCAAGATGAGCAAGGTCACATGATCCTATGTACTTAGATCAGAAATAAACTGACCCAAGAAGTGCTATCACCAACACCATATTCTTGACAAGTTTCTTGCCATGAAACTTTCCAGATAAATATCAGATGCTTCTAGTAGTGACTAGAACACACCTGCTGCACTCCAATAAACTGATCCAAGAAAAACGTCTTCATCTTCACGTCCATTAGCACTACATTCTAGTCTTAGTTTCTTGCCAGGAAACTTCCTAGAATAAAGACATATCCTACCACACATGTGTATGGTACCAATATCATCAGCTATATCTCCTTTGATCTAGTGATTCACTCCTTGAATCAACAGAATTCTGCACAATCTCTACTGATGGAATGTCTCAACATCGGGTTGAACATCAGATCCTCAAACAACTCAAGGGCCTGATACTTGTGCTACAAATGATGAGACAACTTGATCATCAACTAAGGATAATTCATTAAATATTTGAGAATATCTCAAATAGCAATGAATCTTAAATCATTATCTGAACTTCATGCAATCTTGAACTTCATGGATAACCAATTAAATACATGTGTAGTCCACACATAGCAACTGATCTTAAATCCACACAACTTGTTGAGAAGACCATCTGATAGATAGTTACACTTCACTAATACCAAAAGTATTCTTTAGTATAAGTATCTTTAATGTTGAAACATCAAGGCTGACACCCTTGACTCAACCTACCTATGTCTTCCTCTGCTGATAGAACCTTTGCAAGTCATTAGTGGTGAAAATAAATCACCTCCCACTATCTTCTCTAAAACAACCTTTAGCACAACAGAGCAGCCCAAGCACACAAGCAACAATTCAGGCACTCAACCAACACAACAACAGCTTTCAGCAGTCTGTAGGACAGAAATTAGAGCAGTATAAAACACCATCTTCCAACCATCTACACACCTGCTACAACCATATAACAAACTGTATATAGGCCAATCTTCTCCTAGGGCTAACATAGTTCTTTCATCAAAAAGATATGCAGTGGGACCATCAAAAGAACATCTTCAACATGGCCTAAACAAGATGTCAGAACATCTTATAGGACATCATACAGAAGTAGCCACTCCTCCTTTGGCAAAACATTCAGCAGGTCATAGAAGCTTCTATAGCAACAGATACATAGAATCCTTCACAAACTCCTCATTTGGCAAAAACAGCAAAACAGCTGCAGCTTCTCCTTGTTTAAACCACCAGAAAGTATCTCCCAAGATCTCATCCAGAACAAATAGGATGCCTGCTCTGATACCAATTGAAATTCTGGTATGCAGATCTCAGATGTCCCAAGAACATTGATCTCTGCTACAACAGAACAAGGATATATCATGACCATTTTAAATCCCTTTAAGAATTACCAATTTCATGACCAATGTCATGACCTCTGTGGTAACATCTGCAGACTGACAGAACTATTTATCTAACCATTCAAAGAGTGCAAAATTATAATTGCTGAAAGATAAATAACACAATGAATTGTTTACCCAGTTCGGTGCAACATCACCTACATATGGGGGCTACCAAGCCAGAAAGAAAATCCACTATTAGCATATTTAATTCAGAGCTAAACTCCCCCGTTTACAACCCCTCACTTAATCTCTACCCAATGCAATTTTTGCATAAAATCCACTAGACAAGAGACACCTCTCACTCCCCCTCAATCACATCAGTGATAAACAATTCAATACAAAAAGGAAAGACTTTAGAAGACACTCTTCAAAGTCACAATACTTGATTTTGCTAAACAACTTCAATCAAGAACAATGCACTCTTGCTTAAAAGCTTTGAGTGACACACTTAACAGACAACTTAAGAACTCTAGACCAATGCAATCATACAACAGAAAATTGCTTGGTTTACAAGTATACTTAAGACAAACAAAAACACGTGAAGAACATAATTCTTCACTCACAAATACACTCTTGCTTAAAAGCTTTGAGTGAACAATTAACAATGTACTAATAACAGCCTAAACATGTCTACCGCTATGCATCCAAAGATACAAAGGGTGACTTACAAGGTCACACACAAAAGACTCTCAAATCCCTAAACCCTTATTTTACACTTAAGTTTTTCTTGTTGTGAGTGCTTTTTTCCCTTGCTTTTGCTCCTCCTTAAATAGTACTGCAGACTGGGCTTGGGAGGATCATAACTTAGGTTTAACCAAGTTAAAACCCCTTTCCATAATTCAAGGCACTTTTAAATAGGTCATAGGCATTTCATGTTATGCTCAACACTGCCTAAAATCTCGCCTGAGATAACTAAGGAGCCATAACAAGTTTCCTAAAGTATATCCTGAGCTTCCTCTTGCAATATAACAGAAAACCTAAACACGCGCCCTGATGTCATACGCTTGATGTCATAACATCCAACATGACATCCAACACACTTTGTTCTTAGCTGACCAAACTCACCCTGCAGTACACTCCTGTAGAATCTACTTCATAACAGTAGAAACAAATATATTATAGTTTCCTAAAAAAGTCTCAGAGATCCTTTTTATGAACACCAATTAAATCTGCACTGTCATGCTATGAATATCTTTGACCTGCACACACTTGATGAGATATATCCAACAGGATCTCATCAAACCAAACCACTTCTGTCAAGTGATATAAAATAGCAGCTCCTGCTGTACCAGACATCGATGTCATGACATTAGTAATGACATCCTGATTTAAACACATGACAGCAGTTCTGTCATGACAGCAGATGAATGTCATAACATTCAGCTTGACATCAGTTTAAAACACACGCGAGCAGTTCTCTCACCATAACAGATGGAGACGTTATAACATTCTGCTTAACATCAGTGCAAAATCATGTTTTACCAAAATTTAGCCAATCATAGTACCATGGATAATCATAGAGTTATGGAACTAACATTCATCCTAGTTGTTATTGATTTTATCTAATGCTTGGATTATTATTGCTTATTTGGCTTGCTTAAGGCTTAATCCAAATGAGGGATTTCTTGATTGACTTATGTCATGGGGCTTGCTATCTTCTCTTGGTTAGATCTTTCTTTGTCCCTAGAATTTACTTTATGCTTTAGAGTAGTCTTTTCATCTCCTCCCCTTCTTAAATTTTCAAAATCTTCCCACTATTTCAAAAATCTTCTTCTTTAAAACTAGAACCAGTTTCATAATAAAACCTTGACTTTATCAAGTGCATTTTTTAAAAATATTTCATTTAATAAATGCTAAGACATCTTAAGCATATTCAAACCATTTCAAAATACTTATGAAATACAAAAACTCATTCAAATCATTTTGTGTCGTTTGTGCTCTTTTTACTTTTAAAACCTTTTATAAAGTTGAGACATGAATCTTTTCCGTAGTTGAGATGTAATTATCCTACCCACATAGTATTGATGATAATTATTTTCCACTTGTGAGAGTTATTGGAATACTTGTTAATTTTTATCCAAGTTGGAGACCTTATCTTTGTGATACAAAGTTCTCATTGCTTATGGGTGATTAGTTTTAGTATTCTCCTTAAATTAACAACTTGTCTTTTCGTTTAAAATGAACCAAACAGACCATTTTGTTATTTTTACCACGAACTACGAGATTTTAATCCTCCGTTGCACTTTGTGGGTACGTAGACACGAGACTCAAGAAGTCTTGTCAAACACAAAATTATAAAAAATACTTCTTTTCTCACTTACCTAATCTTTTGCAAGCAAACCATTTTCATACCAAAAAGCGTAGATATTTCAAGAGGTTCCTATAGATTACTATAGACAATTTAGGTAATAACACATTCCCTTTGCGTAACCAACCCCCTTACCCACTCTCTGTTTGTTTTATTAGTTTTGTTTTAAAACTTCTTAAGGTTTTGTTCGTTCTTTTTCCCTTTCCATTGGAAATAATAAAAGCATGGTGGAGACTCTTGCTTTATCAGTTAAGTTAATCAATAGCTTATACTTACAATTTTTACCGCTATAGAAAAGTGGCGACTCTGCTGGGGAGTAGTCCTTAGTGGGTTCATCCTACTTTGATTTATTGATTGCTACTTTTTATTTGATTGGCTTGTTATTGCTTGTTTTGTTTGGGTGCTTGGTGATTCTCTATGTGGTGAGATAAGTCCTATACCCGGGCTTGAGTGCACTTATGATAGGATGGCTGGTATAATCAAAGAGATATGCTTGGAGTAATCTTTAGCATGTCAAGTAGAGATCCACCGCTCAGTGGAGGCCCATTTGGGATTACTGATGTCATAACGAGTAGTCGTATATTGACATTAATTTTTCTTCCCTATGATCCTAAGAAACTGGGGACCTTAGAACCCTTTAACCCATCTTGGTCTTTTAGGTTGTAGTGTGGTGACTATTAAGGTGTATACTTGAATTAGTTGTTACACGATACTACACTCAGACGAGTTTCTCTTGAGAATATTATTGGTTGGAAAGTAGTCGTTTAAGCCGGTAATATCCAAAAGATGAAATAATGACTTTGGAAGAATTTTAGAACCTTGTTCTACAGGTGTTGGTATACCTTTATTACATACATTTATGGATTAGTTCTTACCCTTGGCTCCATGCTTGTGAATCTGAACCCTTGACCCTGTGTGCTTTGTGTGATCTTATCTGTGGTTGTTACATTGCATGCACTCATGCACTCATGGGCATTTTCCAATTTTTTTAAGGAACTTAGAGATTCTTTTTGAAAACATCGCAAATATTGCGTTTATGGATCTTAGAAGAAGGAATACTAAGAAGTATAGTTTCAGGAGTCTTGATTTACGGGAGTTGAGAAAGCTAGGATGTTTGGTGTCTAGTCCTATGGATTTCATAAGTCGTTTTGGGAAGCTCTTGAATATTATGAACATTGATGTGGAAGAAGGGATTCTTAATTTGGAGGAGTACTATTACTAGGAGGGATTGCCTATTTCTGACAAGGTTCCTTTTAGTGGTTTGGAGGAAATTCCTACGACTCGAGCTATTGCCAAAGCTATTCATCTTAAGGAATCTGATGTTAAGGAAAATTTGTTACTAAGGGAGGTATTCTTGGGATAACTTCCAAATTCGTGTTAGGGAAAGCTTCTATCTTTGCTAGTATGGGAAGTGTGGATACTTTTGAGGATATTCTTGCCTTACGTATCTATGGCCTTGTACTTTTTCCTAACCTAAAGGATTTTGTTGATGTCGATGCCATCCAAATCTTTTTGATTAGGAACCCAGTGCCTACATTGCTTGGATACACTTATCATTCCATCCATCATAGGACTTCCAAAGGATATAAAGCTATTACATTTTGTGCACCTCTACTGTACAAGTGGTTTAGTTCGCACTTGCCACAGCCCAGACTCTTCAGAGATAACAAGAATAAGCTTAGGTGGTCTTAGAGGCTTATGTCCCTCACTCATGTAGATATGACTTGGTACAACTTAGCGTATGATACTGGAGTCAATATTGACAGTTGTGGAGATTTCCCAAATGTGCCTCTTCTTGGTACTCGAGGAGGAACCAACTACAACCTTATTCTTGCTTGACACCATTTTGGATATTATTTGAATAACAAACCTAATAATGTTCTGTTATCAGGTTTCTGTTTCCTTGATGGAGTAGAGAGCTTGAAGATGAAGAAGATAATTGTGAAATGTTGGCACAATGTCCATAGGAAAGGAAATGATCAATTAGGAAAGCAACATTGTATGGTTGTTGAACTTTACATTTAGTGGGTTTGTGATAGAGCTTGTAAACTCAAGATGCCTTATCCTCTTGAAGAGTCATTATTCCTTGTTACACCATCATCTCCTCTTGTTCCCACTGATGATAAAAGGGGTCTCCAAGAAGCTTTGGCTAAGATGAAGCAAGATAAAGAAGTGTGGGAAAGTAAGTTTCATGCTTCTAACTTAGAGAAGAAAGAGTTGCAGAAACAGCTGAAGGAGAAGGATGCTTTGATTGAGTTTTTTGAACATCATCCTATGAAGAGATCAAGGGAGCCAGAGGATTTATTTTCCTCTAGCCTTTCATCATCTACTCATCTTCCCACTTCTGGTGCATGGAAGGGTATCATGGACCGACTCGTGTTGGAAAAGTACACCATGAAGGCCAGCTATAACAGAGAGATCAAGAGGCTTCACAAGAAGTATCAACCTAGAGTTGGATCATATTCTGACATGATTTCATAGATTTAGCTTTTTCCTCTCATGTATTAAGATGTTGAAACTGTATTTCATTTTGTAATCCTTTTTCCATCATTAATTAAATAAGATCTTCAGATATTTTAAAAAGTGTTGTTATTTTACGATGTTTGCAATTTTCTTTATGTCTTGAAGTTCCTTGAAAACATTGCATTTGCATTTACATATCAAGCATCATGCTGCATTTTTGGTCTTTCTTGCCAGGTCTCTTATTTTCTTCCTTTTCTTGGTCTTTGTTTAGACAAGATTTCTCACCAGTAAAATACTCGTGCAAATCAACTGAGAAAGATGGATCATCTACAATAAAAGAATCGTGAACTCCGTGAGGAGGGAACCACTTTGAAAGAAAGTTAGGAAATACTATCTGCTATGATGGAAGCTTTGGTGACTGCTCAGAATCAGCCACCACCTCCTCGTCCTCAGACACCGCTTCAAAGAACAGTGTTATCAGAGATTATCTCAATGCCTATTTCTGTGGCCCTAGTTAATACTTCTCAACATCAAATGCCTATTGGTTTTCCTTGGGGTATTCCTCTCAATTATGTGTCAGAAGGGTATCAACCTCCAGCTACTGAAGTTCCAATTATTCCTGTTGTTATGTTTGTACCACCTCCCGTGGTTCACACTGTTCCTTATGCTGAAAACAAAGTTTTCCATACTACTCTGAGTGAAAGTATTGGCGTCTAGGAGAGAATGGATGATTTTCAATATTAGTTCCAAGAAATACATAAGGAAATTAAGGATTTGAGAGGTAAAGAGTTGTTTGGTAAGAATGCTTCGGATCTCTGTTTGGTTCCCAATGTCAAAATTCCACATAAGTTTAAGGTGCCAGACTTCGAGAAGTATAAGAGAAACTGCTGTCCTCTAAGTCATATTGTGATGTATGCTCGGAAAAGGTCCAACCAAAATAACAATCACCAGTTGTTGATTCACTATTTCCAAGACAGCCTGACAACTGTAGCCTTGAAATGGTATATCAGACTTGATAGTGCCTAAATCCGTATGTTCAACGACTTCAGAGAGGCTTTTAGGAAATAATACAAGTACAACAAAGACATGGAGCCGAGCTGTGATCAACTCCGCACAATGTCTCAGAAAGATAAAGAGACTTTCAAAGAATATGCGCAGAGATGGCGCAAGATTGCTGCTCAGATTTTCCCTCCGTTGGAAGAAAGAAGGAGATGAATAAAATCTTTCTGAAGACTTTGGGTCCTTTTTATTATGAGAGAATGATTTCTAGTGCTCCTACTGATTTCACCAAATGGTGAATATGGGAATGAGGATTGAAAAAGGCGTCTATGAGGGACGGTTGGTAAAAGATAGTGGTTTATCAGGAAGTACTAAGAAGTATGCGAATATTATGTAGAAGAAGAAAGAACATGACACCAATGTCATCTTGCAAGAGAAGCATATGAGATTCGACATAACAAGTCAATGTCATCAATAAGAAGCATCAGTTACTCCTTTTGTTAACAGTGCTCCAGTTTCTCAGCCAACTTCTAACTATTAATCATGTTTCCAACAACATGCTCCACAATAAAATAACCAACAAAGTCATGTGCAAAAGAAAATATACTTTGACCCGGTTTCGATGTCTTACACGGAATTATACCCAGCTCTTATTCAGAAGAATTTGGTGCAAACCAGGGCTCCGTTCACTGTTCTAAAGGACATTCCATGATGGTACAAACCAAAGACTCACTTTGCTTTTCATCACGGTGCACCTGGACATGATCTTGAATACTTTTTTCCATTGAAATCAGAAGTACAAAGATTAGTGAAGAGTGGTATTTTAACCTTCGAAGAGACTAGTCCTGATGTACAAGCTAATCTGCTGCCAAAGCATGTCAACACCACTGTTAATATGGTGAGTAGGTATCCTTACACATATTGTGTCTTTGATCTCTGCTTTATTAGAAAATCTCTAGTTGAGATGCATGCTACCCTGTGCAAGCTAAGCTTTTATGGACATGACCATGCTACTTGTCGTATGTGTTCGAGAAGTCCTCGAGGGTGTGCTAGAGTAAAAAGATATTTACAAGAGATGTTAGACAAGAATTTTATTCAGGTCTGCTGATATAGGAATGAAGATCATGGTGTGAACGTCATAGTTCCATATTTTAATATTCCAGAGCGAGTCATTATTCCATACAATAGTCAAAAGTTGTTCCCAATAAGTACGATGATACTATGTTGGAAGATGGAAAGGAGGTTCCCATTCTTCTCTTCCCTCTGTTATGAATATTGCAGATGTGAGTGGTGTGACCAAAAGTTGTTGATTCTTTGCTAGTGTACCCTTGAAGAAGATTGAATATGTTGGGGGTAAGCAAACTCATTTGGAAACTTCTATTGAGGCTGGTCAATCAAGCGGTGTAAACCAGAAGTCAGACAATGATGAAGTCTTGAAGTTGATTAAAAAAAGTGAATATAATGTGGTGGACCAATTATCGCATACCCTGTAAAAGATATCTGTTTTGTCTTTACTGATGACTTCGAAAGCTCACCGGGAGGCGTTGCAGAAAGTGATGGAGAAAGCCTATTGATCAATTTGATGGGATCGTTGCCAATATAAATACCTGTAATAATTTGAGTTTCAGTGATGAGGAAATGTCTGAATATGGAAGGAACCATAATTTGGCTCTCCACATTTAAATGAATGGACAAGAGGATGCTCTCATAAGGTTTAGTGGAGTGGTTGTGAAAGCGTTTGATGGGTCAAGAAAGACTGTGATTGGAGAAGTGGATTTTCATATTAAAATTAGACTGTGTTGCTTTTAAATAACTTTTTAAGTAATGGATATTCACCCAGCCTATAGTTGTCTTCTGGGTCGCCCGTGGATCCATGAAGCTGGTGCTGTAACGTGGACTCTTCGCCAGAAGTTAAAGTTCGTGAAGAATGGGAAGCTGGTTATTGTTGGAGGAGAATAGACCATGCTGGTCAGTTATCTTTCGTCTTTCTTATACATTGATACCAATGAAACTGAGGGAACTCCATTCCAAGATATTTCTATTATTGGTAATGTTGTTCAGAAGAATGTGTCACCCATGTCTTCTCTAAAAGATGCTCGTAACATTAATGAGAATGGTCGAGCTGCTAGTTAGGGGCTAGATAGTTGAACTCCCAGAGAAAAAGAATAGAGCTGGTCTAGGCTTCACGTCTGGTTCAGTAAGAAGAGATTTAAAGAATATTCAAGAAGTTTTTCATAGTGCTGGGTTTATTCACACCAGATACCAATCTGCTGCTGCAATTCTTGAGAATGACCAAGAGGAAGAAGTGCCCAACTTTGTAATGCACAGATTGATATGGCAGAATTAGATTGTCGTGGATGTTGATAACACGGAACACACCACATATTTGGCTCGATTTGCACATGTTTTACTGCTGCTTTATTTACATTTCTAGTGTTATACTGGTATTTTGTTTGTATTTTAGGTACATAACCAAGTTTTAGCCATACTTGCAGAAACAAAGCGAAACAGAGGAAAAATAAGAAAAATGAGCTGTTTGCACACACGACGTCCAACCTAACATTTGCAATGGAGGTAGTCATATGGTGGATGACGTGTCCCAAGTGTCAACGGTCACAAAGGCCACGTCCAGTAAAAATGGGAAGGTGGCGTTCGCCACCCCTACATGGCGTTTGACATCTTTGATTTTGAAGCCTCAGTCAATTGATGATTGGAGAATCTCCCCATGACCCTCTTTTTCTTCTCACATGAAATCTGAAGTTGTTACTTGACTTCCAAGGCTTTAAACCAATATAAATAGGACTTAGACTTCACATTATCATTCGTTCAAGCTTAGTTACAACGCATGCATAAATTTACACTCTTAAAAGCAATAAATCTTCACACTGAAGGGTTATTGCACAATTATTGTATTTGAGTTTGGAGCACTTTATATTATCGCTTTTAATCTTGCCGCCATTTACAATTTAGTCGAAGTTATTTCACGTTTCAGATTCAAGTCTCTGATTGGAGTAGGTTCTTATTAATTTATGTTTATTTACATTCTTATTGTCTTGTTTATTTGCATTACTTTACCTTATTTACTTTAATTGCACTGCTTTCCTTTGTCTATTTTATCGCACCACTTTACTTTGTTTACTTTTACCGCACACTCTTTATTTTAATCAAATCGCTTATTATGATTAATTCCTTTTTCTAACAAAATCAAAAATGTTTACCCCAACCATGTCTGATTAATTTTGTTAGTAATGGAATGCGAGGGCCGTCGTTTTGACTGTACTCCATATTGTGTTTCTATAGAGTTACTCTTGGGGCTGTTTTGGTTTTAATACAATTTTTTCGAAATTAATTTGATCGGTTACTACGAAAGTAGAATTGTGACACGTCGGGTAAGATCGAAAGTCATCTGACATTTATGATTAAAATTGATTAGATTTTGGTTAAAAAAAACCGCGAAAGCACATTGTTAATTAATTAGGAGAATTTAATATTACTAGAAGGTGATTTTGAAACTTTTTTTGGACATGTTTATAGGTTTAGAATCTGGTTGTTCGAGCAAGTGTTGGAAATCCTTTTAAGTTAAAGTTTCCAATCGAGATTGCTTTTCAACTGAGCTAAAGAAATGATTACTAAAAAAGGATTTTCTACTTTAACGAAATACGCAAGCGTTTACGCTTGAGCGGACAGTATAGATTTAAAGATTAAGTTCGATTCCAAAAAATTGAAAGTGACAATTCCTTTTTGATTAAATTATTTTTCTTTAGATACAATAATGCCCCGTAAGTAGTTCTATTTAGAGATAATAGGAGTGTCGTTGATTGATGAAAACCATATTCCAGTATTACACCTTTGAATTTAGTAAATCTTTGTTATTGTTTTACGATCACCTTAATAAACACCATAGAAATAGAAGAGGATAGATTTACCATTAGGCCTTTGTGGGATTCGACAACCTTTTATATTACTCGAATACACTCTGTATATTTACAGATAGCATGCAACCAATGTTCCCTCTGCTATTCATTTATCAAAGTAATATGTTTGTCATTTTCAAAAAAAATTTCCCTCTCCCCAAGGGGAAAGTGAATTGGTGTGAGCTTTGTTTCAGTTATTATCATCATTAATAAAATGATATTTCTTCTATCCATATTGTGTTTTTTTCTTTTTTGCCCTCTCTAAAAAAATGGTAACATAAAAAACCAAAAGACAATGATCACTTTTATATCTACATAATATTTGTGCACTTATTTGTTTATATTCTAAAATCAAACATAAAATTATTGTGCATATTGATTATAAAACCCATTAAAAAAATGTCTCTATGCCCTCTCCTAACTTTGAATTCCCTGTGTTTAAAGGAGAAGAAAAGGTTGTTGAAGAGGTTTCCGATGAAATTTCCCGTTTTCTTGAGAATGAGGAAAAGACCGTTCAGCCTCATCAATAGTCGTTAGAAGGGATTAATCTGGGTTATGAAGAGATTAAGAAAGAAGTCAGAATTGAGGCATTGCTTTGTCCAGAGGTTAAGAAGAAGATGGTAAAGCTTCTTAGAGAGTATGTGGACATATTTTCTTGGTCATATCAAGACATGCTAGGTTTTGACACTGATATTGTGGAGCACAAACTGCCATTAAAGCCAGAGTGTCCACTGGTTAAACAAAAGTTGAGAAGAACTCATCCCGAAAAGAATGTGAAGATTAAATAGGAGGTTTAGAAATAGATTGATGCTACTTTTCTTGTGACATCTAAGTATCCTCAATGGGTAGCTAATATTGTGCTTGTTCCAAAGAAAGAAGGAAAAGTTTTTATTTGTGTTGATTATAGAGATTTGAATAAAGCTAGCACAAAAGATGATTTCCCGTTACCACACATTGATATGTTGATAGACAATATGACTAAATTCAATTTCTTCTCCTTTATCGATGGATTTTCCGGATATAATCAAATAAAGATGGAACCCGAGGATATGAAAAAGAAAACATTTATTACACCTTGGGGAACATTTTGTTACAGAGTGATGCCTTTCGGTTTAAAGAATGTTGGTGCGACGTACCAGAGAGCCATGACTACTCTTTTCCATGAAATGATGCACAAGGAAATTGAAGTCTATGTTGATGATATGATTGCTATATTAAAGTCTAAAGAAGTCCATGTTGAACATTTGCTAAAGTTGTTTCAATGCTTAAGGAAGTTTAAACTCCGTCTGAATCCAAATAAATGCACTTTTCTTATTCGCTCTGGAAAATTGTTAGGTTTCATTGTCAGCCAAAGAGAAATTGAAGTAGATCTTGACAAAGTCAAAGCTATTCAGGAAATGTCGGTCCCAAAAACGGAAAAACAAGTAAGAGGATTCTTAGGGCGTTTGAATTATATATCAAGATTTATATGATATATGAGTGCCACATGTGCGCCAATTTTCAAGCTTCTCCGAAAGGATCAAGGTTGTGTTTAGACGGATGATTTTCAGAAGGCTTTTGATAGCATCAAAAAGTATATGTTGGAACCTCCTATTCTATCTCCTCCAATGGAAGGAAGACCTCTAATTATGTATTTGACTGTCTTGGAAGATTCCATGGGCTATGTTTTGGATCAACAAGATGAATCTGGAAAGAAAGAATATGCCATTTATTATCTAAGCAAAAAGAGTGAATTTGATTGTGAGTCTCGTTAATTCGCTCTTGAAAAGACTTGTTGTGCTCTGGCTTGGGATGCTAAGTGCCTCCGCCAGTATATGTTGAATAATTCCACTTGGTTGATATCCAAAATGGATCCAATAGTATATTTTTGAAAATCCTGCTTTAACTGAACGAATAGCCCGTTGACAGATGTTGTTGTCAGAATATGATAACGAGTACCGAACTTAAAAAGCAATCAAAGGAAGTATATTGGCTGGCCATTTGGCTCATCATCCAATTAATGATTTCCAATTTATCAAGTTTGACTTCCATGATGAATATGTGATGTATTTGAAAGCTAAAGATTGTGAAGATCCATTAAATGAAGAAGGGTCAGAGCTTGGATCCCGTTGAAGTTTGATTTTTGATGGAGTTGTTAATGCTTATGACAATGATATTGGGGAAATCACAATTACTCCTCAAGGTTCTCATATTCCTTTCATCGCAAGGTTGGTGGTCAATTGTACAAATAATATGGCAGAGTATGAAGCGTATATTACGAGGATGCAAGAAGCTATTGATTTGAGAATCAAGATCCTTAATGTATACAGAGATTCAACCCTAGTGATTAATCAGATCAAAGGAGAATGGGAGACACGTCAACCTGATTTGATTCCTTATAGAGACTGTAAGTACAGAGTATGCCTAAGAGGGGGAGGGGGGGGGTGAATTAGGCTTTTAGGGACTTTTTCCGGTTTTTCGGTATTCTTGAAATTTTACTGGTTAGGTTCTTGGTGATTAATGCAGTAGAAAGTAAAAGGACAGTGGACACCAAGATTTATAGTGGTTTCCCTCACAATCCGAGAGTACTCCACTCCCCTTTCAACACGAAAGAGAGTTTTCACTATTGTTTAATAAAGTACAACCTATCACACCATCAACCGGTGAGGCCTACTATCAAACAATAAAAATCAACAAGTGTACAAGAACAATCCTCTTGTAAACACTCACCCTTGTGTCCAACAAACCTGGATCACAAGTAAAAAACAAGTAATCTGAATACTTTGATTTGAGAATAATAATGGTAATGTCAATGCTGAGATTGATCTTCTCCTTCTGATCAAAATTCACTCATTTAATTTCAACACAAGTGTTCAATGCTATGCATATGAAAGATATGATCAATATGAACACTTTTGAAAAATTTGAAAAGTATTTGAAAAGTGGTAAATTTGATTCAAAGAATTGTTTTGAAATTGATTATTGGAGGGTTTTTCCAATTTGAAAAACTCAGAATTTATATTTGTAAACACACCTTTTCCAAAAGGTATATTTGAGTATAATTCAAAATATGAACTGGTATAATTTTTAAAACATTTTTGAACTTGAAACAAGGCCATTTTTCAAAATACGTTCAGTGTTAATCGGTTAACCTATATGGTTAGTCGGTTAACACTTGAATGTTATACCAAAATATTCAAAATTTGAAATGGTTAACCGGTTAACCTATATGGTTAATCGGTTAACACTGCTATTTTTCAGAAAAATGCTTATAAAAATAGTGTTATACCAATTCTAATAGTTTAAAAAGCATGCTAATGCAATGTGATCAAATGATAAAGATGTTGAACACTTGTATATCAATTAAATTAATGGATTTTGATATACCATAACTTGTGTCCAAAACTTGAAAGTTGATCAGTCAGATGTTCATGAAGCTTTGAATGTTGATCACTTCCATTCCACTTGATCTTGGTCTTTTGAAAGCGTTTGCCTTTTTGCACAGATGAATTATTCTTGATCTTGATGTTGACGTCATCAAAACTTTGAGATGAAGCTTGCTTCTACAGTCTCCCCCTTTTTGATGATGACAACCAAAATGATCTTGTGCAATTTTTGACGATGATTAGTAGTGATCTTGTTTTCTCCCCCTATGTCCATGAACTCCCCCTATCGAATACATAGGCAAAAATTCTGCACACATAGACATAAGAAAGCCAAAGCTCTTCTCCCCCTTTGTCATAAGAAAAAAGGAAGGATCTTTCAAGAAAGAAAACTAGATAGACCAATAATGCAAGCAATCACAAGAATATGGAAGCAAAGCATACTGAAATTAAAAGACAGCAATACTGCGAATATTGTACGAGTTACAATGCCAAATAAAAACAGAGTTCAAACATAAATGAAAGCATAAAACATCAAAAAATAGAAAATAATGCAATAAAGGACATCAACAACAACATATTCTCTAAAGATCCTCATCAGGCATATCCACATCATCTTGTTCTTCTTCTTCTTCACTATCATCCTCTTCTTCAATCTCTTCGTCCACAACTTGGGTGTTGGAATGTAGAGGGTTAAGAATGAGGTTTCTGAGGGAGGCAATGGCTCGAGAGGTATCTCTATGCATATTCATTGACTCTCGATGCTGGTTCATCATGGTTGTATAGAGAAACTCACTTGTAAGACCCCCTTCAGGCATTGGATACGCGTGATGGACAGGACCATCATCAGTATACTTGTAGGTACCGTCAGCCGCTTTGATGATACAAGTATTTTTGACAATATTAATCTCATTGATCTCATTAGTTGTAGGTTTCATCTTGGAGGACGGTTCCCTGTTGAGGTCTAGTTCAGTTAATTCCAGGATTCTCGAAATCAGCCGAGCATACGGTAACCGTGTGATGCATTTAAGTTGCTGCTGCAGATGATACATGATGGTCAGAATCCAATTGACCCTTATGCGATTCTTGATTGCATACAAAAGCTGCATCTCTAAGTCATTAATCTGAGAGTGGTTGGAATCCTTTGGGATGAGGATATAGCAGATAATGTAATAAAGCATTCGATCAGATACCGTCAGATTCTTGGCATAGCACAACATACGAGCGGTGCGAGAGTTTGCAATAACTGTTTCTTTTGGGAACCTGCAAATCTGATAGTAATACTCCATTTTATCATAATTTGCCCAAGGTCCATCTACATGGTTTACACCTTTCCTCAGGAAGCAGCCTTTTGATGGAATCTTAAGGTGTCTAGCAAGGGTGGATAATTTCTCAACAAACCCATGGTCTCTAATGGTGGAACGGATCATGTGGTTCTCATCCATGTCTAGATATACAACCATCTTACTCATAAAAGCTTTAACAAGATCAGGATAAATAATACCAGAGTCGGTGACGAACTTGTCAATGCGCTGATATTCCAATAGTGTAGGAAAGTCAAAAGACATTGCAAGAAAAGCTCGAAGATTTACGTACTTTACCGGCAGAAGTTGACGAACACGAACTTTGAAATCCATGCGCCTCTTTTTGGTGGTTTCCATTGGAATGCTGTCGTCATCAGATTCTAATGCATACTCAGGAAGCTTTCCCTTTCCTTTGCGTGAGGATTCCATGGATGAAAGTTTGAGAGAACTGAAGTTGTGGGTTCTGAGGAAGTTAGGGTTTGAGAAGTTGTGGGGATGGTTATGAGGAGTTATCGAACTTTAGAGAGTGGGAGAGAGAAGTTAGGGTTTGAAGAGGGAAGTTCCACAAAACTCTTTAAGAGGGGATAGGATTTTGGATATGGATTTGGACTCTTAAGAGAATATGGACCACATAAAAAATGCATTTATCATATATAATATTTCAAAAATTTAATTAATTTTCGTTTCTGATTTTTAGAAAATTTAACAGAGTTAATTGGTTAACCATATAGGTTAATCGGTTAACGCATTAAAAAATTGAGTCAGAATTGAAAATTTAACAATGTTAATCGGTTAACCCATATGGTTAATCGATTAACACACTCGAGTTTTTGAAAAATACTTAAAAACAGAATGCATACACATGAAAACACAACACAAATAATGCATACACATATTAGAGAAAAGGTCAGATGTCACCTTCATCAAGAATCCCAAGTTCTCGCCGAATTTTGTAGAATGGTTCTTTCGCCAAAGGTTTGGTGAAGGTGTCGGCGAGTTGATTGTGCGTGTCGACGAAAGTAACATCTACATCTCCATTCAATACGTGATCTCGAAGGAAGTGATGCCGGATATCTATATGTTTTGTTCTTGAATGCATGACCGGGTTCTTTGTAATATTGATGGTACTTGTATTATCACATCTAAGAGGAATGCAGCCGAGATCTATACCGTAATCGAGGAGTTGTTGCTTGAGCCACAGAATTTGTGCACAGCAACTTCCTGCTGCTATATATTCCGCTTCGGCTGTACTGAGTGCCACACATGCTTGCTTCTTGCAGGCCCATGACACTAATGCATTCCCGAGAATGTGACATGTATCGCTTGTGCTTTTTCTATCGGTCTTACATCCTGCATAGTCAGCGTCAGAGTAACCAACTAAAGAACAAATACTACCTTTAGGATACCATAATCCGACGTTCATTGTCCCTTTGAGATACTTTATGATTCTCTTTACGGCTGTGAGATGCGATTCCTTCGGACTTGCTTGAAAGCGTGCACACAAACAAGCGCTAAACATAATGTCAGGACGGCTTGCCGTCAAATATAGTAATGAACCGATCATACCTCGATATTTTGTTATATCAACTGGAGTACCGAATTCATCTTGATCAACGTACGTTCCGGATCCCATAGGAGTGGACATCACCTTGCAATTGTCCATATCGATTTTTTTTCAACAATTCCTTGCAATACTTGGATTGGTTGAGGAAGATGCCATCTTTAGTTTGCTTGATTTGTAGTCCAAGAAAATAATTTAATTTTCCCATCATGGACATCTCGAACTCTCCTTGCATCATAAGTGAGAATTCTTCGCAAAGCTCTTTGTTTGTTGATCCGAAGATGATGTCGTCGACATAGACTTGAACCAATAAAGTGTTTCCTTTGATTTTCTTTATGAACAATGTCTTGTCAACCTTTCTTTTGTAAATCCTTTCTCACATAAGAAATTGCTAAGGCGGTCATACCATGCTCTTGGTGCTTGTTTTAGTCCGTAGAGTGCCTTTTTCAGTTTGTAGACATGTGAGGGATTCTTCAAGTCTTCAAAACTCAGAGGTTGTTTGACGTAGACTTCCTCATTAATGTACCCATTCAGGAAAGCGCTTTTGACATCCATCTGGAACAACTGAAAATTCATAGAACAAGCGTAAGCAAGTAGTAATCTAATTGCTTATAACTGAAGGTGAGAAAATTACTTAGAAGGGGGGGTTGAATAAGTAAGACTAAAAATCAAAGATTAGAACACAGATATTTTTATCCTGGTTCGTTGAAAACAACTACTCCAGTCCACCCTCTCAAGAGTGATTTGCCTTTCTCTATCAAGGACTTAATCCACTATTTTAATCAAACAGATTACAAATAGCAACACCTAAGAACAACCGTTCTTAGTCTTCTCAAGAGCAACTGATCCCAACTGGATCCTCTTAAGGAAAACCTTTTACAAACAAAGTAAAACTTTTACAAGAGTAAGAATGCTTCTAATAAGCTGTTATCACAACAGTGATATTTCTCTTAAGTTAAGAATAAAGATAAAGCAAAGTAATATGATAAAGAGCTTTGAAAGGTTTGCTTTGAGTAGAGATTTTGCTAGAGATTCGATACTGAAGAAGATGGAGTGGACTTCTTTATATAGGCACTATGATACAAGAAGTCTTGTTACGTTGAAGGCTGTGCAGAACAGCCTAGAGCCTTTTGTCTTCACATTGGAGGCTGTGCTGAAACATGCCTGATGCTTTTTGTCTTCACTTGCAGAATACTTTCCTCAGAATGGAATGCACAGATAAAACCTTTTTGTCTGTGTCCTTGTGTCTAGCACAAAATAGGAAAGAGCTGTTGAGAAAAAAAACCAACGTACATATTTAAATCTTCTTCAAAGTAAGTTCAGCTTTCAACATTAGAATCTGAATCTTCAGAGTCTTCAGACCAAGGATCATCTGGATCTTCAGAGTCTTGAATGTTCTTCAGATTGAGCTGAGTCAGAGTATGTGCAGCTTGTGTGCTTGAGCGTGTAAATCTCTCAGAGCAGAGTCTTCTATGCTTTAGAGACTCCTTCTTCAGAATCTTCAAGAGACAGTAGTCAGATTCTTCTGGGAGCAGTGTTCAGATCTTCACTTAAGATGCTCTTGAACTTATGAAGTCTTTCATACAAACAATGTTCAGATGCAATTTTGCTTTCTTAAGATAATTTTCTTTAGTGCCTGTAGCAAACAATTTAGAACACGTTTAGAGTATATAATTCTTGAATACAAAATTTATAAGTGTTATCATCAAAACATAGAGATATAACTAAGACACAATCTGTGCTCTTACAATCTCCCCCTTTTTGATGATGACAAAACATGAGAAAATTTTGTTCAATAAAGAGTAAGAATTAGAAACTCCCCCTGAGATAAACAATCTCCCCCTGAAATAAATACTACAATAGAATAGAATACTTCCCTTTCTGATTGAGTATATTTCAGATTCAGAGCCTGATGAATGAGTTCAGAGTCAAATCTTGATGCCAGTTGATTGAATAAATGTATCAGAGTAAGATATCAGAGTTGATTGAATACTCAGATTTTCTTTAGAGAATCAGGTTCTGGTTGACACAATCTCAGGGTAACTTCAATGAATTATGTCAGATATAACAGTGTAATCTGAAAGACTTAAATTCAAATAAGTTAATAAAATTTCTGAATTTTAGTTTTGGTAAATGCTTATAGGTTGAACACTCAGTTTCTCTTTTTCTCCCCCTTTTTGTCATAATCAAAAAGATTTTCAAAGACAGAAAGAAATAAAAGAAAAGAAGCAAATAGGAGCAAACCATGTTATCATGCAATTAAAAATAGAACAAACCAAAGTTCACAGACAAACAGGCAGAGGCCAAAAACACATAACACAATAAAAGTAATCAAACATCAAAAACTCAGTTCATGTGCAAAACAACAAATAAAACTAGGTCTGGCGAGAGGCAATGAGGGTCAGAAGCTCTGTCATCTTGGCAGCTGACTCTTCTTGCTTAGACATCCAGGTCTTGATTTCATCAGTTGTTTTCTCTTGCTTTATCATCCAGTCCTTTATATCCTTCACATCATTCACAAGTTCTGAAACCACAGATGAAGACGGAGCAGATGCAGTAGCAGCAGGGTTCCCTTCAGTTTGGTTTTCAACATAAGCTTGTTCAACCATTTCAAATTCAGGAACAACTGGAGGAGCAGCTTCCAAAAGTAACACAGGAGGAGGAGGAGGCATGTTCATCAGTGTCACCTTTATTAACTCAGCAAATTTTGTCTTAGCAAGCTTAGAGCATTTTGCTCTAACTTTTAGGGCAGCTTTGTTAAACATCCAGATGAAGCGCTTCCAAGCAGTATTCGAAACATTTGGGTCCAAACTAGACATGCATACAGCCTTAACACGATCATATTCAGAATCTAACTCCTTTTTGAAAATATCAAACATAGCATTAACACAAGATCCTAAATCTGACTGTTCATTCTGTCCAGAGGAAAAAGGATTAGGGGTGTTAGCAGGAGTAGGTTCAGATGGTTGTGGTTGAGGTGTGGGTGGTTCAGATGTGTGGATGTTAGATTGAGGGAGTTCAGATGAATGAGGAAAAGTTTGATTCTCAGATGGGTTAGTTTCAGGTGGTTGAGGAATGGTTTGGTTTTCAGCTGTTTGAGTGTCAGATGGTTGTGCTTCAGATGGTTGTTGAGATGGAGAGTTTGGTGGGGTATGAAACAAAGCAATGTTAAGATGTTTCTTCATAACACTCTCAGAGCGAGCTTGTTTGAGTGATTCTGAATCACAGTCAGATGAATCAGATGAATCAGAGGATTCATCTGAGTGAACAGATGTAGAAGAAATTTCAATTGTTTGGTTGAGGGGTGGAATATCAAGAATATTGTCAGAAAGATTTGGATCTTCTGAGGGAATTGTTTGTTCAGAGTGTTCAGTTTGAACAGTCTCTGGTTGATTTTGTTCTGAAATAATTGTTTGTGGTTGGGGAGTCTCTAAGTGGGGATTCTCTAGTTGCGACAAAGTTGGTTGTGGAGTTGCTGTTGGAGAATTTTCTGGTTGAGTTGGTTCTGGTGGAGTTATTGTTGGAGAGTTTTCAGATAAAATAGGTTCCGGTGGTGGAATTGTTGTTTGAATAGTTTGATGTTGTGGGTCAGATGGGATTGGTGCTGGAGATGATTGTAAATTTACTGGTTCAGAGGATAGTGGTACGGATGAGATATTGACAGACTTTCTAGATTTTGAAGTTCTTGGTATGAGGCTTGGAGAGAGTTGTGGTGAAGATAGTGGTGAATGAACAGTAGGAGTAGGATCAGAGGCTAATACCTGTTGAATGGTGTCTCTGATTTCTTCCAGAGTAGCTTCTCTTGGACTGCTTCTGGCCTTCTTTCCTTCTTTCCTCTTCTTTCTTGACGCTTCAGGAGCTTTTCTCTTCTTCTGAACGAATTCTTCGTCAGCCTTCCTCTTACTGCGCCTTTCCTTCATCTGATTAGGCAATTCCTCTCCAGGCTTCTGAACGAGATTGGCTGGTAAAGGAATTCCTTCCTTTAGACATTCAGTAATGTACAGCCAGACAAATTCCTTAGGTTCATCTGCACTAAATAGTGGAAAATCTTCCACAGGAATTCTTCTACCTTGAATCTCGTCAGAGTTGATCTTCCTGAGTTGTCCTTTCAATTCTGAGATGATTTTCATCCTCTTCAGATTGAGTCCATTAATTTCAGAGCCAATGATGTGAGTCAGATCTTCTGTAATCTTCGCATCAGTCAGATGCTGAACCAGCTTGTTCTCAATAAGTATATCAGAAATCAACCTTCCCAGGGGTATCCACGTCCTTACTTTACCAGCTTTCGCCCTTACTTCCTCTCTGGTTTCTTTGACATGAGTTAGTAAATGACTGAAGATGAGATATGGTAGATCCACTTTGACATTTTTGCTAATGCAGTACCTAAAATACAAATGTTCCGAACTCACATAATCTGGTGAGTTGGAAGGTTTTCTGTGAAAAAACGTACTCATAAAGATTTTCGCCCAGATCCTATAAATGGGTTTTAAATCTTTAACCTTACTTGACGGCAAACCAGCAATAGTAACTTCTTCATAAACCCTAGCCATATCGATGCGAGAAGAAGCAAGATTTGAAACACCATCAGACTCAGTATAGCTAAACAGTTGTCTGATCAGGTTTTCAGTGATGACTATCTCCACTCCAAGAACCGAGGAATGTATAAACTTGGGACCAGCGCTTGCATGTATCCAAAATTCCTTTACCAGTGTTGGAAAAACAGGACCCATTAGCCTTTCAAAATATTTTTCCCATCCTTGAGCTTTAATGGCAGAAATGAGATTAAACCCATTTTCCTTTAAAGAGTCAAGGTCAATGAAGCTTTCACAGAGCACCTCTAGATCAGCCACTGGAGTGAATAAGGTTCGTTCGGGTTCTTTGTACATGATAGTCTTGTTAGGTTTTGCAGCAGTGTTTGAAGTAGACGCCATTGAAGAAGAAAACCTTGGTTTCGGTTTAGGGTTTTGGAAGAGATTGAAAAGAAAGTAGAAACGCATGAATGAAGTGAATGTGGAAAGTGTGATAGAAGTGTGATAGGTGATATATATAGAAAACCAAAAAACAAGCATAGGGCACACAAAAGACACTTACGCACGTTTGGACAGCATTTAATGAAAAGTAATCATTTCACATTAAATTATGACAGCTGGGGGGAAAAACAAGAAAAGTGAGATTTTCAAAGCATTACCTCAAACGTCAAATCAGTTAAGCACTCAATCTTTTTCAGAAATTGAATGCCACGTGTTTGCTTTGTTGGCTCATCTGATTTCTCTCAAGAAATGAAACGTTTCCAACTTTCAGATCTTCTGAGCTTGTTAGTTCAGAGTTTTACCCAAAACGAAATAATTGAATAAATATAAATGAACAAATAGACAGATGAAATACTTCAGATTATTAAACATTTTGCATCTGAGAGGTTGCCTCTGAGAAATATTACTCTGGACATAAATCCATACAAATATTTTTCAGAATAAACTTAAATCTATCTTCAGCAAGGGGTTTTGTGAAAATGTCAGCCCATTGATGATCTGTATCAACAAAAGCTAGATTAATTACACCCTTCTGAACATAGTCTCTGATGAAGTGATGTTTAATTTCTATATGTTTTGCCTTAGAATGCAAGATTGGATTTTTTGACAAACATATAGCAGAAGTATTATCACAGAAGATAGAAAGGTTACTCTCATAGATTTGATAATCTTCTAATTGATTCTTCATCCAGAGCATCTGAGTACAACATCCAGCAGCAGCAATGTATTCTGCCTCTGTAGTTGATAGTGCAATGGTAGGTTGATTCTTGCTGTACCATGAGATCAGATGACTTCCAAGAAACTGACAGCTTCCAGAAGTGCTTTTACGTTCAACTCTGTCTCCAGCATAGTCAGCATCACAGAATCCAACTAATGAAAATTCATCAGATCTTCTGTAACACAAACCCATGTTAGCAGTACCTTTCAGATACCTCAGAATCCTCTTAACAACTGTTAAGTGTGATTCTCTAGGATCTGATTGGAATCTAGCACATAAGCAGACACTAAACAGAATATCTGGTCTAGAAGCTGTCAAGTATAGAAGAGATCCTATCATACCTCTGTAGAGTTTTTGATCTACCTTCTTACTTACCTCTTCCTTACCTAGAGTGCTTGTAGGATGCATTGGGGTCTTTGCCATTTTGCTATCAACCATGTTGAACTTCTTCAGAAGCTCTTTAACATATTTGGTTTGATGTATGTAGGTGCATTCTGGAGTCTGATTGACTTGGATTCCCAAGAAGAATCTCAATTCTCCCATCATGCTCATTTCAAATTCTTCCTGCATACATTTAGCAAACTCCTTTCCAAGCGTAATATTTGTTGATCCAAAAATAATGTCATCTACATAAATCTGACAAATCAACAGATCTTTCTTAACAGATTTACAGAATAAAGTTGTATCCACTTTTCCTCTGATAAAATTTTTCTTCAGAAGGAAGTTGCTCAACCTCTCATACCAAGCTCTGGGAGCTTGTTTTAATCCATAAAGGGATTTCTTTAATTTGAAAACATGATCTGGAAAGTTTTCACTTTCAAAACCAGGAGGTTGGTGGACATATACTTCTTCTTCTATAATACCATTAAGAAAAGCACTTTTAACATCCATCTGATACAGAGTGATGTTATTCTGTGCAGCAAATGAAATAAGAAGGCGAATAGATTCTAACCTTGCCACTGGAGCATATGTCTCAGTGTAATCAATACCTTCTTGTTGACTATATCCTTGAGCAACCAGCCTTGCCTTATTCCTTTCTACTTCTCCCTTTTCATTCAGCTTATTCCTGAAGACCCATTTTGTTCCAATGACATTGAATCCTTTAGGTCTAGGAACCAGATCCCAAACTTCATTTCTGGCGAATTGATTCAGCTCTTCTTGCATAGCTATAATCCATTCATTATCTTCCAGAGCCTCATCTACAGATGTTGGTTCTATCATTGACACTAAGCCAAATAAGGAAGATTCAGAAGTTCTGAGAAATGATCTTGTCCTTATAGGATCATCTTTCTTTCCAATTATCACATCTTCTGGATGAGAAGCTTTGATTCTGGAAGAAGATCCTCTGACAGTTGGTCTTTCAGAAATATGCAAGTTGTTTAGTTGGGAAGTCAAAGGTGTAGCATCTGGGGTTGCGTCAGATTCTTTGTTCTTTGCCTTTTCTGCCTCTGAGCCTTCAGAGTCTGTGAGAATCACTTCTCTATCTGCAGAACTTTCAAACTGCTTTGGCTTTTCAGAGCCAAGCTTATCATCAAATCTGACATGAATAGATTCTTCCACAATCTGTGTTTCAGTATTGAATACTCTGTAGCCTTTAGAGCGTTCAGAATAACCAAGCATGAAACACTTCTGTGCTTTGGAATCAAACTTGTTCAGATTATCTTTAGTATTAAGCATATAACAAATACATCCAAAAGGATGAAAATAAGCAATGTTCGGCTTTCTGTTTCTCCACAATTCATAGGGAGTCTTTTTCAGAAGAGGTCTTACAGACACTCTGTTCTGAATATAACAAGCTGTGTTAATTGCTTCTGCCCAGAAATATTTTGCCAGATTTGTCTCGTTGATCATGGTTCTGGCCATTTCTTGCAATGTTCTATTTTTCCTCTCTACAACTCCATTTTGTTGTGGAGTTCTAGGGCAGGAGAAATCATGTGCAATGCCTTTTTCAGAAAAATATTTTTCAAAATGTTTATTTTCAAATTCTCCACCATGATCACTTCTGACTTTAATAATTTTACAATCTTTTTCAGTCTGGACTTGATTGCAGAAGTCAAAGAACACAGAATGAGACTCGTCCTTGTGTTTTAGAAACTTTACCCATGTCCATCTGCTGTAGTCATCTACAATGACTAACCCATACTTCTTGCCTCTGATGGATGCAGTTTTCACTGGTCCAAACAGATCAATGTGAAGTAATTCCAATGGTCTGGAGGTAGAAACAACATTTTTTGATTTAAAATGAGATTTTGAAAATTTGCCTCTTTGACATGCTTCACATAGAGCATCTGAGTTGAACTTCAACTTAGGAAGTCCTCTGACCAGATTGAGTTTATTAATTTGAGATATACGTCTCATATTAATATGCCCCAATCTTCTATGCCAGACCCATTGCTCATCATTCACAGATAAGAGGCATTTTACATTTTGAACTTTAAGTTCTGAAAGGTTAATTTTATAAATGTTGTGTTTCCTCTTTCCATTGAATAGGATAGAACCATCCTTTTGACATACAGCTTTGCAACATTTTTGATTAAAGATAATATCATAACCATTGTCACTTAATTGACTTATGGACAATAGATTATGTTTCAATCCTTCAACTAACAAAACATTAGAAATAGAGGGTAGGTTGCCATTACCTATAGTTCCAGAGCCAATGATCTTGCCCTTCTGGTTCCCTCCAAATTTCACGTCCCCTCCAGATCTAAGTTCCAGACTTTGGAACATAGACCTTTCTCCCGTCATGTGTCGTGAGCATCCAGAGTCCAGGTACCATGATTGGTGTCCTGACTTTGCTGCTAAGGACATCTGCAACAGGGATTATTTTGTCTTTAGGTACCCAGATCTTCTTGGGTCCTTTAGGGTTAGTTGCCTTGTAGGTTTGTCTAAACTTTTGTTTTTCAACATAGTTTTTGTTTAGACTTGCCTTAGATCTAAACACATGAGTATTCTTTTCAGAGCTCGTGTGTTTAATATCATTTAAATGACCAAATTTAAAATTAGAGTATAAAGGAGTTATCTTAATGATCAGATCATCTACAGGTATTGGTCTTACATCTTTTTCAAGAGAAGAAGATTGAAATCCAATTCCCTTTCTTTTATTCCTACTAACTCCATAGATCATAGAAGCCATCTTGCTTCTGTCTATGCTTTTAGTGAGGAACCTCTGAAAACTAGAGTCATATTTTTCCAAAATATTTTCAGATGACTTAGCTTCAGAGTCAGATTCTTGTTGAACAATTTCCAAATCATTTTTTATTTTTAAATTTATTTCTCTCTGCTCAACAAGTTCTGTTTTCAGATTATCAATCTCAGATTCAAGATTGCTTTTCAGCTTCTTGTTCTTGAGTTTGATATTATTGTAGCTTTTCAAAACTTCAGATAACACCTTTATAAGTTCATCTTTGGTAAGTTTGGACATTACCTCTTCAGCATCAGAGTCGGAGTCTGACTCAGATTCAGATGATAAGTCTTCATTCTGATCTTCTATTCCAGCCATTAATGCCATGTTGGCACACTCTTCTTCTGCTTCAGATTCAGATTCAGATTCATCTGAATCATCCCAAGTTGCCATAAGAACCTTTTTCTTTTTATCAAACTTTCTCTTGGGTTTCTCCTTGAGAAGTTTGGGGCAGTCATTTTTGTAGTGCCCATGTTCCTTGCATTCATAGCATGTGACCTCTTTCTTTCCAGATCTTCTGTGTCCAGAAGATTCCTTCCTGTGGTCAGCTTTCCTGAAGTTGTTAAACTTCCTTCCCTTGTGCTTCCAGAGCTTGTTGATTCTTCTGGAAAGCATGGACAGTTCATCTTCTTCTTCAGAAGACGATTCTTCAGAACTTTCTTCTTTTACCTGCAAAGCTTTAACAGGTTTGTTAGATTTTAAAGCTATGGATTTACCTTTATCTTTCTTCTGGGGCTCATCTTCCTCCAGCTCTATTTCATGACTTCTCAAATAACTGATAAGTTCTTCTAAGGAGATCTTATTCAGATCTTTTGCCATCTTCAATGCAGTCACCATTGGTCTCCATCTGGTGGGAAGACTTCTGATGATCTTCTTGACATGATCTGACGTTGAGTAGCCCTTATCCAGAACTTTCAGACCAGCAGTAAGAATCTGAAATCTAGAAAACATAGTTTCAACATTTTCAGACTCTTCCATTTTGAATGCCTCATACTTCTGTATGAGCGCCAGCGCCTTGGTCTCTTTAACCTGAGAATTTCCCTCATGAGTCATTTTGAGTGACTCAAACATGTCATGAGCAGTATCTCTGTTTGTAATCTTCTCATACTCAGTATGAGAGATTGCATTAAGCAATATAGTTCTGGCTTTGTGGTGATTCTTGAAATCTCTTTTCTGTACTTCAGTCATTGACTTTCTATCAATCTTTTTGCCATCCTCATCAGTAGGATGTTTATATCCATCAATGACCATATCCCAAAGATCAGCATCATACCCGAGGAAAAAACTTTCTATTCTATCTTTCCAATAGTCAAATTTTTCCCCATCAAACATGGGTGGCTTGGTACTGATCCTATCTCCTTCATATTTGTTGTTGCAAGTTGATGTAGATGTTTCCATAATGGCAACAACACAAATATCAAAGTATCTTTCTCACTGGATCTTTAACTGTCACGGTTAAGTGGAGCACACGCAGAACCGGAGCTCTGATGCCAACTGAAGGTGAGAAAATTACTTAGAAGGGGGGGTTGAATAAGTAAGACTAAAAATCAAAGATTAGAACACAGATATTTTTATCCTGGTTCGTTGAAAACAACTACTCCAGTCCACCCTCTCAAGAGTGATTTGCCTTTCTCTATCAAGGACTTAATCCACTATTTTAATCAAACAGATTACAAATAGCAACACCTAAGAACAACCGTTCTTAGTCTTCTCAAGAGCAACTGATCCCAACTGGATCCTCTTAAGGAAAACCTTTTACAAACAAAGTAAAACTTTTACAAGAGTAAGAATGCTTCTAATAAGCTGTTATCACAACAGTGATATTTCTCTTAAGTTAAGAATAAAGATAAAGCAAAGTAATATGATAAAGAGCTTTGAAAGGTTTGCTTTGAGTAGAGATTTTGCTAGAGATTCGATACTGAAGAAGATGGAGTGGACTTCTTTATATAGGCACTATGATCCAAGAAGTCTTGTTACGTTGAAGGCTGTGCAGAACAGCCTAGAGCCTTTTGTCTTCACATTGGAGGCTGTGCTGAAACAGGCCTGATGCTTTTTGTCTTCACTTGCAGAATACTTTCCTCAGAATGGAATGCACAGATAAAACCTTTTTGTCTGTGTCCTTGTGTCTAGCACAAAATAGGAAAGAGCTGTTGAGAAAAAAAACCAACGTACATATTTAAATCTTCTTCAAAGTAAGTTCAGCTTTCAACATTAGAATCTGAATCTTCAGAGTCTTCAGACCAAGGATCATCTGGATCTTCAGAGTCTTGAATGTTCTTCAGATTGAGCTGAGTCAGAGTATGTGCAGCTTGTGTGCTTGAGCGTGTAAATCTCTCAGAGCAGAGTCTTCTATGCTTTAGAGACTCCTTCTTCAGAATCTTCAAGAGACAGTAGTCAGATTCTTCTGGGAGCAGTGTTCAGATCTTCACTTAAGATGCTCTTGAACTTATGAAGTCTTTCATACAAACAATGTTCAGATGCAATTTTGCTTTCTTAAGATAATTTTCTTTAGTGCCAGTAGCAAACAATTTAGAACACGTTTAGAGTATATAATTCTTGAATACAAAATTTATAAGTGTTATCATCAAAACATAGAGATATAACTAAGACACAATCTGTGCTCTTACAATAACCTTGCTATCGGAGCAAACGTTTCATCAAAATCAATTCCTTCCTCCTGGTTGTAGCCTTGTGCGACCAATCTTGCTTTGTTACGAACTATGATCCCATTCTCGTCAAGTTTGTTCTTGAACACCCATCTTGTTCCTATGATGTGCTTATGGTCTGGTCTTGGTACAAAACTCCAAACTGGATTCCTTTCGAATTGATTGAGTTCTTCTTGCATTGCTACAATCCATTGGTCGTCGCCTAAGGCTTCATCAATCTTGGTTGGTTCAATTTGAGACACAAAAGCCATGTTGAGACAAGCATCCTTTAGATTAAGTCGAGTTGCAACGCCTTGGCTAATATCACCAATAACTTTATCTATCGGGTGATCTCTATGCGTTCTCCATTCCTTCGGAAGATCTTGATGTTCTTCAATGATTTGAGTGACATCTTCTTGTGGTATTTCTTGATTCTTTGAAATCTCTTCTTGTTGTTGTGAGGAACCTTCGTCGGATTTCTCATCAAACTTACCGAGATTATCTTTGTTGTTGTTGAGAACAAAGCATTTGCATCCGAATATGTGGAAGAATTCTATATTTGGTTTTCTACCCTTGAACAACTCATACGGAGTCTTTTTGAGGAGTGGTCGAATATTGACACGGTTGCTTACGAAGCATGCTGTACTAACTGCATCTGCCCAAAAATATTTAGGAAGATTTGCGTCGCTGAGTATTGTCCTTGCAAGCTCCACTAGTGATCTATTCTTCCGTTCTACGACACCGTTTTGTTGAGGCGTCCTTGGTGCTGAAAAATTATGAGAAATTCCATGCTCTTCGCAAAAATCTTCAAAGTCTGAATTTTGGAATTCTCCATTGTGATCGCTTCTTATAGAGGCTATGGTGAGTGATTTCTCATTCTAAATTTGCTTTGCATATTTCTTGAATGCTTTAAAAGCATCATTTTTCTGCACTAAAAACAATGTCCAAGTGTATCGAGAGAAATCATCAACAATAACTAAGGCGTAGAAATTACCTCCGAAGCTTTTTTGTTCTTGATGGACCAAAAAGATCCATATGCAACAATTGAAGTGGCCTTTGTAGAAGCATGCTTCAGTCTCAAGTTTTGATGATGTCAATACTACTTAAGGTCATCTCTTGATTGCAAAAAGACAAGCTGTTCAAAGTTATCAAGATCAAGTCAACCTATCTTTCAAGTCAAGCTACATATGGAACTATGATTCTTCCAGACTTGGCTGCATTACTGGTATATCAAATCCACCCTTATAATTTGATATACAAGTGTTCAAAAACATCAATCATTTTTGCATAATACATAAGCATGTTTTTGAAATCTTAAAAATGGTATAACATTAATTTTAAAAAGCATTTTTCTGAAAATTAGCAGTGTTAACCGATTAACCATATAGGTTAACCGGTTAACCAATTTGAATTTTGAATTTTCTGGGCTAACGTACCAGTGTTAACCGATTAACCATATGGGTTAACCGATTAACACTGAACGTGCAGTGAAAAATTGCTTTGTTTCAAGTTCAAAAATTATTTTAAAAACATACCTTTTCATGGTTTGAATCTTTTAAAATTATACCTTTTCTGAAAGGGTATTTTACTCATATAAATTCTGAGTTTTTCATTTTTGAAAAACACCAATAGAACATAACACAAAAACTTTTCAATCTCCAAACACTTTCTACATTCATTTTCAAAGTGTCTTAGAATCAAATTCACTTTTTTTTTTAAAACTTTCATTAAGTGTTCATATGTGCATAAATTTCATATTCATCCTTGAACACTTGTATTGAAAATTGTAAGAGTGAATTCTGATCAATTGGAGAAGATCACTTTGATAGTTATTCTCAAACCAAATTCATTACAATTATTTTGTATCTAACTTGTGATCCAGGATTGTTGGACACAAGGGTGAGTGTTTACAAGAGGACTGTTCTTGTACACTTGTGTTTTTTATTGTTTGATAGTAGGCCTCACCGGTTGATGGTGTGATAGGTTGTACTTTATTAAACAATAGTGAAAATTCTCTTTCATGTTGAAAGGGGAGTGGAGTACTCTCGGATTGTGAGGGGAACCACTATAAATCCTGGTGTCCATTGTTCCTTTATCTTTCTTCTTCTGCTTTCATATCCAAAAACACAAACCAGTGATATTTCAAAATACCATAAAAACCAGAAAAATTTCAAAAGTCCTAATTCACCCCCCCTCTTAGGCATACTTTGTTCTTACAATTGGCATCAGAGCAGGTTAAGGTAACCTGTTCCTAACGATTCAGTATGGCTTCCGCAAGTACCAACCCGGTTTTCAAAGATGGTGGAAGTAGTAACAAGCCACCACTCTTTTCTGGAGAATACTTTGATTTTTGGAAAATCCGTATGAAGGCACATCTTGAGGCTCAAGGAGATGGTATATCGGAAACCGTTGAAACTGGTCCACATGTTCCTACAAGTGTGGTAAATGGTGTTGGAACCCCAAAGATTAAATCCTCATATGATGAAGATGACAAGAAGAGAATCTTGAATGAGAAGAAAGCAATCAACATACTTCAAAGCGCTCTCAGTATGGATGAATTCTTTCGCATATCACAGTGTAAATCGGCAAAACAGATTTGGGATACCTTGGTAGAAACGCATGAAGGAACAACAGAAGTAAAAAGATCAAGACTTAACACGTTAAGTCAAGAATATGAGATGTTCCGTATGCAGCCCGGTGAATCTATTGTTGCCTTGCAAAAGAGGTTCGTTCATCTAACAAATCACCTGATTGCTCTTGGGAAGACCTTCACCAACGATGATCTCAACTTAAAAGTCCTAAGATCCTTGACAAGAGAATGGCAACCAAAAGTGACCGCCATTTCGGAAAAGAAAAGTCTTTCAACAATGACATCCGCTTCATTATTCGGGAAACTTCAAGAGCATGAACTGGAACTTGGAAGGCTTGAGAAACATGAAAGTCAAGACAAGAAGTCCAAAGGAATTGCCTTGAAGACTGACACAAAGGATGATAAAATTGACGAAGCTTCCGAAGACGAAAATTTCATGCTTCTAGTAAAGAAGCTTGGTAAGTTTTTTAATAATAATAAAACTTCTTCTTTTTCTAAAAAGAATAGACATTTCAGGAAAAAGGAGGCATCCACATCAAACCAAGAAATTACATGTTATGAATGTGGAAAACAAGGTCACATAAAGCCAGACTGCCCAAAACTCGCAAATAAAGGAAAATTCAAGGACAAAAAGGATTTCAAAACAAAGAAGGCTTATGTCGCATGGGACGACAACGAAGTAAGTTCATCATCGGAATCAGATAGCGATGAAAGCGCAAATATTGCCTTAATGGCCTCTCACCATTCTGATGACGAAAATGAGGTTAGTAGTAATTTTTCTGTCTATGATAATGATGCACAAGAAGTTATAGATGAACTTCTAAAAGAGTGCAATACTTTGTATAAAGACATCTCATCACAAAAGAAAAGAATTTTAATTTTAGAAAAACAAAATTCTGATCTCTTAAAAAATATTGAAGATGAAAAACAAAAAGTGATGGATGAAAAACAAAGTCTTGTATGTAAGAATTGTGAGTCTTTGTCTTTTCAAATTGTTCAACTTAAAAGAGTTTTAGAAAGATACGAAAAAGGTCAAATTGGCTTGGAAGAGATTCTTAAACATCAAAGGTATCCTAATGATAAAAGTGGATTGGGATATTCTAAATTTTCAAAACCAAGCACCAATAAGACCATTTTCGTAAGAGCAAGTGAACAAATTGTGAAGGAAGAGACAAGCACTTCTAAAACTCAGCATCAAAATCATAACAAGAAAAGAATTAATAAGAAAAAGAATTATATTCCTAGATATAGAAGTCATTTTCAACCTACATGTTTTTATTGTGGTATTAAAGGGCACACACCTAATGCCTGCTATGTACGTAATATTGGTGTTGCAAAGGGGCATTATGTGTGGGTTGAAAAAGGTACTAACTTTCAAGGACCCAAAGCAATTTGGGTACCTAACACTACCTAATTTTGTTTTGTAGGTATGCTTGAAGATAACCACAAATCAATGGTATCTTGATAGTGGCTGCTCGAAGCATATGACGGGAGATATAAACAAATTTTCAAGTCTATCATTAAAGGCCAAAGGATACATCACTTACGGTGATGATAATAAAGGAAAAATTCTTGGAGTTGGAACCATTGGTGCACCTCCATGTACAATCATCGAAGACGTTCTTTTTGTTGAAGGCCTTAAGCATAACCTGCTTAGCATCAGTCAATTGTGTGACAAAGGGTTCAAAATCAACTTCACAAAGGAGGAATGCTTGATCGAACACGAAGTCACTCATGAGATTCTGCTAAAAGGTAAAAGATATAATAATATTTTTATGATTTCTTTTGATGACTCTTCCTTGAAGGTAAAATGTCTTATGGCGAACAACAACGAGGCATGGCTTTGGCATAAAAGATTTGCTCACATTCACATGGAGCATTTAAACAAATTAATCAAGCATGATCTGGTTGTTGGGCTTCCGAAGATAAAATTCATCAAGGATAAATTATGCGATGCATGTCAAAAGGGAAAACAGACCAAGACAACTTTCAAATCCAAGCAAGTGGTTTCTACATCAAGACCACTTCAATTGTTGCACATGGATCTTTTTGGTCCATCAAGAACGAAGAGCTTTGGAGGTAGTATTTATGCTTTAGTTATTGTTGATGATTTTTCTCGATATACCTGGACAATATTTTTAGTGCAGAAAAATGATGCGTTTAAAGCATTCAAAAAGTATGCAAAACAAATTCAAAACGAGAAGTCACTCACTATAGCCTCCATAAGAAGCGACCACGGTGGAGAATTTCAAAATTCAGACTTTGAAGAATTTTGCGAAGAACATGGAATTTCTCATAATTTTTCGGCACCAAGAACTCCTCAACAAAACGGCGTCGTAGAACGGAAGAATCGTTCACTAGTTGAACTTGCTAGAACAATGCTCAGCGACACAAATCTTCCAAAATACTTTTGGGCAGAAGCAGTAAGCACGACATGCTTTGTAAGCAACCGCGTGAATATTCGACCGCTACTCAAAAAGACTCCGTATGAGTTGTTCAAGGGAAGGAAACCGAATATATCATTCTTCCACATATTTGGCTGCAAATGCTTCGTTCTCAACAACAATAAGGACAATCTCGGTAAGTTTGATGAGAAGTCCGACGAAGGTATATTTCTTGGTTACTCTCTTTATAGTAAAGCTTTTAGAATTTTTAATAAAAGAACTCTTACCATTAAAGAGTCCATTCATGTTTTGTTTGATGAGACTAACCCCTCGAAAGAGGATAATATTGTTTTGGATGATGATGATGATTTTGTAGATACTTCACAAAATGAAGAAATTGTTTCAAAAGATCAAACAATATTACAAGAAGATGTTACTCAAGAAAATCAAGATCTTCCGAAAGAATGGAGAACACACAGAGATCACCCAATTGATAAAGTTATTGGTGATATTAGTCAAGGCGTTGCAACTCGACTTAATTTAAAGGATGCCTGTCTCAACATGGCGTTTGTATCTCAAATTGAACCATCAAAGATCGATGAAGCTTTAGGCGACGACCAATGGATTATAGCAATGCAAGAAGAACTTAATCAATTTGAAAGAAATCAAGTTTGGACCCTTGTACCAAGACCGGACAATAAGCATATTATAGGAACCAGATGGGTGTTCAAGAACAAACTTAACGAAAATGGGATTATAGTTCGTAACAAGGCAAGATTGGTCACACAAGGCTACAACCAGGAGGAAGGAATTGATTTTGATGAAACATTCGCTCCGGTAGCAAGTGTTTGTTTGTGTGCGGGCTTCCAAGCAAATCCGAAGGAATCGCATCTCACTGCTGTGAAGAGAATTATCAAGTATCTCAAAGGAACGACCAACGTCGGATTATGGTATCCTAAAGGTAGTACTTGTTCTTTAGTTGGTTATTCTGACGCTGACTATGCAGGATGCAAAACCGATAGAAAAAGTACAAGTGGTACATGTCATATTCTCGGAAATGCTCTAGTATCATGGGCCTGCAAGAAGCAAGCTTGTGTAGCACTCGGCACCGCCGAAGCAGAATACATCGCCGCAGGAAGTTGCTGTGCACAGATTTTATGGCTGAAACAACAACTTCTGGATTATGGTGTTGACCTCGGATGCATTCCTCTATGATGTGACAATACTAGTGCCATAAATATCACAAAGAATTCGGTTATGCATTCCAGAACAAAGCACATCGATATCCGGCATCATTTCCTTCGAGATCACGTATTAAACAGAGATGTTGATGTTACTTTCGTCGACACACACAACCAACTCGCCGACATCTTCACCAAGCCTTTGGCAAAAGAATCATTCTACAAAATTCGGAGAGAACTTGGGATTCTTGATGAAGGTGACATCTGATCTTTTTCTCTATTATGTGTATGCATTATTTGTGTTTTGTTTTCATGTGTATTCATTTTGTTTTTAAGTATTTTTCAAAAATTCGAGCATGTTAATCGATTAACCATACGGGTTAACCGATTAACACTGTTGAATTTTCAATTCTGATTAAATTTTTTAATGTGTTAACCGATTAACCTATATGGTTAACCGATTAACACTGTTAATTTTTCAAAAAAAATCAGAAACGAAAATTAATTAAATTTTTGAAAATTTTATATTTTTCTTTATATATTTTGTGTGGTCCATATTCTCTTAAATATCCAAATCCATATCCAAAATCCACATTCCCTCTTAAAATCCTAACTTCTCTCTCCCACTCTTAAAAGTTGGAAAAACTCCCCACAACTTCTCAAACCCTAACTTCCTCAGAACCCACAACCCCAGTTCTCTCAAACCTCCATCCATGGCTTCAGCATCAAACCGCGACAAGGGAAAACTTCCAGAATATCATTCTGCATCAGAATCAGATGACGACAATATTCCAATGGAAACCACCAAAAAGAGACGGATGGATTTCAAAGTGCGTGTTCGTTAACTTATGCCGGTAAAGTATGTGAATCTTCGAGCTTTTCCTGCAATATCTTTTGATTTTCCTACTCTGTTGGAATATCAGCGTATCGACAAGTTCGTCACCGACTCTGGTATTATCTATCCTGATCTGGTTAAAGCTTTTATGAATAAAATGTCTATATATCTGGACATGGATGAGAACCACATGATCCGGTCCACCATTAGAGATCATGAGTTTGTTGAGAATTTATCCACCCTTGCTAGACACCTTAAGATCCCATCAAAAGGATGCTTCCTGAGGAAAGGTGTAAACCATGTAGATGGACCCTGGGCAAACTATGATAAAATGGAGTATTACTATCAGATTTGCAGGTTCCCAAAAGAAACCGTTATTGCAAACTCTCGCACCGCTCGTATGCTGTGCTATGCCAAGAATCTGACAGTATCTGATCGAATGCTTCACTACATTATCTGCTATGTCCTCATTCCAAAGGACTCAAATCACTCTCAGATCAACGACTTGGAAATGCAGCTAATCTTTGCTATTAAGAATCGCATCAGAGTCAATTGGATTTTGACTATTATGTATCAT
Organism: Lathyrus sativus; assembly: GCA_963859935.3. NCBI lineage: Eukaryota > Viridiplantae > Streptophyta > Magnoliopsida > Fabales > Fabaceae > Lathyrus > Lathyrus sativus. The sequence continues at coordinate 556,355,371 of OZ012739.1, read as the reverse complement.
CTGCAGCAACAACTTCATTGCATTACCCGGCTGCCGTATGCTCGCATGATTCTTTTTCTTTGCAATGCTTTTCTTGTTATGATATTGATGCTGAACTTTAGAAGTGCTGGCCTTTTCTTTAACAATTTGTTCACTTGCTCTTACGAAAACGGTCTTATTGGTGCTTGGATTTGAAAATTTAGAATATCCTAATCCACTTTTATCATTAGGATATCTTTGATGTTTTAGAATTTCTTCCAAGCCAATTTGACCTTTTTCGTATCTTTCTAAAACTCTTTTGAGTTGAACAATTTGGAAAGATAAAGACTCACACTTCTTACATACAAGACTTTGTTTTTCATCCATCAGTTTCTGTTTTTCATCTTCAATATTTTTCATAAAAACAGAGTTTTGTTCTTATAAAGAGGAGATTCTTTTCTTTTGTGATGAGATGTTTTTATACAAAGTCTTGCACTCTTTTAGAAGTTCATCTATAATTTCTTGTGCATCATTATCATAAACAAAAAAATTACTACTAACCTTATTTTCTTCATCGGAGTGGTGAGAGGCCATTAACGCCATATTTTCACATTCATCGTTTTCCGATTCCGATGATGAACTTACTTCGTTGTCGTCCCATGCGACATAAGCCTTCTTCGTTTTGAAATCCTTATTGCCTTTGAATTTTCCTTTATTTGCGAGTTTCGGGCAATCTGACTTTATGTGACCTTGTTTCCCACATTCGTAACATGTAATTTCTTGGTTTGATGTGGGTGCCTCCTTTTTCTTGAAATGTCTATTCTTTTTAGAAAAAGAAGAAATTTTATTATTATTAAAAAACTTACCAAGCTTCTTTACTAGAAGCATGAAATTTTCGTCTTCGGAAGATTCGTCATTTTTGTCATCCCTTGTGTCAATCTTCAAGGCAATTCCTTTGGACTTCTTGTCTTGACTTTCATGCTTCTCAAGCCTTCCAAGTTCTAGTTCATGCTCTTGAAGTTTTCCAAATAAGGAAGCGGATGTCATTGTTGAAAGACTCTTATTTTCTGAAATAGCGGTCACCTTTGGTTGCCATTCTCTTGTTAAGGATCTTAGGACTCTCAAGTTGAGATCATCATTGGTGAAGGTCTTCCCGAGAGCAATCAGATGATTAGTTAGATGAACGAATCTCTTTTGTAAGGCAACAATGGACTCACCAGGCTGCATACAGAACATTTCATATTCTTGACTTAAAGTATTAAGTCTTGATCTTTTTACTTCGGCTGTCCCTTCATGCGTTTCTACCAGGGTGTCCCAAATTTCCTTTGCTGATTTACACTGTGATATACAGAAGAATTCGTCCATACTGAGAGCGCTTTGAAGTATGTTGATTGCTTTCTTCTCATTCAAAATTCTCTTTTTGTCATCTTCATCATATGAGAATTTTATCTTTGGAGTTCCAACACCATTTACCACACTTGTAGGAACATGTGGACCAGTTTCTACGGTTTCCCATATACCATCTCCTTGAGCCTCAAGATGTGCCTTCATACGGATTTTCCAAAAGTCGAAGTATTCTCCAGAAAAGAGTGGTGGCTTGTTACTGCTTCCACCATCTTTGAAAACCGGGTTAGTACTAGCGGAAGCCATTAGGATCGATAGGAACATGTTACCTTAACCTGCTCTGATGCCAATTGTAAGTACAGAGTATGCCTAAGAGGGGGGGTGAATTAGGCTTTTAGGGACTTTTTCCGGTTTTTCGGTATTCTTGAAATTTTACTGGTTAGGTTCTTGGTGATTAATGCAGTAGAAAGTAAAAGGACAGTGGACACCAAGATTTATAGTGGTTCCCCTCACAATCCGAGAGTACTCCACTCCCCTTTCAACACGAAAGAGAGTTTTCAATATTGTTTAATAAAGTACAACCTATCACACCATCAACCGGTGAGGCCTACTATCAAACAATAAAAATCAACAAGTGTACAAGAACAATCCTCTTGTAAACACTCACCCTTGTGTCCAACAAAACTGGATCACAAGTCAAAAACAAGTAATCTGAATACTTTGATTTGAGAATAATAATGGTAATGTCAATGCTGAGATTGATCTTCTCCTTCTGATCAAAATTCACTCATTTAATTTCAACACAAGTGTTCAATGCTATGCATATGAAAGATATGATCAATATGAACACTTTTGAAAATTTTGAAAAGTATTTGAAAAGTGGTGAATTTGATTCAAAGAATTGTTTTGAAATTGATTATTGGAGGGTTTTTCCAATTTGAAAAACTCAGAATTTATATTTGTAAACACACCTTTTCCAAAAGGTATATTTGAGTATAATTCAAAATATGAACTGGTATAATTTTTAAAACATTTTTGAACTTGAAACAAGGCCATTTTTCAAAATACGTTCAGTGTTAATCGGTTAACCTATATGGTTAATCGGTTAACACTTGAACGTTATACCAAAATATTCAAAATTTGAAATGGTTAACCGGTTAACCTATATGGTTAATCGGTTAACACTGCTATTTTTCAGAAAAATGCTTATAAAAATAGTGTTATACCAATTCTAATAGTTTAAAAAGCATGCTAATGCAATGTGATCAAATGATAAAGATGTTGAACACTTTTATATCAATTAAATTAATGGATTTTGATATACCATAGCTTGTGTCCAAAACTTGAAAGTTGATCAGTCAGATGTTCATGAAGCTTTGAATGTTGATCACTTCCATTCCACTTGATCTTGGTCTTTTGAAAGCGTTTGCCTTTTTGCACAGATGAATTATTCTTGATCTTGATGTTGACGTCATCAAAACTTTGAGATGAAGCTTGCTTCTACAGAGACAATGCAAGAAGTTTGTCAACTTTCTTCTATAAAGTTGAGTTTCACCATATACATAGAGAAGAAAATAGGATGGCAGATGCTCTGTCAACTTTATCTTCCATGATTATGGTTAATCGGTGGAATGCTGTGCCTAAACTTAATGTTATGCTCCTTGATTGACCTGTACAAGTGTTTGCGGTAGAAGAGGTCGTTGATGATAAACCATGGTATTATGATATTAAATACTTTCTTCAGAAACAATAGTACCCACTTGGGGCATCAAATAACGATAAGAAGACTTCGAAAAGGTTGGCTGGGAACTTCTTCTTGAATGATGATGTGCTATACAAGAGAAATTATGACATGGTCTTACTTAGATGTGTAGATAGACACAAAGTAAACATGTTGATGAAAGAAATTAATGAAGGATCCTTTGGTACCCATGCCATTGAACATGCAATGGCAAAGAAATTGTTGAGAGAAGGTTATTATTGGTTGACAATGGAATCTGAATGTTGCAAATATGTGAAGAAATTCCATAACTTCCAGATTTATGCTGACAAGATTCATGTACCTCCAAACTCTTCTCAATGTTATATCTTCTTCATGGCTTGTTTATCAAGAATCAAATCATCTACTGTTATGGTTTTCCAAGTAAGATCATTACTAATAATGGAAAGGTGGCGTCACAAAGACCACGTCTAGGCAAAATGGGAAGGTGGAGTTCGCCACCCCTACATTGCGGTCACCATCTTTGATTTTGACGCCCCTAGTCAACTGACTGTTGTAGAATCTCCCCATGACCCCCTTTTTCTTCTCACACAAATTCTAAAGTTCTTACTTGATTTCCAAGGCTTGTCACCAGTATAAATAGGACTTAGATTTCACATTATGATTCATCCAAGCTTAGTTATAACATAGGCATAAATTTACACTGTTAAAAGCAATAATTCTTCACACCGAAGGGTTATTATACAATTGTTGTATTTGAGTTTGGGGCACTTTATATTATCCCTTTTAATCTTGCCACCATTTACAATTCCGTCGAAGTTTGTTCCTGTATCAGATTCAAGTCTACCGATTGAAGCAGGTTCTTATTAATTTAAGTCTAATTACATTCTTATTGTCTTGTTTATTTGCACTGCTTTATGTTATTTACTTTAATTGCATCACTTTACCTTACTTACTTTAATTGAACTACTTTTCTTTGTCTATTTCATCACACCGCTTTACTTTATTTACTTTTACCGCACACTCTTTATTTTAATCAAATCGCTTATTTTGATTTATTCCTTTTTTCAAACAAAAGAAAAAAATGTTTACCGTAACCATATCCAGCTAATTTTGTTAGTGCTGGAATGTGAGGACCGTCATTTCGCTGATACTCCATAGTTGTTTCTATGTAGTTACTATTGGGGCTGTTTTTGTTTTAATACAATTTTTTTGAAATTAATTTGACCGATTACTGCAAAGTAAAATCCTGACACGTCGGGTAAGATCAATAGCTGTCTGACACTTACGACTAAAATTGATTAGTTTTTGGTTAATAAAAACTGCGAAAGAACTTTTTTAATTAATTAGGAGAATTTAATATTAATAGAAGGTGATTTTGAAACTATTTTTGGACGCGCTAGTTGTCCAAGCAAGTGCCGGAAATCCTTTTAAGTTAAAGTTTTCAATCAAGATTACTTTTCAATTGAGCTAAAGAAAATATTACTAAAAAAGGATTTTCTACTTTATCGCAATATGCTACCGGTTGCACGTGACCAAACGATGTAGATTTAAAGATTAAATTCGGTTCCGAAAAATCAAAAGTGACGATTCTTTTTTAATTGAATTCTTTTTCTTGGAAGAAAATATTTCCCCATAAGTAGTTATATTTAGAGATAATAGGAGTGTCGTTGATTGATGAAAACCACATTTCAGTATTATACCTTTGAATTTATTAAATCTTTATTATTCTATTTCATCGTACCATGATTGTTATTGAAGGTGAGAAAATACTTAGAAGGGGGGGGGGGGGGGGGGTTGAATAAGTATATAGAAAGAATTATGGCCATAAAAACTCAAAGATTTTTATCCTGGTTCGTTGAACTCAACTACTCCAGTCCACCCTATCAAGAGTGATTTGCCTTTCTCAACAAGGACTTAATCCAATATTAATCAACTGATTACAATAGCAAGCACTAAGAGCAACTGTTCTTAGTCTTCTCAAGAACTACTGACCACATCTGGGTCTTCTTAAGGATCTTTTACAATCAAATGTAAGAATAAAACAAGTGTTTAAATGCCTCTAATTAAGCTATATCACAACTGTGATTTTACACTTAAGTTTTAAGAACGTAAGAAATAAATTCAGCAAGAGAATAATTTGTATGAGAGCTTATAATGAATTTCTTTCAATAATTCGTCAACTGAAGAAGAGAGATGGAGTCTTGCTTTTATAGGCACAGAAGTCCAAGATGTTTTCACGTTGAAGGCTGTGTACTGAAAAGGGCTGTAGCCTTTTTGTCTTCACATCACTTGACCTTTCCTAGAAGTAGAATGCACAAAGAAATCCTTTTTGTCTGTATTCTTGTGTCTAGCATAAAAGAGGAAAGAGTCGTTTGGGCAAACCAACAGACATAACTTTGAATTCTTCTTCAACATGTTTCTAATACTCAACAAATAACATCAGAGCCTTGAGTGATCAGAGTCTGTGATGTTCATCAGAGTTTGCTGAATTAGAGCATTGCAGCAAGTGTGCTTTCAGCGTGTAATAATTCAGAGCAGAGTTTGGGATCAGATCCTCAGTACTTGCAGCGTACAGTACTATCAGAGTCTTCTGAAAAACTGTGCTTGAAACTCTTCATACAAAAGTCTTCAATGCTTCTGTGGCTTCTGCTTCAGATTCTTCTGTAGCTTCTGCTTCAGATTCTTCTGTAGACAGTGCTCAGAATCTTCTGTAGGCAGCATTCAGATTCTTCTAAGAGATGCTTCAGATGCTTCAGAGCCTTGCATATTTTCATGTTCAGATCTAATTTGCTTTCAGAATAATATTCACTTTGATATCTGCAGCACAAAATACTTGAACAAATTTTAGAGTATATAATTAATACAAAATTTCATAAGAGTTATCATCAAAACATAGTGATATAATTAAGAACCAATTTGTGTTCTAACAATCTCCCCCTTTTTGATGATGACAAAAACATACGAAATTTTGTTCAATAAAGCAATAATTATAACTCCCCCTGAGATGTTGAATCTCCCCCTGAATTGAATACGTAGAGAGAATAGAAACTTCCCTTTTTTTACATGAGTATTCTTTACAGAATCGGAGCCTAATTGTTACAAAAAATTAGATCTTGACTTGGATGAATGTTTCAGAATTAGAGCCTGATTGGTTAAAATTAGATCTGGGGGATCTCAGAGTTACTTTAAAGAATTTGTCAAATTTTTCATATGTTCTGAAATACTAAGAGTTCACGTTAGTTATAATTGATATGTCTGAATTTCATTTAGGTAGAGTTTATTTGAACAGTCAGAATTTAATTTTCTCCCCCTTTTTGTCATAATCAAAAAGAAAACTTCAAAGAAAAAATAAAAGGAAATAGAGAAAAGATACATATAAGTATAGAAAACAACAGAGTCATTCATTCATTCATTCAGATTAAAACAACAGACAAATCATCACAAAGGAAATTCAAGTACAGGTGCACAAACATCAGATACAGAAAAAAACATAAAGCTAGGTTTGCTTGGTGTCGCTATTGCGAAAATCGGCGCTGACTATGACAGAAGAGTCGCCACCGGGCGTTATTTATCCCACAAGAGGGAAAGGAAACGCTCAGAGTAAACCTAATGCAAAACGGGAAAGGAATGGTCGTCGCAACTAAATTCCTGGATTCGGGAGTCGATTACACAAGGGGAAGGTATTAGCACCCCTCACGTCCGCCGTACTCGACGGGATCCACGCTTGTTTTCTAGTACGGATTGTGTTATTCTATCTACTCTACAGGTCTGGGTTAAAAAGAAAAGAAAATGACTCGACAAAGTATCGCACTTTATGCCTACGTATTCCCGTCTGAAACGAGAAATCAGAGTCAACGTAGTTCGCCTACCTACGGGAAAGGAGGGGAAGGCTGCTCGCTAGGATACGACATCCTATGCCTACGTACTTTCATACAACATGAAAGATCAAAGCAAACTTAGTTCGGGCTACGGAAGACACAAGCTTGTCTGACTGTTTTTTATTACCTTCAAAAAGGGTTTTTCTTGATTAAGAGTCCAAGCGGACAAAAATGACACTTTGATGTTTGTTTTGAATCTTTTACGAGAGAAATGTTTTTTAGTTTGTTTGCAATCTCTGACGCACTAGAGACTAGGATTTGAGAGTGACTACGTCGCGTGTCACCTAAAGGGTACCACACTAAGCAGCCAGACCACTGGAAAGAAGCTCTCCACCAACCCTTTCTCAAATAGCTTAAGGCTCGTAACGTACGACATCGATTAACCTTATTACTGTGTTTTTGAGTTGTTTTAAGATGAGAAGAGAAAGAAGCTCTGAAAAGCCTATGGTTGAAAAGGGAATAAAAACTAACCTAATATTGTCATGCATGGATGAGAATCCTAATGTCTGTCATAATTCCCTCCTGCACAGAGGAAATCAGATATCCTAGGGGATAAACAGAAAAGAAAGCAAGCAAATACAGTAAAATGCATGTAATGCAGCAATACAAGCGAGGCAAGGGAGTCCCACTCAACCTCGAACCTGGGAAAACCACAGGTGAAGTGAATCAACATTCACTTCAAACCTAGGGGGCAAGCTACACAAGCCAACAAACAATACAGAAAACAAAACCCAAAGCAGAGGAGGCAGCCCAAGCAGCAACACCAAACTCCTACAGCAAACAGCAGCTCTGAACAGCAACAGATGATTAAACAACAAAAAGTTGACAGCAACAACCTTCATCTTCATGAATCTTCAATCTTCAAGTTTCAACAAATATTATAAAATTACTATGGGTACATGCATCTCTAAGCTATCTAGCCCAAAAAGAATCACCTTAAAATCATACACCAATTGCTCATACCAAAATCAGCAAGAACACATATCAAACATATTGAAAAATAAAAACCAAGTAAAATACCAAAAATGCAATAAAAGAAAAAATGCATGAATTAATGAAATCTTAATCCTATAAAATTCTATACTCTTTAAGGAGTCAGGGGAAAAAAACCTAGCCTAAAAATGATTATTTTTCTATTTGTTATGAATTATTTCCTAAACTATATGAACATGATAAAAATAAAAGAAAATAATGAAAAATGAGAAACCTGCGTGCTGAATAGCAATTAAAACATGTTGTAAACCAAACCTGGGACCAAGAGGGGGTGCGCATAGGAATCTGACTAAGCCCAAACCAACATTAAAACAAAATCAGAAAATAAAATGGAAATTGGGAAAGTCTTGTGGCAAATAGCAATGAAAACACGTTGTTTCTCAAACTGGGCCCAAAGGTGGGGTGTGGGTAGCGTGAGTCACTTAAGCCCATCCAACTCAGATTAAATGAAACAGAGTGTTTCATCTAAACTCATTCTCTGCAGGTTTTGAAACGCGATCATGGCCGTTGGTTCATGAGTTCAGTCAAGGTCAACTATGGATCCAACGAGTCCTGTGTCATCGTCTCCAAATGTTTGAAAAATGGAGGGAGAAACTCATACGGTGGCCTGAGCTTTGCGCCACCGTCTTCTCTGGCGTGGCACATCCAAAAGTGTATTAATCAAGCCAATTAAATTCCCTATCTCACTCGAAATTCTCTCCTGATCACGAATATGCCCTCCAAATCCATTGCTTTTCACTCAAACCTCAAAACCGATCCAAGATTCAGAAAATTCACCAAGTCTTGATCAACTCAATTCTTGCAATTAAAGATCCTAAACTCATCTACGTGTTTCAGTCATCAATTCTAACCATCTGAACGCCATTGAAACCTCAAGAATCTCAAGATATATGCTTCAATAGAAAATGCATCATACTTAATTTTGTCTCTAATTGCTCCCAAACCAATCTAGAAACGATCCTTATGTATCCTAGGTCCTAACCACATGCAAGATTCTACTCAATTCTCCCTAGATTAATGTAGAATTTGGAAGTTACTAACCTGATGAAAACTCACTAACAGAAGCACTTGAAGCACGATTCCACCTTCAAAGCCTTCCAGAAATGTTCAATGATGCAAGATGAAGCTTCCTCAATCTTCAATTTGGCTTGATTGTGCTTGCAAATCCAAAACCGATTCTAAGTCGGAGCTCTTGAAACTCAACCTTCTCTAACAGATTCTGAGTCTGAACTCACTCCAATCAATATATAGAAAGATTCCATGGGCTTTTTGATCCACTTTGAGGCCCAAATCATTGTATCCAAAATTCTAAATTTTGTTCTTGAAGCTCAATGTGACAGTTGCGAATTCTGGCTTATTCCTTGTTCCAGAAGGTTCCATTCAGTTGCAAATTGATTTTGGAATGTGCTTGGGTCCATGGCACAGCCTGAATTGCATTGGTTGTTGATTTGGATTAGTGACTTGCATTTGAAGAAACCATTTTAAAAGGCAAGCCATGGAACCAAGCCTCACTTTAAAAATGTAATATTGCCAATGTCTTTGAAATGCATTTCCTGATCAATTTGGTATATAACATGGACTTGTTTGGACTCCAATCAAGAAATTCCATTTTTTTTTGCCTTTTAATCACTTAAATTTCTTCCTTTTCAAAATTTCTCAAACCAACTTCTCCTATGAGCCAATTCAAAGCCTCCTTGATGCATGGTCAAGGTTAAAACCCTATTTTGAGAAACTTTCTAGTTGAAAAATTTTCCATTTGAAGCTTGCAAGTTGGAGATTTTGGCCCATGCTTGAAAATGACCTATAATCACCAATACCCAAAATACCCCTGGATTGCAAAGACCATAACTTGAGTTCTACAAATCCTATCAAGGACTTATAGTACTCTATGGAAAGATAAGATCAAGATATAAAACTATCATGTTGGCCAAGAATCCATTTGAAAACTCCTTGAAGGTAAAAAGTTGCTTGGAAGTCAAGTGACTTTCACAGATAAACTTCATAGTCCTCTGGTGACCTGTAATTTGCAAGAACCATAACTTGAATTATATAAATCTTCTTGAAGACTTATAGTACTCAAATTAAAGGTATTGAGATGATCTACAAGTTTCATGTTGTCCAAAGATCCATTTGAAACTTGTATTTTGACTTGTGTGGCTTTGAAGTTAGGCACTAAATAGGGGATTTTACACTGAAACCCTAATTTAGCAACTTCCCACATCCTTGATCCTTCTTTGCTTAATCTTGGAACAACACCACACATGTATCAACATACCAATCCATGAATCCCATGACCTCAAAGTGGGCTTTGATGCTCTCCCATTACTCAAATGAACTAGGATTGGCCCAGATGAAACCCTAGTTGACTGCACCTCAATTGTGGCTCTTGTACTTGAATCAATGACTTGTCTCAGCTTCAATATGGCCCTCTAGGCACTCCATGAGATCCATACACACCTCACATTCACATTCCCTGTTTCTCATCCCACTGATGATTCTCAACATTCCTCAAGATAGGAGCAACACCCACATGTAGACACTCAAACTTCTCAAGACTCCAAATCATTCTTGATGGCCTGGATGACTTTTCAACTTGGATAACACCTCTTTCTAGGCTTCTTCTGATAAGAATCACACTTGGACCCCTGTTGGATGAGCTATGCTATGCTATGCTAATGAGTGAACTATGTACATGATGTAACTATGCAAATGAAATGCAATGAAACATAAATCAGGCAAGAAAAGGTTGAGCAAATTTTGGGGTGCAACAGCTGCCCCTATTCAAACGGCTTGGACCCGACTGAGTGAAGAGCGAACGGCCTTCAAACAATCGAGGTACGAGACGGTTGAATACCAAGAAACCCAGAAATTTGCCAACCGCAGAAATAAACTGCACTGCTTGGGGAGCGACATCCCCTATCTGAATCCGGTTGTTACGATAACAACCGATCCAACGTCTGATAATAATTCTGATTTCAACTCCAACCACCTATGTAACGCCACAGGTACTGAACAAATTTTTGCAAAAACACATTGTCGCGGTGAAATTTGGATACCAAACTATTGATTAGTTTGAATCGTTTAATTCATTTGCAACCGAACTTTGATTTGTCCAAAGGAAGGGATAAAGATCGAAATTCCCACAATGCGATGCAAATGCAAGGTTAAGAGAGTTTATAGGTTCGGGGGTCGGTTAAACTTAGGGAAGGTGCTAGCATCCTAAGTTTCTGTAGTACTCTACAGGAACCTCTTGTTTTTATATTGTTTATTGCTATGTGTTATCTGCTTAAGGGATGAAAAGACCCTAGGGGTTTATTTCTAAGTATACTCGATAAGGTATCGCACCTTGTGCCTACATATCCTTACGGGAGTGGAATCAGAGTATTTTGTAGTTCACCCTAAAGGGTTAGAGGAGCTCTTTGACTATGGCCAAAGTTCCTACGGGTTTAGGGTAGTTGTTTTGATTGGGTCTAGGAGAAGAGACGAGTCTTCATTTTAAGGGAGAGATAACCGCCACAATGTAAGGGAGATTGTAGGAAATGGTCTTTGCATCGTCTTAAGAAAAGGTCTTACATACTCGGATGGTCGCCAAGCATGCCTTTGTCGTTCTTAAGGCAAAGTCCCTACATGTTTGATTGTATTGTTTGTGGGGTGGAGATTATATCTCACTTAAGATGATTAACATCTATTCTCTAAATGTGTTTGAGAAAGTTGTATTGTGTTTGATTGTTTTGTCTAAGTTGTAAAGATTAAGGTCCTTCCTATGGGGTAGGTCCTAAACTTAAGCGATCAACTCGAATGGACTCAAGGATCGAAGGGGATATGATGCATATGATGTGCAACTACACACAAGTATTGACTTATGTGTAGGTTTTTCCTTTGGACATAATGCAATGCGATAAAAAATAAATAACGATAAAAATAGATTGCTGATGAAGTAAAACATACAAACGCATGAAAGCGCTAAAACATACAAGTGAGTGAATTGTGAAAGTGGAGACGTCAGCATGCGCGATGGTTGTTTATGGATATTGATAGGTTAAATTGTTTTTATGATTTTTTTTGAGAATATTGTCGAGTCAAAAGAAACGTTAAAATTGATTACGTTGGAATAAAAATATTAATTTTGAGTTTAGGAAAAAGTTTTATTATTATTTTTTTTTATATTTTAAAGTAAAAATATCTTTTTTGGTTTTTCTTTTTGTATTATCATTAAAGAAGGAAAAAGGTTAAATAAAAATCTAAATCTATGTTTTTTTTTTTATTGAAATTTTAATCCTAAATTTATTTTTAATTTAACTGAACTTAAAAATCAAACTAAATAATAATATATAAAATGTCTGAGTAATGATTGATTAATTAAATAAATTAATTAGGTTAGGTTAATGATTAGTTAACGAATTAATTAGTGATTAGTTAGAGATTAATTAGAAAGTGGGGCGGATGATTCAGTATGGATGTATGTGCGACGATGCGCCACGGCATGCGTGTATGATGGTGTGATCTGGTGATTTACTTATGCAATGAGATCAACGGTTGTGATCATGATGTGCACGGAAGTTATAGTGAGTGCGTGTGAGATTACAACATCAAGAAAATTAAAACAAAATAACAGAGAACCCTAAATCCTAAATTGGATCCTCTTCTCTCAGCCGATTTCCTCATCGTCTCTCCTATCTCCTCGTTCTTCTCGCGATTCTTCCGCCGTCTTTGCGTTCTTTCTTTCTTCCCTCTCCTCTCTTCCTTTGACTTTTTTCTTTGCAACCTCTTCTTCTTCAAAGCTGAAAAGAGAAAAACACAACACAACAGAAATTATTAATGCAAAACTTATGGTAGCGACCCTTTTGAAGGTTTCGTCGCAATGAAAGAAAAAAGCATGGTGGCTTGCGATGGCGTTCGAAAGCATCGAGGCAAAGGGAGGCGTGCCACAGCGGCGAAGGTAACGGAGAGATCAAGGAAACAACGTCAAGGGGGCTTCGCGGCGGATGACGTTGGAAGGTGGTGGGTCCATGGTGACAGCAACAAAAGAGATAAGTTTATAGATCTCTCTCTATTTTCGTATTTTAGGGTTTCCTCCTTAGGGATTCTTTTCTGGGTGTTTCTGTTTATGAATAGATTACCGTATATTGCCCCCTGTGAAATTTGTTCGTGAATCCCCCTTCTCTTGCTGGTGTGTTGTCTTTTTATAGGCAAAATATGATTTGATCATGAGTTGAATGCTGGGATTGTAATTTCATATTTTTGGAAATAAGTTAATGGCTTGCTGATTCCTGCCCATGAATATGCGATTTTTGTGATGAATTCCTGTTGTGATAATGAATGAGTCTTAACTCGCCACATTGATTGTGTTAATTATATATACGAACCGATTCTGGAATGGAAAGAAAATATTGTTACGAGCTGTGATTTTCCCGCTTTATTTGTATGATTGAAGATGATTTTGTTTCCATTTTGGTTTGTTCATTCTTGATGACCATTGATCCTGTCTGATAAACACATGGTTGCCTGATTCAGAACTTTTCATTCTTTGCTTATTCTTGTAATGGATCGAGTATAGCCAGAAATAGTTGCATCAAGATTTGTTCTGTTAATAACTGCGCTAATAGAAGACTCGTGTTATTGGCTGTTTACACTTTTCCTTCTATTTCCTTGATTTTCACTTAAAAGTTGTTAACTCCACCGATAACTTGATGTTTTCTTTTGCAGGATGTCAAACCGAACAATGGCTACTGATTTCAACGTTTAGGAGGGTCGGGAGGAAATTGGATATACTTTAACAGGTCTGAAACCCGGTAATTGCCTTTCCATTTTGTATCTGTGAAGATTTATTTTGATAGTTTGTGATTATGTGAGTACTCTTTACAAATTACATCCGGTTTGAAATCAAAGCCAATGAGATTTATGATCTCTGTGCCTGTTGTCATTCTTTCTATATACTCGTGGAGTAAAACGCATGTGGCTGCGTATTGCCATTGCTATGGAGGTTCCTGCTACTGCTAAAGGTTCAAATAACTATTGCTTGCAAAACACGAAGTGTTTGAAGGCCAAATGGCGATGGCGCCTTCTGTTTCAGTCGAAGATATTTGGTTAGTTTGGATTCTTTCTCTTGAAAGTGTCTTTGCTATCACTTCTTTTGACTGAATGGGCCTTTTTACGATTGTTATTCACAGGTGAGGAACTGCTAGTTGAGATACCAAGTATTCACGACCAGTTTCTTCTGTTGTTTTGCAGAAAACAATGACCATGACTCGACGATTTGCTTCAACTTTCATCACTTTGGTGCAAAGAAAGGATGCCGCCGATATGGTTCGAAATGCACAATGGGATTGGTCAAGTTAACATCAAAGGAGAGGGGTGGCATCGATGAAGGGGATTGCCCGTAACACTTGTGGCTCGAAAAAGGTCGTAAATGGTGACCAAAAAAAAATCAACTTTAAGAGGTTATTCTTTGATTCCATTCGAACCAGATTTTGTCTTGCAAGTATGTACCAACAATGTGTGGCATTCTTGTTAATCCCAATTTCTTCTACTATGATGTAGGTTAATCACGGAACTGACGGTGAATCTCTGTGTTCGAGTTGCTACAGCTCTGCAGCTGCTTCTAACTTCTTGGAACTCATGTTCTTATGGTTGAATCTCTTGAACCTTCCCTTGAAGGTTATGAGGTAAAGAAATTGTTTGAATTTTGACAACATAGCCTAAGTATGGAGCGAGACCATTTCAAATTGAATCACGCGCCGAAAATCACTACTACGGTCTTCACGTAACACTTGATATTTTTTTTTATGTTCTGCAGGGAATTATCTGGCCGTAGTCTGACTTGCAGCCGAAGACCAAAAACCGTGCGCCGTTGCCACAGTCTGAGGCAAGAAGGCTATTTGGGAACTACTTGCACGAAGGCACCAAGCTTCTTTTTTTTTTGTTAGAACACCTGTTTGAACACCAAATATTGGTTATCCTGCCTTAAGATAGGTTAATGATTTTGTCAGTTAGGAACCGATGCTACACAAATTTGATGGATAATGTCGTGTATCATCACAAACACTTATGTGTTCTGTGTGTTAATTTGATTACAACAATTTGACATGCCTTAAATTTTATGGTGTTTCTCTTATTTTTACACAACAGGTTTAATAAATTAATTCCATCCAGTCAGAATTCAATGGGCAATCATGTGGTTATGAAGGTGTGAATCTTCTTGGATAAACTTAGATAAGATCGATCCAAGTCGAAACATTAGGATGCTGATTAATTAATTAGCCACCAAAGAGAAAGTGGACCCCCTCTGACCAACGTAGTAACAACAAATGATGATAACGCTCACAGTAACAATACTTAATTAAAAGTGGTTGGTGAAGAGAAAATGGCGGTAGCGTGAGCATAACAAAGAGACCTCCGCAGCAGTTGTCTTGATTAGCTAAACAGAAATATCTGAATTTCAAGATTTACATGTTGTATGGCATCTCCTAAAACTCTTAACATTCCAAATTAAAGT
The DNA here is from genome assembly GCA_963859935.3 of Lathyrus sativus. Lineage (NCBI taxonomy): Eukaryota > Viridiplantae > Streptophyta > Magnoliopsida > Fabales > Fabaceae > Lathyrus > Lathyrus sativus. The sequence continues at coordinate 556,339,980 of OZ012739.1, read as the reverse complement.
GTATTTATCGTAGGTTAGTTGTTGATTTCTTGAAGAAAGACAAGTCGTAATGCCTTCATATAACACCAAACTAACTAATTCCTTCCAATGAACTCGTAGCAAACACGCTCCTTCGAGAATCAGGGTGGGCTTAAATTCTCGAAATCAATAACCTTGACCTTGACTCATTCTTGGATTTAATCATACAAAAAAAAAAGCACTTATATCAGGGCTCCTCCGAGTAAGAAATCCTTGATAATTGTGACCATATTCATAACTCGCGGTAGGACACACCACTCTTTCGAGGAAATCCTTGGATATAACCTGGAACCATAACCGGGCCTTCACAACACACTCAAGTACTGCTAGCTGAAAGAACCAGTACTTCATCTTCGAAATTTATGTATCTGCACAAACTTGTTAATCACACACAAAAGTAAAAGATAACATGAGAGGAAAGAAATACAACAAGGAGGTAAAAATCTTAAGGTCAAAAATTAGGGTGCAACAGATGCCCCTATTTAAGTTACTCCTATTCGGAGATATGGAGATTGAAATCTTCGTCTCGACGAGATAGGAGGGACTTAAATACAAACATTGCGCGAATTTTTGGCCATAAGAAACCACCGAATGCATATGATATGCAATGATATGAAAATGCAGGGCGGACAAAATCTGTAAGGAAGAGGTCATGAACTGGACGCGACATGCTAGACAGAAAAGCAACAGATCCGACAAGGCGGGACCCTACGAGGACATGAACAACCACTCACTGGAAATCTCTGAACGTGTAACGGTAACTCATGCATCAGGGATGCGGTGGTTTTGACGACTTGAGGTCGAAAGATACTTTGACTACCAAGATGGTGGTCAATAGTAACTCAAAATGGATCCTCTTTTTTATTTATTTTATATTTTGTAATTCAGCTGAAACGGTAAAATGTATAACCTCTCCTGGCATCATGGTACGGGGACCATGAGCTAGTCTCGGTCTTTGATGTCATTGTAGTTGTAGACGTTGTTGTAGTTGTTGAGCTTCCCCGAGCATCATGATATGGGAGTCATGCGCCGGTCTCAGTCTCTGATGTCAAACTTCCCCTTGCTCCATGGTATGGGAACCATAAGCTGGTCTCGGTTTCAGATTTCAAACTTCCCCTTGCTCCATGGTATGGGAACCATGAGCTGGTCTCGGTTTCTGATGTCAAACTTCCCCTTGCTCCATGGTATGGGAACCATGAGCTGGTCTCGGTTTCTGATGTCAAACTTCCCCTTGCTCCATGGTATGGGAACCATGAGCTGGTCTCGGTTTCTGATGTCAAACTTCCCCTTGCTCCATGGTATGGGAACCATGAGCTGGTCTCGGTTTCTGATGTCAAACTTCCCCTTGCTCCATGGTATGGGAACCATGAGCTGGTCTCCGTTTCAGATTTCAAACTTCCCCTTGCTCCATGGTATGGGAACCATGAGCTGGTCTCGGTTTCTGATGTCAAACTTCCCCTTGCTCCATGGTATGGGAACCATGAGCTGGTCTCGGTTTCTGATGTCAAACTTCCCCTTGCTCCATGGTATGGGAACCATGAGCTGGTCTCGGTTTCTGATGTCAAACTTCCCCTTGCTCCATGGTATGGGAACCATGAGCTGGTCTCGGTTTCTGATGTCAAACTTCCCCTTGCTCCATGGTATGGGAACCATGAGCTGGTCTCGGTTTCTGCCCAAAATGATGGAAACTCGTGAGAGCGTCTTCAAAGAAGGGTTGTAAATTTGTTGATCGTAGATGTAACTGTAGTTGTAAATTGTAATGTTGATGTAGATATTCGGCTGTGAACCATAGTGTCATTGTAGATTGTATGTTGCAAACTGTAGAACTGTAGAATTGTTGACGTAAATGTTGTCGATGTCATTTGTAGATGCAATTTGTGTTGTATTGGCAATTTGTAGAATATGCACCGGGGATTCTCAAAAGAGTTATAAACCGGTTGATACGTGGAGTGTCCTCTTGTAAGGAGATACGTCATTGATTGTACTCGTAATGAACTCTCTGAGGAAGATCATTTTTGAAGTACCTCTGCTGTAATTGTAAAAGAAATGTGAAATTGTAGTAGCAGAAATCCTCAAATGGGGAAGTATCTGTAATGTACTTTGTTTTGACTTGATAATCTTGAGATAATCCACTGGGGATAGACAGATTGTCTTGAGGAAGTTGTTGTTTGTCGTTTTGAGAATAGATCTGCCCAAAACGAGTTGCTCAAGTAAAGAGATCTTCTGTCATTTAGTTGTAAGTTGTTGAGTGGATCTTGTACTGTTGTTGAAGAAACGTTGTGTCTTCAAATGGAGATCCTGATAATGTCAAAGCGCAAAATAAATGCACTTTTAACCCATGCTTAAAAGCTGGAGATGTTCATAGTGTGATTGTCAAAGACCGAAGTTCAATTCGGGGAACAACCGAAGAGAAACTGTCAAGCAAGACTCAACCATAGAGGCATGAACTCCAATGGGAATGTACTGAAATAACTGTCTTCCACGAGGATCGAACTTCGTGGGGAGATAGGAATATTGTGTTTTTTTTTTGCTTAGGGCTGCCAACTCTATTTGGAAGGAATAAGGCACGCCCAAATACCCAAGGGTAACCGCAATCGAAGAGCAAACAAAAGATGCACAAAATGCAAATGTTATGCTATCTATTTATATGCTATGTGTATGCTTATGCTGACAAGAAATAAAAAGGCAAACAGAGATGAGACAAACATCTCGCAGTAGACATCCAACCAATCTCTGAAGGTAGAAGCACCAATGGGGATAGGTGGAGAACCATATATGGGATCACAATCCTGCTTCAGAGTTTCAAAATTCCTCTGGGGAATAGAAAACAATCCACTTGGGGATATAACATCTTGATCTTTGAAGAATTTGTCAAGATGAATCTCAACTCAGAGGAACCTTCGCGGACAACTAATCTACTTCACTGGAGGGATTCTTGTTGGAGTTGTAGATGAAGATACCCGACTTGAAGTCTCATAGGGGATAAATATCCACTTCAATGGGGAAACCTGGGTAACAAAGCTGCTTGAATATATCAGAGTTGAAATTTTATGGGGATGAAATAAACATCCGCTTAGCTGGGGGAAACTGGCGTTGTAACAGATCCACTGAGGAGGGAAATAACGTTCACTTCATTCGGGAAGGCAAAGTCAAGCAAATCTCCGGAGAAACAAACAGGTCGCCCACTGCTTAAAATAGAGATCCATCGGAGAAATCATGGCCAATAAAACTCACCAGGGACATGAAGAATGTTGTGAAAACAAAGTAGTTTTGTAATAGTCACCATTTTGAACAATAAGTGTTGGGAGTGGACGACGTAATCCTCGTCTTTCAGATGCCCCATAGTGCATGCTCCGTGAGAAAAAATTGTTCCAAGAGGATTTTACAGAGAACATGGAGTTCAATTGCCCCACTGTTTTCAAACTCTTGGAGAGATTGTCGAATCTCGACGTAACTGGCTCTGATTGATGGTGTCATGACTGAGTCTTCAAAGCTTGCTTCTGAGAACAACTAGACTCACATTAGTAGACAACTTGGAAACTACTTGCCCCTGTTCAACACGGTTTTCAAGTTTCATCGTTGGTGCCTATATGTAATCTTTCTAAGATATCAGGCAAAAATCAACACGCATGAAATGTTAATCCTGAAACTGTTAATGCAACATGTATGTTTGTCTTGAAGTTTTTTCTTTATTTATTTAGTTATTTTGAATAAGGATATCACAATAACTCATGACCGAATCATTAGTTAGGATATGAATTTAATTTATAAAGCCAACATCAAATTGAGCATAGCCCATAGGAGTCGGGAAACGTTATCTCATCGAGTATGCTTTCAAAATGAACCCTACTTCAATTAGGTCTTTTAAAGGTTGTATCGTGGCTCGGTTCACGGTTTAAGAAACAAAGGATAAAGGCTCAAAGTTTATTTGTACCCACCCCTTCTTCGTGATGTTCTCCAATCTTACATTCAGCTAAACTTGATACGAGCACTCATCTCTCAAGAGGATTTTGATATGGTTGAGAACTCAATCGAGGCTTTGGACATGACAGTCACTCACCTATTTCTTTTTGGTGTTTGATCACACGACTTTATTTTTTATCAAGGATATTTCTTTGTGATCCTTTGTTTTTTCTTCGCATTTTCTTTATTCCCTAACTTTTGCCTGGACGGAGTCTTTTGGATTTGACTTTGAAGTCCAGCGGGAAGTCTTAATTTTACCTAAGTATCCTTCATAGGTTTTGACTTAGTAAAGTTTTCTTTTCATTCATTTTTCATCATTTTGAACAGGTCGTGTGACCCTAAGTCATTTTGACCTTTTTGAAAGGATCGTGACTGCCCCACTCTTTGGATAGCTGAGGGATATTCGTTTGTGTCTTTTGACTTCTAGCCTCCTGATATGTTAGGAATAGATAAAATGGGTTCTCGAAGGTTCACTCTTCTTTTGAGAATTTGATTGCTCGATCAACTTAACTGAAAACTACCCTGCCCCAGGTTAAAATTGTGGGTTTTTTTTTTATTTGGAAAAGAAAACTCCTACTTCAAGGCTCAAAGGGGTTAAAGAGGGATTATCTTCCTTATATCTCCAGTGTTTAGGATTTGAAACAATGCCTTACATCTTAAGCAGGGTTTCCTTTAAAAGCATACGACGAGAAATCTTTACGTTTTTGATTCGTCATCCTCCTCCCAATTCTCTGTCAAAGCAAGAGATTGGATAAAGTTGGCATGATTTTGTGAGTGAAACGAATGGATTTATTCAAGACAAACACGTTTAATGCATTATCGCTCAAGGAAAACAAGTTCCTACATGCTAATTATACATATAAGCAACCAAGATGAACTGCATGACAAGCCCTTCTAAAGGATTTCGTTAGTTTTTTTGTATTCCTTAACACAACAGTGTTTTATTCAAGACCGAGATTTCTCTTTTGAAGGTCAAGAAATTGTCGTAGATCATCTCTTGAACGTTTCTTGGAGAACTTTTCGTTCTTCAACCGAATTCCCCACTATTCCATCATGGAATTTACAGCTGACGTTCGAGTTGTTCATCTCAGTATGAACATTTTTGGGATGCACTGTGGAAATGGGGAATCCCTTTCATCATCTTGAACAAACAGGTTATCTTACACAGGTTGAGATTGGTAAGATCATCATCTTGAATTTGGTCATGGGATCCATATCCTTTGTTCTTTTTACTATCCTTCAATGATTGCTTCGAGTTTGGTCAGACGATCAAGATGTCACTGACAAGACAAAGACAGAAGACCAGATGAGCCACAACAGAGAAGAGACACGTGCACATGCAAATGCTAAGTGAAGGGTGCAAAATGCAGAATGCAGGATGTAGATGAAAGGTTTCATGGAATTCGTGTATTTACAAACATCACAGAGTAACGAAGAAAATTCATTTATTATTTTTTGATATCGGATTTTGTAGGAACATTCTTACAAGAGTCCTAACATAAAAGCTAATAAAGTCCTAAGGAAGTCCTTCCTCATGCTTGTTGATTTGTTCTTCCACTGGGATCTTCTTGAATATAAGTTGTCCATGGTCAACGTCTAAAAATTAGTTTGATAGAGGAAAATAAATCCTCCATCTCTTCTTTTGAGAAATGGATCCCTTGTTTACTTGGATCTTTGATGATGAGAGTCTTTCGAACTTCTAATGATCCTCCATGTTAAGGGAAGCCTTCTATTGACCTTCAATGATAAGGAAGTCTCTTGTATCTGTCCTTTGGAGTTTCTTGAATCTTCAATTGATGCCCCTTACTTCCTTAGGTCATCCAAGCTAGGACTCTTAAAAGAATATTTCAAAAATATTTTCTATTTGTAATCTATGTTGGTTTTGTAATGTTTATAAATAAACTAGGAATTCCATGAAACTTAATGTAATATGATGCTTAAATGATGCAACAAACACAGGTAAGCACATAAGGACACAAAGAATGAACAAATAAGGGGAACCCTAGGTTTGCAACGAGCATGGAGTAAGGGTATACCCAATCCCAAAGGTTGATGGACTAGAGGTTGATTGTACCTGCAGAACAAGGTTCTAATGAGGTTCCCAAAGTCATTAGCCCATCTTTCGGATATTATCAACTTCCCAAGTACTCGAGGGTTAATAATATTCTCAAGAGAACTTCTTTTGAGTGTAGCATCGCGTAGCACTATTTCGGGGGTACCCCCTCATAGCCTCGCACTACATCCTAATAAAGGCCAAAGTTGGGTTAAGGTAACTATGGTCCTCAATATCATAGGCTCCAACATCGAATGTAGCGCATGTTTTCACGATTAAAGACTCGTTCAACAATACATCTTTCGAGAGGGCCTCAATTGAGCGTGATTTTCAAGTCAGCTTGGTCGGGATTCTACCCCCTATAAGCCTCTTTGAACATATCACTATCCTATCTTAAGTTCACTCCAGTCCGGGTGTAGGACTTTGTCTCACCACTCAAGAGTATCAACCCAAGAATACAAATAAATAAGCAAGTAAACAAATAAGCAAATATAAGCAAATATAAAAGCAATAAAGAAGTAAAACAAGATAGGGAGACCCACTGAGACTCCCCAGTGAAGTCGCCATTTCTGTCGCGGTGAAATTTGGATACCAAACTATTGATTAGTTTGAATCGTTTAATTCATTTGCAACCGAACTTTGATTTGTCCAAAGGAAGGGATAAAGATCGAAATTCCCACAATGCGATGCAAATGCAAGGTTAAGAGAGTTTATAGGTTCGGGGGTCGGTTAAACTTAGGGAAGGTGCTAGCATCCTAAGTTTCTGTAGTACTCTACAGGAACCTCTTGTTTTTATATTGTTTATTGCTATGTGTTATCTGCTTAAGGGATGAAAAGACCCTAGGGGTTTATTTCTAAGTATACTCGATAAGGTATCGCACCTTGTGCCTACATATCCTTACGGGAGTGGAATCAGAGTATTTTGTAGTTCACCCTAAAGGGTTAGAGGAGCTCTTTGACTATGGCCAAAGTTCCTACGGGTTTAGGGTAGTTGTTTTGATTGGGTCTAGGAGAAGAGACGAGTCTTCATTTTAAGGGAGAGATAACCGCCACAATGTAAGGGAGATTGTAGGAAATGGTCTTTGCATCGTCTTAAGAAAAGGTCTTACATACTCGGATGGTCGCCAAGCATGCCTTTGTCGTTCTTAAGGCAAAGTCCCTACATGTTTGATTGTATTGTTTGTGGGGTGGAGATTATATCTCACTTAAGATGATTAACATCTATTCTCTAAATGTGTTTGAGAAAGTTGTATTGTGTTTGATTGTTTTGTCTAAGTTGTAAAGATTAAGGTCCTTCCTATGGGGTAGGTCCTAAACTTAAGCGATCAACTCGAATGGACTCAAGGATCGAAGGGGATATGATGCATATGATGTGCAACTACACACAAGTATTGACTTATGTGTAGGTTTTTCCTTTGGACATAATGCAATGCGATAAAAAATAAATAACGATAAAAATAGATTGCTGATGAAGTAAAACATACAAACGCATGAAAGCGCTAAAACATACAAGTGAGTGAATTGTGAAAGTGGAGACGTCAGCATGCGCGATGGTTGTTTATGGATATTGATAGGTTAAATTGTTTTTATGATTTTTTTTGAGAATATTGTCGAGTCAAAAGAAACGTTAAAATTGATTACGTTGGAATAAAAATATTAATTTTGAGTTTAGGAAAAAGTTTTATTATTATTTTTTTTTATATTTTAAAGTAAAAATATCTTTTTTGGTTTTTCTTTTTGTATTATCATTAAAGAAGGAAAAAGGTTAAATAAAAATCTAAATCTATGTTTTTTTTTATTGAAATTTTAATCCTAAATTTATTTTTAATTTAACTGAACTTAAAAATCAAACTAAATAATAATATATAAAATGTCTGAGTAATGATTGATTAATTAAATAAATTAATTAGGTTAGGTTAATGATTAGTTAACGAATTAATTAGTGATTAGTTAGAGATTAATTAGAAAGTGGGGCGGATGATTCAGTATGGATGTATGTGCGACGATGCGCCACGGCATGCGTGTATGATGGTGTGATCTGGTGATTTACTTATGCAATGAGATCAACGGTTGTGATCATGATGTGCACGGAAGTTATAGTGAGTGCGTGTGAGATTACAACATCAAGAAAATTAAAACAAAATAACAGAGAACCCTAAATCCTAAATTGGATCCTCTTCTCTCAGCCGATTTCCTCATCGTCTCTCCTATCTCCTCGTTCTTCTCGCGATTCTTCCGCCGTCTTTGCGTTCTTTCTTTCTTCCCTCTCCTCTCTTCCTTTGACTTTTTTCTTTGCAACCTCTTCTTCTTCAAAGCTGAAAAGAGAAAAACACAACACAACAGAAATTATTAATGCAAAACTTATGGTAGCGACCCTTTTGAAGGTTTCGTCGCAATGAAAGAAAAAAGCATGGTGGCTTGCGATGGCGTTCGAAAGCATCGAGGCAAAGGGAGGCGTGCCACAGCGGCGAAGGTAACGGAGAGATCAAGGAAACAACGTCAAGGGGGCTTCGCGGCGGATGACGTTGGAAGGTGGTGGGTCCATGGTGACAGCAACAAAAGAGATAAGTTTATAGATCTCTCTCTATTTTCGTATTTTAGGGTTTCCTCCTTAGGGATTCTTTTCTGGGTGTTTCTGTTTGTGAATAGATTACCGTATATTGCCCCCTGTGAAATTTGTTCGTGAATCCCCCTTCTCTTGCTGGTGTGTTGTCTTTTTATAGGCAAAATATGATTTGATCATGAGTTGAATGCTGGGATTGTAATTTCATATTTTTGGAAATAAGTTAATGGCTTGCTGATTCCTGCCCATGAATATGCGATTTTTGTGATGAATTCCTGTTGTGATAATGAATGAGTCTTAACTCGCCACATTGATTGTGTTAATTATATATACGAACCGATTCTGGAATGGAAAGAAAATATTGTTACGAGCTGTGATTTTCCCGCTTTATTTGTATGATTGAAGATGATTTTGTTTCCATTTTGGTTTGTTCATTCTTGATGACCATTGATCCTGTCTGATAAACACATGGTTGCCTGATTCAGAACTTTTCATTCTTTGCTTATTCTTGTAATGGATCGAGTATAGCCAGAAATAGTTGCATCAAGATTTGTTCTGTTAATAACTGCGCTAATAGAAGACTCGTGTTATTGGCTGTTTACACTTTTCCTTCTATTTCCTTGATTTTCACTTAAAAGTTGTTAACTCCACCGATAACTTGATGTTTTCTTTTGCAGGATGTCAAACCGAACAATGGCTACTGATTTCAACGTTTAGGAGGGTCGGGAGGAAATTGGATATACTTTAACAGGTCTGAAACCCGGTAATTGCCTTTCCATTTTGTATCTGTGAAGATTTATTTTGATAGTTTGTGATTATGTGAGTACTCTTTACAAATTACATCCGGTTTGAAATCAAAGCCAATGAGATTTATGATCTCTGTGCCTGTTGTCATTCTTTCTATATACTCGTGGAGTAAAACGCATGTGGCTGCGTATTGCCATTGCTATGGAGGTTCCTGCTACTGCTAAAGGTTCAAATAACTATTGCTTGCAAAACACGAAGTGTTTGAAGGCCAAATGGCGATGGCGCCTTCTGTTTCAGTCGAAGATATTTGGTTAGTTTGGATTCTTTCTCTTGAAAGTGTCTTTGCTATCACTTCTTTTGACTGAATGGGCCTTTTTACGATTGTTATTCACAGGTGAGGAACTGCTAGTTGAGATACCAAGTATTCACGACCAGTTTCTTCTGTTGTTTTGCAGAAAACAATGACCATGACTCGATGATTTACTTCAACTTTCATCACTTTGGTGCAAAGAAAGGATGCCGCCGATATGGTTCGAAATGCACAATGGGATTGGTCAAGTTAACATCAAAGGAGAGGGGTGGCATCGATGAAGGGGATTGCCCGTAACACTTGTGGCTCGAAAAAGGTCGTAAATGGTGACAAAAAAAAATCAACTTTAAGAGGTTATTCTTTGATTCCATTCGAACCAGATTTTGTCTTGCAAGTATGTACCAACAATGTGTGGCATTCTTGTTAATCCCAATTTCTTCTACTATGATGTAGGTTAATCACGGAACTGACGGTGAATCTCTGTGTTCGAGTTGCTACAGCTCTGCAGCTGCTTCTAACTTCTTGGAACTCATGTTCTTATGGTTGAATCTCTTGAACCTTCCCTTGAAGGTTATGAGGTAAAGAAATTGTTTGAATTTTGACAACATAGCCTAAGTATGGAGCGAGACCATTTCAAATTGAATCACGCGCCGAAAATCACTACTACGGTCTTCACGTAACACTTGATATTTTTTTTATGTTCTGCAGGGAATTATCTGGCCGTAGTCTGACTTGCAGCCGAAGACCAAAAACCGTGCGCCGTTGCCACAGTCTGAGGCAAGAAGGCTATTTGGGAACTACTTGCACGAAGGCACCAAGCTTCTTTTTTTTTGTTAGAACACCTGTTTGAACACCAAATATTGGTTATCCTGCCTTAAGATAGGTTAATGATTTTGTCAGTTAGGAACCGATGCTACACAAATTTGATGGATAATGTCGTGTATCATCACAAACACTTATGTGTTCTGTGTGTTAATTTGATTACAACAATTTGACATGCCTTAAATTTTATGGTGTTTCTCTTATTTTTACACAACAGGTTTAATAAATTAATTCCATCCAGTCAGAATTCAATGGGCAATCATGTGGTTATGAAGGTGTGAATCTTCTTGGATAAACTTAGATAAGATCGATCCAAGTCGAAACATTAGGATGCTGATTAATTAATTAGCCACCAAAGAGAAAGTGGACCCCCTCTGACCAACGTAGTAACAACAAATGATGATAACGCTCACAGTAACAATACTTAATTAAAAGTGGTTGGTGAAGAGAAAATGGCGGTAGCGTGAGCATAACAAAGAGACCTCCGCAGCAGTTGTCTTGATTAGCTAAACAGAAATATCTGAATTTCAAGATTTACATGTTGTATGGCATCTCCTAAAACTCTTAACATTCCAAATTAAAGTGTATTTATCGTAGGTTAGTTGTTGATTTCTTGAAGAAAGACAAGTCGTAATGCCTTCATATAACACCAAACTAACTAATTCCTTCCAATGAACTCGTAGCAAACACGCTCCTTCGAGAATCAGGGTGGGCTTAAATTCTCGAAATCAATAACCTTGACCTTGACTCATTCTTGGATTTAATCATACAAAAAAAAAAGCACTTATATCAGGGCTCCTCCGAGTAAGAAATCCTTGATAATTGTGACCATATTCATAACTCGCGGTAGGACACACCACTCTTTCGAGGAAATCCTTGGATATAACCTGGAACCATAACCGGGCCTTCACAACACACTCAAGTACTGCTAGCTGAAAGAACCAGTACTTCATCTTCGAAATTTATGTATCTGCACAAACTTGTTAATCACACACAAAAGTAAAAGATAACATGAGAGGAAAGAAATACAACAAGGAGGTAAAAATCTTAAGGTCAAAAATTAGGGTGCAACACACATCCGTCCACAACTGGACCAACCTCGTCAACACAAGAAGAGAAACAAATTCGTCAACACGAATAGAGATTCTGTCGTCACAGGAGTAACCTTGTCCACATCTGGACTCAAATTTCATCAAATCACGGGTAAACGTAAATATGTCCACATCAGGACTCACATATCGTCAACCCAAAGAAATTTCAACAACACAGGAATAGAACTTTGTCTATGTTAGGACGCTTGTTTCGTCAACATGAAAAAATCCCCTCAACCAGAGCAAAACTTTGTCCATGTTAGGACGCACACTTCGTCAACAAGAAGAAACCCCCTCAACCTTGTCCACGTCAGGACCCCACATTCAGGCAACACGGAGGAATCCTATCATCATAGGAATAAAACTTTGTCCACGTTAGGACGCCACACAGAGAAATCCCGACGACTTCGCTGGGGATGAGTTTTCCGCATCTCGTCAACACAAGGAGATCCTATCAACATAGGAATGAATTGTCCACGATAGGAATAAATTGTCCATGTTAGGAATAACTTGTCCACGTTAGGAATCACATCTCATCAATACGAGGAAATAAACCCGCCACCATGAAGAGAAATAAATTTGTCCACGTCAGGACTCCATCTCGTCAACACGAAGAACGGTAAACTTGTCCACGTCAGGACTCGCATCTCGTCTTGATTTGTCCACGTCAGGACTCACATCTCGTCGGCACGAAGAAATCCTATCAACATAAGAGTAAATTGTCCACGTCAGGACACCATTTCGTCAACACGAAGAACGGTAAATTTGTCCACGTCAGGACTCGCATTTCGCCAGTACAAAGAAAGATATCTGCTGGGGATAAATGGTCCACGTCAGGACACCATTTCGTCAACACAAAGAGTAATCAAATTGTCCACGTCAGAACTTCATATTCCGCCAGCACGGAGAAATCAAATATGTCCACGTTAGGACTAGCACATCTCGAGGAAATAAATCTGTCCACGTCAGGACTCCCACTTCTTAGATCCGCTGAGGAAATAAAATCTGTCCACGTTAGGACTACACTTCACCAACACGAAGAAATCAAATCTGTCCACGTTAGGACTCATATCTCGTCAACACGAGGAACTCCTATCAGCATAGGCGATAGAATTCTGGCGATTTCCGGGGAAATACTGCTGTCAATCAGTAGGAAAATACATCCGTTTATCCATGCGGGAAGATACTCTGAATACAGTTTCTCTGCTTATTTCTGCAGTAGCTAACTCCATTGGTCCCGACCCACAAACCTTTTAGTGCTGACGTGACAGCGGCTTTGAGGAGGACTCCACTGGGGATATTTGGAACCCAAACTGCCGGACGCCTGTTCCGATAACCGGCGACAGCTTCTGAAATTCTGATTCATGAAACCCTTTGATGCTAACGTAACAACAAATTTGAAGAAGATAATCCGCTGGCCGGATAAGAGAAACTTCAACAAGCAACTCTGGCGGGGAAACAAGCGAAATTTAAACAAATAACTCTGCTCGGGGACAGAGAGAAACTTAACCAAGTAACTCTGTGGGGAAAATAGTAAGATGAACTGTATCATCACACGTCTCACAGCGAGACCTCGAATACCTGGTAATAGATCTGAGCTAGAACTCCATACTCCTGCTGAGAAAACACACCTGAAAGTAAAAAGGTTAGCCAACCTGATTTATGTTTCAAAATGCGTATGTTTGAAAATGGCGAAATGCTCCGTACGACACAGAAATGCTACGCGTTTGAGTAAATGCAAATATGACGATATATGCAAATGCAAATGTAGGCTCAAGCTGCCGGGACCACTCTGATAGTGATGTCTCGACAACATGAATGCTGAGGATAAAACCAACTCCGCTGGGGAGAACAAGTATCACAAAATATTCTGGCGAAATAAACGCCAGACATACAACCCACTCTGCCGGGGAGAGATTAAACATCAATTTCCACTGGGAGGAAAGAACAAACACCCTGCTGGTGAACAAACTTGGCTGGGGAAGAAGCGACACTTCTGGAAAAAGCACACTGTCTGGGCACAGTTTACACATTCAGAGTTACCACTCCGCTGAGGATCAACATCCTGTCAATGGCAAGACGACCTGTGGGGAGCAAGAAAACCATCCTTCGCGGATATAAACCTTTCGAACCAACAACTTGGTTAACTATTGCGGGAATCTCCCATGCTGGAGAGTGAACGTGCACATCTTTGATTCGCTGAGGAGTGCAACCTCTGCAGGGGACATTGATTTTGACTTGCTTGGGTTAATCCTATGGACGGATTTCCATGAGGACACTCTCCTGGGGAAATAATTCCATCCTTCGGACAGGGATAAATGTCATTTTAACTCTCTGGGGATAAGCTGTGACTAGCTGAGGAATGACATCAACTGGAGTCAGGTCTTACGTCAAGCGAGCTAAGCTGGGGAATACAATCCCTGACCGTTTGCTCCGAAGGTAAGAACCCTGCAAAACACAAACGAGACAAAACAGGCCTATACAACAGAATCTATCCGGGTTAGCATTTGTGACCTCACTTCAGTCAAATCGAAGTTTTAGCAATTATTGGCAAGGGCCAGCAAGATTATGTAAGCGCAAGTTCTTCAAAAAACACCGGCGTCTTTCACAAACAAAATAGTAAAGAACAAGCATCAAGTACTAAATAACATGTTTTATTGATAATGAGCCTCTGAATAGGCAAAGTTTTGTAAACTGGATGCAACTCCTGAAAAGAGGAAGTTACGCACAAACACACAAAAATATATGCACAAGAAGCATAAAGAAAATACAAAACAATATTTGTATACATGTCGGCAACGTGGCACAGACAAACACCATGAGCTGATCCTCCTATGACTCGCCTGACTCTGCACTTTCCCGGTACTCGATCTTCGGAAGAGATTGTTTTTTGGATAGACGGCCCCCAGGTACTCCCAAACCACTAAGCAATGTCGTATCAAATCCGGACCGCAGTCATATGCTTTTTCAATCCCTAACTTTTGCGTGAATCGCCCTTTGCGGGTTTTCAATTCACCGGGATACCCTTTTTTGCCAAAGTCGCCCTTTTCAGGTTTTCGACTTCGCGGGTGTACATCTTTTCAATTTTATCCCTAACTTTTGCCTGAACCTTTTATTCATTTTTTATGGTTTGCTGGGATGCCCCATTTTTGCCTGGACTCTCTTTTTACTGTCCAGCGGGTCACTTTCAAGCAAAGTATTTTTTAACTGCGTCCGAATTCACAGGAGACGTAAAGTCCTCACCATCCATGGTGGATAGTAGCAAGGCTCCTCCAGAGAAGACTTTTCTGACAACGTAGGGACCTTCGTAATTGGGAGTCCACTTGCCCATGTGATCTGATTGTGGTGGGAGGATCTTTTTCAAAACAAGATCGCCCGTCTGAAAGCATCGAGGGCATACCTTCTTGTCGTAAGCTTTCTTCATCCGACTCTGATATAACCGACCGTATGCTAGAGAAGCCAGTCTCTTCTCATCCATTAAGCTGAGCTGATTCAATCTATCTTTAATCCATTCTGCCTCGTCGAGTTGGACATCACGTAAAACCCTCAGGGAAGGAATCTCGACCTCCAACGGTAACACCGCCTCCATTTCGTATACCAATGAGAAAGGGGTTGCCCCGGTTGATGTGCGTACCGTCGCATGATAACCGTGCAAAGCGAAAGGTAACATCTCGTGCCAGTCCTTATATGTCACAACCATCTTCTGAACGATCTTCTTTATGTTCTTATTGGCCGCTTCGACAACGCCATTCATCTTGGGCCGGCAAGGAGAAGAGTTGTGATGCTCAATCTTAAAATTCTGACACAACTCTTTCATCATTTTATTATTCAAATTTGAACCGTTGTCGGTGATAATCCACTCAAGGATTCCATATCTGCAGATAATATCTCGTTTGATAAATCTGGCTACCACTTGTTTGGTGACATTAGCATATGACACTGCTTCCACCCATTTGGTGAAGTAATCGATTGCCACCAAAATGAACCGGTGTCCGTTCGACGCCGTAGGCTCGATCTTGCCAATCATATCAATCCCCCACATCGAGAAAGGCCACGGTGATGACATCACATTCAGAGGGCTCAGAGGCACATGTATTTTGTCTGCATAAATCTGGCATTTATGACTCCTCTTTGTAAACTTGAAACATTCTGTTTCCATAGTCAGCCAATAATAACCTGCCCGCAGCAGTTTTCTTGTCATAGCATGCCCACCAGCATGTGTACCAAATGTACCCTCATGTATCTCTTCCATGAGCAACTTCGCCTCTTTCTCATCTACACAGCGTAGCAACACCAAGTCGTGGTTTCTTTTGTACAGAACACCGTCCAGATTCAGATAGAAATTGCCAGCCAATCTCCTGAGAGTCTTCTGATCTCGATTGGATGCCCCAACCGAATACTCCTTGTTCTTCAGGAAATTCTGGATGTCAAAGTATCAGGGTTTACCATCGGGAGCCTCGTCAATGGCAAATATGAAGGCAGGCCTATCGAGCTGAGAGATAACAATCATGGGAGCCTCATTCCAGAAGTTAACTTTATACATTGAAGACAATGTCGCCAGGGCGTCAGCCATTTGATTTTCTGCACGTGGCACGTGATGCAATTTCACCTTGTCAAAGAAAGGCAGCAATCTCCTTGCATAGTTCATATAGGGTATCAAATTGGGCTGACGTGTCTCCCATTCTCCTTTAATCTGATTCACCACTAGAGCTGAGTCTCCATATACATCCAGGTTCTTGATTCGCAAATCAATGGCTTCTTCCAGACCCATGATGCAAACCTCATATTCAGCCTCATTATTGGTAACGGGAAAAGTCAATCGGGCAGTAAATGGGATGTGCGACCCATGAGGAGTAGTGATAATTGCACCTATTCCGCTACCATAGGAATTAACTGCTCCGTCAAATATCAACTGCCATTTGGAACCCAACTCTGGTCCTTCGTCCGGCAACGGTTCTTCACAATCCTTCATTTTCAGGTACATGATATCCTCGTTAGGAAAATCAAACCTCATCGATTGGTAATCCTCAATAGGCTACTCCGCAAGGTACTTTGACAGAACGCTACCTTTAATAGCCTTTTGCGAGACATATTGGATATCGTATTCTGTTAACACCATCTGCCATCGGGCAATTCTTCCGGAGAGTGCTTGCTTCTCAAACACGTATTTGATTGGATCCATCTTTGAAATTAGCATGGTTGTGTGATTCAGCATGTATTGCCTCAAACGTTTGGCGGCCCAGGCTAGCGCGCAACATGTCTTCTCGAGCATTGAGTATCTGGACTCATAGTCTGTGAACTTCTTACTCAAATAGTAGATCACATGCTCTTTACGTCCGGTCTCGTCGTGTTGACCGAGAACACAACCCATACTTTCCTCAAGAACCGTCAAATACATAATCAAAGGTCTCCCGGCTATTGGGGGTATCAAAACAGGAGGTTCCTGCAAGTATTCCTTTATCTTGTCGAACGCCTTTTGACAATTTTCATTCCAGGTCAACACCTGATCCTTTTTCAATAACTTGAATAACGACTCGCATGTTGCAGTTAGGTGAGATATGAACCGAGCAATGTAGTTCAACCTCCCTAAAAACCCACGCACTTCTTTTTCTGTTTTAGGCGTCGGCATTTCTTGTATAGCTTTTATCTTCGCAGGGTCAACCTCTATTCCCCTTTCGCTCACAATAAACCCCAGCAGTTTACCCGATCTCACCCCAAAGGTGCACTTGTCAGGGTTCAGTCTCAACCTGAGCTTCCTAAGTATTTTGAATAGTTTCAGCAGATTAACCAAATGCTCCTCCTCCGTCTGGGATTTGGCAATCATATCATCAACATAAACCTCGATCTCTTTGTGCATCATGTCATGAAAGAGAGTCGTCATAGCACGTTGATATGTTGCCCCAGCGTTCTTCAGTCCGAATGGCATCACTTTGTAGCAAAATGTTCCCTAGGGAGTAATGAAGGTAGTCTTCTCCATGTTTTCTGGTGCCATTTTGATCTGATTATAGCCCGAGAAGCCGTCCATGAAGGAGAATACGGAGAACTGAGCAGTGTTATCAACCAGCACATCAATGTGAGGAAGTGGAAAGTCGTCTTTCGGGCTCGCCTGATTCAAATCACGGTAGTCTACGCACATTCGCACTTTACCGTCCTTCTTCGGCACTGGTACTATATTAGCGACCCATGACGAATAAGTTGTAACGGCTAAGAAACCAGTATCCCACTGTTTTTGAACTTCCTCCTTGATTTTCACAGCCATGTCCGGTCTGGTTCTTCGGAGTTTCTGCTTAACAGGCGGGCATTCCTCTCGCAACGGCAGACGGTGCACAACCATGTCCGTATCCAACCCAGGCATATCCTCGTACGACCAAGCAAATATATCACTATACTCTTGCAGTATCTCAATCAGCCTTTGCTTGACGTCGCTCTGCAGTGCAACCCTTATACGGATACTTCTCACAACTTCTTCCGACCCCAAGTTGATGATCTCAATTTCCTCCCGATGAGGCAAAATGATTCTCTCTTCCTGTTTCAACAAATGAGTCAGCTCCTCTGGCAAGTCTCTATCCTCAACAATCTCTTCCTCTGCTTGGAATACCGGGTGCTCGAAGTCAAAACGAGTCATAGGCGGTTCGTAGGAGGTGTCATCTGAAATATTAGTCCTGCAAAGGAAATGGTTAAACGCTTCAACACGCAGATAAAGCAAATAACCCCGTTGCCATTTATTGTTAAAATATAAACAAGAAAAACAGGGATCACAATATTTGAATATGAAAAACGCCTTTATTTCAATGATTAAAACAATGCAATACACATAATCAAGTAGCCCTAAGGTAAAATCACTATGCCCCGGGTAGGACATAGGATTGTTCAACAATTGACAAAACAAATCATTACTGTTTAAGAGTCACTGGGACAATTTCTCGAATGGACCAGTTGCAGAGACTTTGTCCTGGCACGCTTGGCTTGATCCACGCGTCCATGTCGCAGTCACTATCTCCGTCTTCAGCATCGGAAATAGCGTCGATTGTCTCAAAGCACACCCCGCCTGGCGTAATCGTTATCGGTCCTTTGAACCTGGGCGCTCCTGAAGATGACGCTGACGACGTCGGTCGATACCCTAGCCCAAACTTGTCATTCTTCACGGGAATCTCCAAGACCTGCCCTCAGCCTTTAGTCTCACCAGTCTGCACTAAAGCCTGAGCTTCCTTGTAGGATGACACTGCCACCTTTGGCATTTTGTTGGAACCCTGAGCTTTGTCTTTAATGCGCAACCCTTCGAAGGCTTGACAAGGTGTCTCGTGTATTTCCCCGTCGACCTCAACATATCTAAACGAAGACAGGTGACTGACCAAAATGTCCTCCTCCCCGCAAACGGTAACAACACTATCACCCACCATATACTTCAACTTCTGATGCAATGTGGACGTTATGGCCCCTGCCGCATGGATCCATGGGCGCCCAAGAAGGCAGCTATAAGCTGGATGGATATCCATGATGTAGAATTCGATGTCAAAAATTTCTGGCCCCACCTGAAGCGGTAATGTTATAGACCCAAACACTGATCTTTTCGTCCCGTCAAACGCCCTCACGACCAAATCGCTGGGCGTGCAAATAATTCCCCGTATGTCCAATTTCATCATGGCTTTCTTTGGCAATACGTTCAACGACGATCCAGTATCCACCAATACACGCGACATTACGGTGCCCCGACATTCCACCGATATATGCAAAGCCATGTTGTGCTCTCGACCCCTGGGCGTTAGATCAAAATCTGTGAAACCCAGGCTATGCCCAGCATTGACATGCGCCATTATCCCCTCTAACTGATTTACATAAACTTCTTGAGGCACAAATGACGTATCTAGAATCTTTAGCAAGGCGTTCCGGTGGGCCTCGGAACATAACAACAATGACAAGATAGAAATCTTCGACGGTGTCTGCTGTAGGTGTTCAACAATTTTGTAGTCGCTTTTGCGAATCAGTCTCATGAACTCCTCTACGTCCTTGAGTGACGTATCCTTTTCTTTCAACTGAGTAGGCCCGCTCTCATTTACTTTGGCTTTGCCTTTGGCCAATCTCTCTGCTTCTATTTCAGGTGAGGTAAAGATCCTTCCACTACGGGTCATGCCCCCCGTTCCAACGACGTTATCAACAGCCCCAGCTGGCTGGCTATTCACCACAATCTTTTCACCGTTACAATATGCTTCTAATCCGTATGTCCACGGGACAGCTTTCGTACTCTCAAAGGGAACAGGCCCTGCTTTGGTAATCGTAATAGTTGGCCGCTGGGCGGGCGCCGTTATCGTTATAGTCTTCCTCGGGATCGTCACCGTTGCAATATCATTCTGTTTATCACATAATGCCTCCACAGGCTTCTCAACCGCAATTCGATCAAGTTGCAAGGTCCCTTCGTCGATCATGGCCTGAATGCCCTGCTTCAAATCAGTACAACCCTCAGGCTGGGTCCAACACTCTAAACAGTATTCATCACAACCAGGGAATACTCCCCCTCCAAGCAACCTGCTTTTCACCTCACTCAATGATGTCTTCAGTTTGTTAACATCCATCACCAAGTTCAAATTCTCTTCTGTTAAGATAGCATTTGCCCCATGATTAGGCATAGGCTGTTGTACAATATTGGGCCCCACCTGGCCAAAGTTGATGGCTTTACTGTCCACCAAGTCTTAAACTTTATGCTTGAAAGCATGGCAGGATTCTACATCATGTCCGGGCGCCCCGGAATGGAATTCGCAATGCTTAATAGTGTCATACCCATAAGGAAGTACCAGTTCTGTAGGCGGTTCCAATGTTCTTTTCTCGACCAAATTCAACCCTAGCAGTGTCTGAAGAAGCTCTGCATATGTCGAAGGAGGCTTATCAAATACCCTCTTCGGCTTTGCATTCTGAAACCTTCTCTGACCCTGATTCTGCCTTTGCTGCTGCTGTGGTTGCTGCTGCTGAGGCTGTTGTTGTTGTTGTTGTTGAGGAATTGGAATAGTAACACTGGCTATCTGTTGAGGTTGACTGTACTGATTTCTGCCTCTGCCCCAACCTCTGCCACCAAATACAGCGCTTGTATCACCCTATCATCTTCCGCCGAATGCTTTTCTCGCACCCCCAGCTGAAGTAGATTCGCCTTCCTGAATCTTTCCAATTTTAATTCCATTTTCGATCCTTTCTCCCATAAGGATCATATTGGAGAAAATACCCATCGAAACATTGAGTAACTTGTCATAGTACATTCCTGTAAATGTCCCCACAAACATGTCATTCATCTCCCTTTCAACCAAAGGAGGGTGCACCCGAGCTTCCATATCGCGCCATCGCTGCGCGTACTCTTTGAAACTTTCACCACTTTTCTGCGACAGACTCTGTAACTGAACTCTGTTTGGCACCAAATCGCTGTTATATTTGTAATGCATAACGAAAGCATCAGCCAACTGCTTCCAGCTTCTAATCTGAGTGGGCTCCAGTCCCATGTACCATTCCAATGATGGTCCCGATAAGTTATCCTGAAAGAAATGCATGAGCATCCTTTCATCATTGGAATATGCAAACATCCTTCTATAATAAGAACGTACGTGGACCTTTGGGCAGGTATCCCCTTTGTATTTGTCAAATGTTGGAGCCTTGAATTTTAATGGCACCCTCAGCCCTAGTACCAACCCCATAGTAGTCATATCTAACCCAACGGAGTTCTGATTAACCACACCTTTCATCTGCTCTTCTAGCATTCTGATCCTCTGAACAGGGTCAATGGGGCCTTCAGGTCCCATACCTTTTCCTGAAAAGGCATCGTCCTGGTGATCCACATTCCAGTCATTGCCATACCCATCGTAACCCATGTTACGGCCAAATCCTTGCTGATTGAACACAGGACCCTGTCCTCGGTTGCCGAACCCTAGATTGACCCCAGCAGGTCCAAAACCATTGTTGAACGGAAATGCTCCAGCGCCGTTGTTATTTACATTACCGAATCCACCATTACCGTAGCCATACCCCTGATTGTTGCCGTAACCGTCATTACCAAAGCCTTGATTGTTGAACCCGAAGTTCCCGTCCTGATTGACATTGCCATACCCATTGTTCCCAAAGTCAGCCTTGTCACCGACTTCTTGATTGGCATCTCCAGTGTTGCCTTTGTTGTTAACAACATGCCCATCACCACCGTTTCCAGTATTGCCATTACCAGCGCTCGCACCTGCACCAGTACCAGTGTTTCCGTTGACAGTCACAACAGGTGGAGTAACAACTGCCGGTATCTCATCCTCCCGACGAGGAGTTCCAACAGAAATGTGGTCCGTATTGCCATTTCCGTTTGCCTGCGTCAGTAGCGGCTGCACCAAAGTCTGAAGATTCTCCTAGCCCTTGGCCATACTCTCCATAGCTTGCATGAACAGAGTCAGCTTCTCACGGATTTCCTGCATCTCGACCTGAACTTGATCCATTGCTTTCTTACAGTTGTTTCGGGTTGAGTAGCGGTGGATTCTTTGGTCGTCAATCCTGAAAAACCTGTGAGATGCAGGAAATAAGATACAGATCCAACAAGTAACTGGCAATGCAAAAACGAATATGCAGATGCAATATGTGTCTGTGTGTTAGGGAGATCAACCCCTGATTCTAGTGCCAAAGTGCCAGTGCAGTGACAGTGAAGTGAAGTGCTAAGAAGCTGGAATCCACTCATGGGAAAAACATCTCATATATTGTAGAAAAGCCCATCAAGGCAGAAATACAATCCCTGAGTGTACAATAACAAGAAGGCATGACCTCAACCAACAAGCCTGGTGATGGTCAGCATAATGCAAATAAAGCATATACAACAGTACATAAGGTAATCAAGTGCGACCGTATGCCCGATACTCCTCTAACAATCTCTTGGTCTTGGGATGGTCCGGCTGAGAAAGCAACCCTTCAACGAGAGAGTCTCTTTGCCTGATAACGCGCTAGAGATCCCCGATGGATTCCTCCCAAGCACCCTCTCCAAAGAACTCCTCTAGCTTCCGCTTCTGGGATGCAGACTCTTTCTTGCACTTGATAACTTTGTTCAACGAATTCTGAACATCGTATCTACGCATAACCTCTTCTTCAAACCTTTTCTAGCTACATTTCAACTGGTTTTCCAGTTCAGAGATCTGCTGCTTCAGTTTGTCTTCTCTTTCTTTATTACTGGTCAGTGTAGCATTCCAGGTTTTGGTGAAGGTGGAGATCTCCCGGTAGGCTCTATCAAGTGCTTTCTTCTTAGACTCCAGCAAATCATGAGAGCTCTTGAAATCTATCCCCAAACGTTCACGCTTCTTTCGTTGCTCAGTCAGTTCTGCACCTAACTGGTTCACCAGCTTTGTTTGCTGCTCGAAGGAATATACGGCTTCATTCCTTTCGCTTCTGAGTTGCACTAGCTCTTCTTCCAACTTCTCGTTGGCTTTCATCAGCTCTTCTTTCTCCTTCACAACCTGCTCATATCTCTCAATAGACACATTAGTTGGCTCCTCAACCACGAGGGGAGCAGGAGGTAATACTGTGGGAAACGGCATCAGCGCCTGCTTTGCCCTATCTTGGATCCAGACTTGGTACGGAGGATAGGCTTGACTGTCATTCTTACCCAACGATGGCTTACCCTTCTTGTATATGTTATTCCAAGCATGCTGAAGCTTGGATAACAATTCTCCCCTCAGATTACCTGTGAAGTACAGAGATTCCTGCACTTCCTCCTCTTTTGGCGGGCTTCTCAAAGCATAACCGAATTGCCTGATCAACAATGACGGATTGTAGTTAATGCACCCTTTCCTCCCAACCAGAGGAACATTAGGGTACCCGGCGCATCTGTAGATAATCTCAGACCCCAGTAAATCCCTATCAAACCAGACAACATCTTCTGAAGAAAGCCCCATCAGACGCTCAGACCATTCCACCGTAGCTGCAGAATCAACAAAGATACCCCTCTTGGGAAGGTGACTATTAAACCACATATACAACAAAGGCACACAACAAGAGACGTTCTTGCCCCTCCTATTCTCGTTCTTATAATGCAGAGAGTGATAGAAGTCTCCAATCAGCGTAGGCACAAGATTTCCTGAAGAAAATATATGGAATGCATCCAAATCAACAAAGTCAAGCATATTAGGGAATAGTACAATGCCATATATACACAAAGCAAGGATATCATTAAACATACTCCAACAGCCACTCTTGGCATACTCTTGTGCTTTCCCAACCAAGAACTTGAGAGAAAAACCAGAAACTCCATTCCACGAAGTTAACAGTAACTCTGAGGAGTCTAAATGCAAAGTAACAGCCAAATCCTCCAGCTTGGGCTCAACACCCATATGAACAAAAGGCACCTTGTTCTGAATAGTCAACTCCAAGATCTCAGCATATTCCTCCATGGTCGGAGCCAAAATGAAGTCAGGGAAAGTCAGGGAAAGTAAAACACCTCAGCAGGGGATCATAGAACTGCATCAGCGCGTACAATCCGTTCAGCTCATACGTAGTTGGTTTGCAAACCAACCTAAGCAGTTTCCCATAACTCTTCCTGAAGCTTCTCTTTACATCATCATCAGCTAGAGATATCAAACCAAGCAAAGAAGAAACATCTGGAGTAGGCAACTTGTATGCCACAGTCTTCTTCAAAGTATCCATAATAGCAGACAGAAATCCGGGCAACTAGAATCAGAAGGTATGAAATGCACCTGCAGCACAGACACACGTTAATGCTATGCAATATGAGTATGCAACAATGAAATGTGCAAACATGCAACAGGGATCAAGTGATATATTGCTGAAGAGATCCATCCATAATATATGTCCCACAATACTGCTCAAACCTGGTCTCAACAGACCCATAACAATGCTCAAACCTGGTCTCAACAGACCCCAGACAATGTTCCAGCTTGGTCTCAACAGACCTATAACACTTTCCTGATGAAGAACCCCAAGTAACCACACATACTGATCCAATATTAAGAAAACCGGGTAGTCTGGAGGTCAGCATGCCCCAATCCCTCTCACAGGTAGGTGTCCTATCCACTGACATAAGGTACGACATCCTATGTGGTCGCCGGCGTCACAGAATTTCAAGACTGATGATACGATACCCAGAAGGTGTGGCATCATCATGTCCTGAAGAGGCCTCACTTAGCCAACTTCCAATTGATCGGCCCCCGGAGTCGACAATCCAACTAACCAACAACCCCCTCAACCCAAAGGGTTGAAAAAGAAGTCAACCAGAAGAACCTCGTCCGAGCGTGGATTTTGTGGGACACTAGTACATACAAAGCATGCACGCGCCCATTACTTTCCACAACTAATTCTAGGTGCACTCAAGCCCAAGTCCGACTTATCTCTCAGCAGATCACCCCTTCCCACAACAACAATAACAATATAAAACTGAATAAAAATGCGGAAAGTAAAGACAGAAAGGTAAATCCATACAACACCCACGACGGGAAAACAAACGCTAGGATTGACTTGCGTAGGGAACCGTTGGAGTCCCCAGCAGAGTCGCCAGCTGTCGCTACTGCAAAAATCGGCGCCGGCTATGACAGAAGAGTCGCCACCGGGAGTTATTTATCCCACAAGAGGGAAAGGAAACGCTCAGAGTAAACCTAACACAAAACGGGAAAGGAATGGTCGTCGCAACCAAATTCCTGGATTCAGGAGTCGATTATGCAAGGGGAAGGTATTAACACCCCTCACGTCCGCCGTACTCGACGGGATCCACGCTTGTTTTCTAGTACGGATTGTGTTATTCTATCTACTCTACAGGTCTAGGTTAAAAAGAAAAGAAAATGACTCGGCAAAGTATCATACTTTATGCCTACGTATTCCCGTCTGAAACAAGAAATCAGAGTCAACGTAGTTCGCCTACCTACGGGAAAGGAGGGGAAGGCTGCTCGCTAGGATACGACATCTTATGCCTACGTACTTTCATACAGCATGAAAGATCAGAGCAAACGTAGTTCGGGCTACAGAAGACACAAGCTTGTCTGACTGTTTTTTATTACCTTCAAAAAGGGTTTTTCTTGATTAAGAGTCCAAGCGGACAAAAATGACACTTTGATGTTTGTTTTGAATCTTTTACGAGAGAAATGTTTTTTAGTTTGTTTGCAATCTCTGACGCACTAGAGACTAGGATTTGAGAGTGACTACGTCGCATGTCACCCAAAGGGTACCACACTAAGCAGCCAGACCACTGGAAAGAAGCTCTCCAGCAACCCTTTCTCAAATAGCTTAAGGCTCGTAACGTACGACATCGATTAACCTTATTACTGTGTTTTTGAGTTGTTTTAAGATGAGAAGAGAAAGAAGCTCTGAAAAGCCTATGGTTGAAAAGGGAATAAAAACTAACCTAATGTTATCATGCATGGATGAGAATCCTAATGTCTGTCATAATTCCCTGCACAGAGGAAATCAGAGATCCTAGGGGATAAACAGAAAAGAAAGCAAGCAAATACAGTAAAATGCATGCAATGCAGCAATACAAGCGAGGCAAGGGAGTCCCACTCAACCTCGAACCTGGGAAAACCACAGGCGAAGTGAATCAACATTCACTTCAAACCTAGGGGGCAAGCTACACAAGCCAACAAACAATACAGAAAACAAAACCCAAAGCAGAGGAGGCAGCCCAAGCAGCAGCACCAAACTCCTACAGCAAACAGCAGCTCTGAACAACAACAGATGATTAAACAGCAAAAAGTTGACAGCAACAACCTTCATCTTCATGAATCTTCAATCTTCAAGTTTCAACAAACTTCAAACATCAACAAGCACCAAAACCCTAGCTTCAACAAGCAACCATCTTCAACAAGCAGCAAAACCCTAGCTCCAACAAGCAACCATCTTCAACAAGCAACTGGCTTCAACAAACACAAACTCATTCTCAACAAGCTTCCACAAGCACTAAACTTCCTCTTTACCAAGCTTCAACAAGCACCTCCAAGGGAGAATCAATCAACAAGATCAAATTGAAGTATTAAGAAACTCAATGACAACCAAGGGAAGTCACTGAGAACTCAACACTGTAATAGGAAGGCATCCTCAAAGTTCTACCCTTAAAGCATGCCATTCATCCCTCCAAGGGAGAGATGTGACTTCTTTAAGAGGACTCTATGTCATTGGATTGAATGGAGATGAACAATATACTTCATGTTTGAAGAAAGAAGCAAAACTAGTCTAATGCTCTTCCTAAAACCCTAGTTCTCCTAAGCTTCTGACAAGCACCCACAAGCTGAGAAAATCTTCAACTCCAAGCTCCTTCAAGCTCTCCAAAGCATCTTCACTTGGTATTCATGATCACCCAAGCACAAGAGCACCACCACCCTAATCTAAGGGGAACCATTGAATTAAACTAGTCATATTAGTTCATCAGAAACACCTAGAAGTTAGTCTTAAAACTAAATCTAATAAAAACACCAAAAGTGATTGTAAAATCCTATAAAAAATTATAAGGGTTCCTAAACCTCTTAAGAATCACTCCATACAAAAACCAGGGGGTTAACCATCCATTTGGACCTAAAACTATGTCCTAAATCTAAGGGTACTATCCTAAAACCCTAATTCTACAACACCTAATGTTCAATGTTCAAACTAGCCTAAATTTATCTCACAAAAATATGATAAAATTACTATGGGTACATGCATCTCTAAGATATCTATCCCAAAAAGAATCACCTCAAAATCATACACCAATTGCTCATACCAAAATCAGCAAGAACACATATCAAACATATTGAAAAATAAAACCAAGTAAAATACTAAAAATGCAATAAAAGAAAAAATCCATGAATTAATGAAATATTAATCCTATAAAATTTTAGACTCTTTAAGGAGTCAGGGGAAAAAAACCTAGCCTAAAAATGATTATTTTTCTATTTGTTATGAATTATTTCCTAAACTATATGAAAATGATAAAAATAAAAGAAAATAAGGAAAAATGAGAAACCTGCGTGCTGAATAGCAATTAAAACATGTTGTAAACCAAACTTGGGCCCAAGAGGGGGTGCGCCTAGGAATCCGACTAAGCCCAAACCAACATTAAAACAAAATCAGAAAATAAAATGGAAATTAGGAAAGTCTTGTGGCAAATACCAATGAAAACACGTTGTTTCTCAAACTGGGCCCAAAGGTGGGGTGTGGGTAGCGTGAGTCACTTAAGCCCATCCAACTCAGATTAAATGAAACAGAGCGTTTCATCTAAACTCATTCTCTTCAGGTTTTGAAACGCGATCATGGCCGTTGGTTCATGAGTTCAGTCAAGGTCAACTATGGATCCAACGAGTCCTGGGTCATCGTCTCCAAATGTTTGAAAAATGGAGGGAGAAACTCAGACGGTGGCCTGAGCTTTGCGCCACCGTCTTCTCCGGCGTGGCACATCCAAAAGTGTATTAATCAAGCCAATTAAATGCCATATCTCACTCGAAATTCTCTCCTGATCACGAATATGCCCTCCAAATCCATTGATTTTCACTCAAACCTCAAAACCGATCCAAGATTCAGAAAATTCACCAAGTCTTGATCAACTCAATTCTTGCAATTAAAGATCCTAAACTCATCTACGTGTTTCAGTTATCAATTCTAACCATCTGAACGCCATTGAAACCTCAAGAATCTCAAGATATATGCTTCAACAGAAAATGCATCATACTTAATTTTGTCTCTAATTGCTCCCAAACCAATCCTGAAACGATCCTTATGTATCCTAGGTCCTAACCACATGCAAGATTCTACTCAATTCTCCCTAGATCAATGTAGAATTTGGAAGTTACTAACCTGATGAAAACTCACTAACAGAAGCACTTGGAGCACGATTCCACCTTCAAAGCCTTCCAGAAATGTTCAATGATGCAAGATGAAGCTTCCTCAATCTTCAATTTGGCTTGATTGTGCTTGCAAATCTAAAACCGATTCTGAGTTGGAGCTCTTGAAACTCAACCTTCTCTAACAGCTTCTAGCACGAATTGATCACCAAACTGAGTCTGAACTCACTCCAATCAATATATAGAAAGATTCCATGGGCTTTTTGGTCCATTTTGAGGCCCAAATCATTGTATCCAAAATTCTGATTTTTGTTCTTGAAGCTCAATGTGACAGTTGCGAATTCTGGCTTATTCCTTGTTCCAGAAGGTTCCATTCAGTTGCAAATTGATTTTGGAATGTGCTTGGGTCCATGGCACAACATGAATTGCATTGGTTGTTGATTTGGATTAGTGACTTGCATTTGAAGAAACCATTTTAAAAGGCAAGCCATGGAACCAAGCCTCACTTTAAAAATGTAATATTGCCAATGTCTTTGAAATGCATTTCCTGATCAATTTGGTATATAACATGGACTTGTTTGGACTCCAATCAAGAAATTCCATTTTTTTTTGCCTTTTAATCACTTTAATTTCTTCCTTTTCAAAATTTCTCAAAGCAACTTCTCCTATGAGCCAATTCAAAGCCTCCTTGATGCATGGTCAAGGTTAAAACCCTATTTTGAGCAACTTTATAGTTGAACAATTTTCCATTTGAAGCTTGCAAGTTGGAGATTTTGGCCCATGCTTGAAAATGACCTATAATCACCAATACCCAAAATACCCCTGGATTGCAAAGGCCATAACTTGAGTTATAAAAATCCTATAAAGGACTTATAGTACTCTATGGAAATATAAGATCAAGATCTACAACTCTCATGTTGGCCAAGAATCCATTTGAAAACTCCTTGAAGGGCAAAAGTTGCTTGGAAGTCAAGTGACTTTCACAGATAAACTTCACAGTCCTCTGGTGACCTGTAATTTGCAAGAACCATAACTTGAATTCTACAAATATTCTTGAAGACTTATAGTACTCAAATTAAAGGTATTGAGATGCTCTACAAGTTTCATGTTGGCCAAAGATCCATTTGAAACTTGTATTTTGACTTGTGTGGCTTTGAAGTTAGGCACTAAACAGGGGATTTTACACTGAAACCCTAATTTAGCAACTTCCCACATCCTTGATCCTTCTTTGCTTAATCTTGGAACAACACCACACATGTATCAACATACCAATCCATGAATCCAATTACCTCAAAGTGGGCTTTGATGCTCTCCCATTACTCAAATGAACTAGGATTGGCCCAGATGAAACCCTAGTTGACTGCACCTCAACTGTGGCTCTTGTACTTGAATCAATGACTTGTCTCAGCTTCAATATGGCCCTCTAGGCACTCCATGAGATCTATACACACCTCACATTCACATTCCCTATTTCTCATCCCACTGATGATTCTCAACATTCCTCAAGATAGGAGCAACACCCACATGTAGACACTCAAACTTCTCAAGACTCCAAATCGTTCTTGATGGCCTGGATGACTTCTCAACTTGGATAACACCTCTTGCTAGGCTTCTTCTGATAAGAATCACACTTGGACCCCTGTTGGATGAGCTATGCTATGCTATGCCAATGAGTGAACTATGTACATGGTGTAACTATGCAAATGAAATGCAATGAAACATAAATCAGGCAAGAAAAGGTTGAGCAAATTTTGGGGTGCAACACTTGGAAAGAATCATCTTCAGAAGTTGAGTGATCTCAGATGAGGATTCTTCTTGCTTTGTCATCCATTTTGCCAAGTTCTCATTCTTCTGATCTTTCTTAGCCATCCATGACTTGATTTCAGATTGCCCAACTTCCAATACTGCAATCTTATCTTCTAAATCTGGATTCTCTTTCTTGATCTCAGATGAAGAAGGTGCAGCAAATTCTGATGCAGGAACAGAGTCAATTTCCATTGGAGATGCAGAGTCTGGAGCTTCAGATGCAGAGGGTTTGTTTACAATTGTCAGAGCCAATGGATTTTCTTCAGAAGCAGATTCTGCAATAGCTTTTGTAGCAGATACTCCAGAAGATGAAGGTACATCTTCAAGAAGCAAAGGTGCAGATCTTTTCATATTCCATATCATGCTTCTGGCAGTTTCAGCTAATCTGAGCTTCCCACCATCAGAACAGACATTCTTCAGATTTGAGGAAAAAATATTGAATCTGGTAATGAAGCTATTCCAGATAGCATCAGATTCATTTGCGTCCATGGTTGACAAGCATCTTTTCTATACATAGCCTAAATTCATCTTTATTTCTTTTAGAAAATTTGCAAATAGAATATCAACATTTAGCCTATGTTTTGGTTTGAGAAGGGTTTCTAAAGTGAGTGGCTTGGGTTGAGGTGGAGGTGGTATGGTAAATTTTGGAATGATGATCAGAGGACGAGGGTAGGAAGGAAAAGATGGATGGTCAGATGATGAAGTAGCAATTTTGGATCTGGATAAGGCATGAACCAGAAATGGTTTTACACGTGATGAATAGGAAACGACATCAAATGTAGTGGAAGAGTAGGGAATGAAAACAGATTTATCAGACAACAAAGGTCCCGATGAAATCATATCTGGTAATTGTTTGAATTGGGTTTGAAGATCAGATGGAAGAGTGGTTGAAGGAATGGGTTTGAATAGAGTGATTGTGTCAGATGGTTCTATTCTGGTATAAAAATGTTTAAGCTTGAAACCAGAAGGAAGTGGATCAGAGGGAAGTGGTTTAAAGGAAGCAACTGAAATAAACTCAGATGTCCTGGGTTTTGGAATGGGTTCAAGAATGAGAGTTTCAGATGAAACAGGTGGATCTGATTGTTTAGATTCATATTCTCTGAGAGAAGGAGGTGAAATGACATCTGGATGGACATCAGATTTAGAGGAATCAGATGAGGTGGATGGGGTACAAGATGTAGATGATACTTCAAATGCAGTCTTGAGAGGTTGAATATCCAGAATCTCAGAGTCAAGTATGTTTGATTCAATAGGATTGGATTATTCTGGTTGAGGATCAGAAGGTTTGGATGTTGGTAGTTCATATACAACTGGTTCAGATGCAACTTGTTCAGATGCAAAAGTTTCAGATGCAACTGGTTCAGATTGTATGGGTTCAGATGCAACTGGTTGTTGAATTTCAGGTTGTTGTTGTGTTGTAGGTTGTTCTGCTGGTTTTGTTTGTGGTTCTGATTGAGGAATATCAGATGATTTAAGTGGTGTTGTGGGAACAAGTTCAGAATGAATTTGTGAAGTAGGAATAATGGGTGGTTCAGATGTTTGAGATGGAGCAGGAATAGTTTGATTTTGAGTGGGAGGAGGTTCAGGTATAGAACTAATTGTTGATACATCTACTGCAATTTTAGAAAGAGAAGGTAAAGATGATTTAGTACCTTTTGTCTTGATGCGCTTGGTAGGAACAAAGGGGACTTCTCCAGAAGCTTTTCTCTTAATCTGCTACTGTGGTTTTTCAGTAACTCTCTGTTTCTTCTGAGCAGCAGCTTCTTCTTCCTCTAACTGTCTTCTTTTTCTCATGTTCTCCTCATACACATCTGGAATAGGTTCTCTAGCACGAACCGGAATATCTGCAGGAACAGGTGTTCCATCTGCCTTGCACATTTCAATATACCTAAGAATAATATCCCTAGGTTCTTCAGCACCAAAGATTGGAAAGTCTTGAACTGGAATCCTTCTCTGACTTACTTCAGTAACATTTAGCTTTTTAGGAGTAGTTGTGAGTTCATCCATAACTTTTAGTCTTTGAAGACTCTTTCCATTCAATAGTTTTCCAACAATTGACTCAAGCTCTTCTTTAACTCCAGCTTCATATAAAGCAGTTACTAGACCATTCTCTGTCAGAATGTCTGAGATCAATCTTCCAAAAGGAATCCACGTCCTGATCTTCTGTCCCTTAGACTTAATGGATTCTCTGGGTGCATTGATGTGATTCCACAGATGCATGAAGATAATGTATGGCAAATCTACTTTAGTACTCTGACTTAAGCAGTACATGAAATATAGTTGTTCATTATTCACATAATCTGGAGAATTTGTGGATTTTATGTGATTTATGCATCCCAGAAAAATCTTTGCCCAGATTTTGTAGTCAGGTTTCAGATCCTTAAATTTGTTGGAGGCTTGTCCAGATGAAATGACTTCCTCATAAACTTTTTCCATATCAACTCGCCCAGCTGGCAGATGGCAAACTCCATAAGTTTCCTCATACCCAATGAGTTTCCTGATGAGATCTTCAGAGATTATGATCTCTCTTCCCAGAACAGAAGATAGGATGAACTTAGGGTAAACAGATGCATGAATCCAAAATTCCTTCACTAAGTGTGGATACACTGGTCCAAATAATCTATCAAAATATTTTACCCAGCCTTGAGCACCAATAATGGAACGCAAATCAAATCCATTTTCAGCCGAAAAATCAAAATCCACCATTGATTCACAAAGAACTTCCAGCTTATCAACAGAGGTTAATAAAGTTCTCTCAAGTTCCTTAAACGGAGTAACACCCATGTTTGATGATGCAACTGCAGCCATTGATGATTGAAACTGAGCTAAGGTTGAGGATGATGTTGCCATTGTTGAAGATGAAGAAGATTTGGATGAAGGTTTAGGGTTTTGATGGAGGCCAAATAGCAAACAGAAATGCATATATTGTTTGTGAAGTGAAAAGTGTGAAATGGTGTGATTTATGGTATTTATAGAGAAACATTAGGGCACACAAACAGACACATTCAGCACGTTCACAAATAGCAATTAATAGCATTTAATGAAAAGAATAAAAATCATTTCAAAGCATTAATTGATTCTGAAAATTTGGGAGGAAAACCAAGATTTTAACTATTCAAACAATACCTCAAATGTCTTTTCAGTATTGTGCACGCCATCTTTTCAGATTTAGAGTGACACGTGTTTGCTTGCATTTGCTTCTGAATTCTCTTGAGAAATGAAACGTTAGCCAACGTTCAGATCCTCTGAGATTGGTTAGTTCAGATACACACAAATAATAATAATTCAAGAAATCAAATAATTGACAGATGAAATACTTCAGAGTTTTAAACATTTTGCATCTGAGAAATTTTGCTTCTGATAAATATCATTCTGGACAAAAATCCATACCAACATTCTTCAGAATAAACTTAAACCTATCTTCAGCAAGGGGTTTTGTGAAAATATCAGCCCACTGATGATTTGTATCAACAAAGGCTAGGTTTATAATTCCCTTCTAAATATAGTCTTTGATGAAATGATGTTTAATTTCTATATGTTTTGCCTTAGAGTGTAAAATGGGGTTTTTAGACAAACATATAGCAGAATTATTATCACAGAATATAGACATATTACTCTCAAAGATCTGATAGTCTTCTAGCTGACTTTTCATCCAGAGCATCTGCGTGCTACATCCAGCAGCAGTAATATATTCTGCTTCTGTAGTTGATAATGCAATTGTAGGTTGCTTTTTGCTGTACCAGGAGATTAAATTTCTTCCTATAAATTGACAACTTCCAGAAGTACTTTTTCTTTACGCTCTGTCTCCAGTGTAATTAGCATCACAGAATCCAACTAATTTGAAATCATCAGATTTTCTGTAACACAAACCCATATTAGAAGTACCTTTTAGATACCTTAGAATCCTCTTAACAGCTGTTAAGTGTGATTCTCTAGGATCTGATTGGAATCTTGCACACAAGCATACACTGAACAAAATGTCAGGTCTAGAAGCAGTTAAGTAGAGAAGAGATCCTATCATACCTCTGTAGAGTTTCTGATCTACTTTCTTACTTACCTCTTCCTTACCAAGAGTACTTGTTGGATGCATAGGAGTCTTTGCCATCTTACTATCAGTCATGTTAAACTTCTTCAGAAGCTCTTTAATATATTTGGTCTGATGAATGTAAGTGCAATCTGGAGTCTGGTTGACTTGAATTCCCAGAAAGAATCTCAATTCTCCCATCATGCTCATCTCAAATTCAGCCTGCATACATTGAGCAAACTCCTTTCCCAACATAATATTGGTAGATCCAAATATAATATCATCCGCATATATTTGACAAATTAACAGATCTTTCTTAAATGTTTTACAGAAGAGTGTTGTGTCCACTTTGCCTCTGATAAAATTTTTCTCCAGAAGAAAATTGCTTAATCTCTCATACCAAGCTCTAGGAGCTTGTTTTAAACCATAAAGAGATTTCTTTAGTTTAAAAACATATTCTGGAAATTTTTCACTTTCAAAACCAGGAGGTTGGTGAACATAGACTTCTTCTTCTATAATTCCATTTAGAAAGGCACTCTTAACATCCATTTGATATAGAGTGATGTTATTTTGTGCAGCAAAAGAAATGAGTAAACGAATAGACTCTAACCTGGCTACAGGAGCATAAATCTCTGTATAATCAATTCCTTCTTGCTGGCTATAACCTTGATCAACAAGCCTTGCTTTATTTCTTTCAACTTCTACTTTTTCATTCAACTTGTTTCTGAAGACCCATTTAGTTCCAATTATGTTGAATCCTTTTGGTCTTGGAACCAAATCCCAAACATCATTTCTTGTGAACTGATTGAGCTCTTCTTGCATGGCAATTATCCAGTCATTGTCTTCCAGAGCTTCATCCACAGAAGTTGGTTCAATAACTGACACCAACCCAAATAATGATGCTTTAGATTATCTGAGGAAGGATCTTGTTCTTATTGGGGTCATCTTTCTTTCCAATGATCACATCCTCTGGGTGAGAGGCCTTGATTCTGGAAGATGATCCTCTAATATTTGATTCTTTAGAAATATTCAAGTTATTCATTTGAGAAGCTAAAGGAATTGCATCTGGCGTTGCTTCTGGTTCCTTCACTTGAGATTTTTCTGCCTCTGAGCCTTCAGAGCCCGTGAGAATTACTTCTCTATCTGCAGAACTTTCAAATTGTTTTGGCTTTTCAATGCCAAGCTTATCATCAAATCTAACATGTATAGATTCCTCCACAATCTGTGTTTCAGTATTGTATACTCTGTAACCTTTAGAGCATTCAGAATACCCAAGCATGAAACACTTCTGTGCTTTAGAATCAAACTTGTTAAGATTCTCTTTAGTGTTCAACATATAACATATACATCCAAAAGGATGAAAATAAGAAATGTTGGGCTTTCTGTTCCTCCACAATTCATAGGGAGTCTTTTCCAAAAGAGGTCTTACAGACATTCTGTTCTGAATATAACATGCTGTGTTTATTGCTTCTGCCCAAAAGTGCTTTGCCAGAGTAGTCTCGTTGATCATGGTTCTGGCCATTTCTTGCAGAGTTCTATTTTTCCTCTCTACAACTCCATTCTATTCTGGAGTTCTAGGGCAGGAGAAATCATGAGCAATGCCATTTTCATTAAAATATTTTTCAAAATATTTGTTTTCAAATTCACCACCATTATCACTTCTGACTTTAATAATTTTAAAATCTTTTTCATTCTGGACTTGTTTGCAGAAGTCAAAGAACATAGAATGTGACTCATCCTTGTGTTTTAAGAACTTTACCCATGTCCATCTGCTATAATCATCAACAATGACTAATCCATACTTCTTGCCTCTGATGGATGCAGTTTTCACTGGTCCAAACAGATCAATGTGAAGTAATTCTAATGGTCTTGAAGTTGAAACAACATTTTTTGATTTAAAAGAAGATTTTGAAAATTTTCCTTTTTGACATGCTTCACAAAGAGCATCTGAGTTGAACTTCAACTTAGGAAGTCCTCTGACCAGATTGAGTTTATTAATCTGAGATATACGTCTCATATTAATATGCCCCAATCTTCTGTGCCAGACCCTTGCTCATCATTAACAGACAAAAGGCATTTAACATTTTGAACCTTAAGTTCTGAAAGATTGATTTTGTAAATGTTGTTCTTCCTCTTTCCATTAAACAGGGTTGAGCCATCCTTCTGACTAACAGCTTTGCAACATTGTTGATTAAAGATTATGTCATAACCATTGTCACTTAATTGACTTATGGACAATAGACTATGCTTTAATCCTTCTACAAGTAAAACATTAGATATAGAGGGAAGGTTACCATTGCCAATAGTACCAGAGCCAATAATCTTGCCCTTCTGATTCCCTCCAAACTTCACTTCACCTCCAGATTTAAGCTCCAGGCTTTGGAACA
Source organism: Lathyrus sativus (assembly GCA_963859935.3). Classification (NCBI taxonomy): domain Eukaryota; kingdom Viridiplantae; phylum Streptophyta; class Magnoliopsida; order Fabales; family Fabaceae; genus Lathyrus; species Lathyrus sativus. Next base: position 556,303,442 of record OZ012739.1, on the reverse strand, counting down.
TAAACCTTTCTCCCGTCATGTGACATGAGCAGCCAGAGTCCAGGTACCTTGACCGGCGTCTTGACTTTTCTGCTAAATACATCTGCAACATGGATTATCTTATCCTTAGGTACCCATATCTTTTTGGGTCCTTTTGGGTTAGTTGCCTTGAAAGTTTGTCTGAACTTCTGTCTTTTTACAACAGTTTTGTTCTGATTGACTTTTGGCTTAAACACAGGAACGTTCTGATCAGAACGTGTGTGTTTAATATCATTTAGATGACCAAACTTGAAATGAGAGTATAAAGGAGTCTTCTTAATGATAAGTTTATCAACATGCATTGGATTTAAATCCTTTCGAGAGGAAGATTCATATCCAATTCCTTTCCTGTTGTTTCTGCTAACTCCATAGATCATTGAAGCCATCTTGCTTCTATATATGATTTTAGCCAGAAACTTCTGGAAACTAAAGTCATATTCTTCTAAAATAGTTTTTCATTTAGACTTAGTTTCAGATTCAGATTCTTGTTGAGCTTTTTCAAAATTGGCTTTCATTTTCAAATTATTTTCTTTTAGCTCAGCAACTTCTGACTTTAACAGATTATTTTCAGATTCAAGATTGCATTGAAGCTTCTTACATTTGAGCTTAATCTGGTTATAGTTTTTCAGGACTTCTGATAAAACTTTAATAAGCTCTTCCCTAGTGAGATCAGAAAGTACATCTTCTGAGTTAGATTCAGATCTAGATGATCCTTCATTCTGATCTTCGACGCCTGCCATTAAAGCCATGTTGGCGCATTCATCTTCAGATTCTGATGAGGATCCAGATTCATCTGAATCATCCCATGTTGCCATTAGAACCTTCTTCTTTTTGTCAAACTTCCTCTTTGGATTTTCTTTTAGAAGCTTTGGACATTCATTCTTGTAATGGCCAGGTTCTTTGCATTCAAAGCAAACAACTTCCTTCTTTCAAGATCTTTTTGGTCTAGAGGACTCCTTACGTTGATCTGAATTCTTGAAATTCTTGAACTTCCTCTGCTTGTGCTTCCAGAGTCTGTTGATTCTTCTGGACAGCAAGGACAATTCATCTTCTTCTTTAGAAGAAGACTCTTAAGAGCTTTCTTCTAACACCTGCAAAGCTTTCACAGATTTGTTAGATTTTAAGGCAATTGACTTACCTTTCTTTTGAGGCTCATCTTCCTCAAGTTCAATTTCATGGCTCCTCAGTGAGCTGATTAGTTCCTCCAATGTAATCTTGTTCAGATCCTTAGCTAGCTTCAGAGCAGTGACCATAGGTCTCCATCTGATGGGCAAGCTTCTGATGATCTTCTTCACATGATCAGCAGTTGAGTAGCCTTTGTCAAGCACTTTTAGACCAGCTGTGAGGATCTGGAATCTAGAGAACATAGTTTCTATAGACTCAGATTCTTCCATTTTGAACGCTTCATACTTCTGTATTAGCGCCAAAGCCTTGGTCTCTTTAACTTGTAAGTTTCCTTCGTGAGTCATCTTCAAAGACTCAAACATATCAAATGCAGTTTCTCTGTTTGTGATCTTCTCATACTCAGTATGAGATATTGCATTTAACAATATTGTTCTAGCTTTGTGATGATTTCTGAACTCCTTCTTTTGGGCTTCAGTCATTGATTTTCTATCAATTTTCTCGCCATCCCCATCAGTGGGATGAACATACCCATCAATGACTAAGTCCCATAAATCAGCATCATAACCAAGGAAGAAACTTTCTATTCTGTCCTTCCAATAGTCAAATTTCTCCCCATCAAACATATGGGGTTTTGTGTTGATTCGATCCCTTTCTTCATATCTATTGTTACTGTTAGATGTTGAGGTTTCAGCCATAATAACAACCAAATATATATCAAAGTTTTCTCACTGGATCTTTTCTGTCACTGTGAAGTGGTAGCACACAAAGAACCGGAGCTCTGATGCCAACTGAAGATGAGAAAATACTTAGAAGGGGGGGGGGGGGGTTGAATAAGTATATAGAAAGAATTATGGCAATAAAAACTCAAAGATTTTTATCCTGGTTCGTTGAACTCAACTAATCCAGTCCACCCTATCAAGAGTGATTTGCCTTTCTCAACAAGGACTTAAGCCACTATTAATCAACTGATTACAATAGCAAGCACTAAGAGCAACTGTTCTTACTCTTCTCAAGAACTACTGACCACAACTGGGTCTTCTTAAGGATCTTTTACAATCAAATGTAAGAATAAAACAAGTGTTTAAATGCCTTTAATTAAGCTATATCACAACTGTGATTTTACACTTAAGTTTTAAGAACGTAAGAAATAAATTCAGCAAGAGAATAATTTGTATGAGAGCTTATAATGAATTTCTTTCAATAATTCATCAACTAAAGAAGAGAGATGGAGTCTTGCTTTTATAGGAACAGAAGTCCAAGATGTTTTCACGTTGAAGGTTGTGTACTGAAAAGGGCTGTAGCCTTTTTGTCTTCACATCACTTGACCTTTCCTAGAAGTAGAATGCACAGAGAAATCCTTTTTGTCTGTGTTCTTGTGTCTAGCATAAAAGAGGAAAGAGTCGTTTGGCCAAACCAACAGACATAACTTTGAATTCTTCTTCAACAAGTTTCTAATACTCAGCAAATAACATCAGAGCCTTGAGTGATCAGAGTCTTTGATGTTCATCAGAGTTTGCTGAATCAGGGCATTGCAGTAAGTATGCTTTCAGCGTGCAATAATTCAGAGCAGAGTTTGGGATCAGATCCTCAGTACTTGCAGCGTACAGTACTATCAGAGTCTTCTGAAAAACTATGCTTGAAACTCTTCATACAAAAGTCTTCAATGCTTCAGATGCTTCTGTGGCTTCTGCTTCAGATTCTTCTGTAGCTTCTGCTTCAGATTCTTCTGTAGGCAGCGTTCAGATTCTTCTAAGAGATGCTTCTGATGCTTCAGAGCCTTGCATATTTTCATGTTCAAATCTAATTTGCTTTCAGAATAATATTCACTTTAATATCTGCAGCACAAAATACTTGAACAAATTTTAGAGTATATAATTAATACAAAATTTCATAAGAGTTATCATCAAAACATAGAGATATAATTAAGAACCAATCTGTGTTCTAACAGTTATATCGTCTAGACTAAGGCAACCTTTGTCGGTCAATGCGAATAACTCGCAGTACCAGAACTTTAAAATATCTAATAAATGAACCAGAAAGATACGCACGCGCCCGACTTATGCTCTAAAGAATTAGGAGACTAATGATAGTAGAAAAAGACCGAAAAACACTTAAAGAATTTGAAATACTTTCTAAGGAAGAACCCCATTCTAGTGTTGTCAACCCTTAGATCCCAGCTAATAACTTTGAACTAAAACCCGCTTTATTGCAAATCATATAGCAAAACCAATTTTTTGGTCTCCCAACAGAGAACTCGAATCAACACTTAAAAGTGTTCATTCAACTAGCCGATACCTTGAAAAGAAATGGTGCTTCTCCTGAAGCAATACGTCTACAACTATTCCATTTTCCCTCAGAGATAGAGCAAGATCATGGCTAGATTCTCTCCCAGCAAACTCAATCATCACTTGGAATGACCTGAAGAAAGTATTCCTCACTAGATACTTTCCACCAAGCAAGATTGTTGTCCTGTGAAACCAAATAACCATTTTTGTCAAAAAGATGGAGAATCTCTTTTTGACGCTTCGGAAAGGTATAAAGAACTATTAAGAGCATGTTCACACCATGGTCAAGATCAATGGCTGATTATTCATACCTTCTATAACAAACTTCTTTATAATATGAAAATGACCATTGACGCTGCTAGTGGTGGTGCACAGATGAACAAACCATACCTTGAAGCATGTGCATTTATTGAAGATATGGCTCAAACCATTATTAATGGGGGACAGAATGAACTTCAGTAGAGAAGAAGGAAACTAAAGGAGGTATATACGAAGTAAGTTGCCTAGACCATATGAATGCCAAGATGGATGCCCTAGCCCAAAAGGTTGAAGGTTTAGTCGCTAAGCCTACAACTACCATAGGTACAGTCCGACACAGATGCGAAATCTATGTAACCCAAGGACATATCCCTGCTGAATGCATTCTTCTAGCCGAACCAAGCTCAGATCAGGTCAACTACGCCCAAGGAAACCCCTATTCTAATACTTATAACCCTGGATTGAGGAATCATCCAAATTTCTCCTATAATAATAATAATCTCACCCAAAACACTGCACCTCAAAGACCACCAGGTTTCCAAGCTCAAAGACCGACTCATCCAATTCAAGCTACCCCTAAAAAATTAAGCTTGGAAAAGATCATTGAGAGCTTCATTTCAGCTCAAACTCAACAAAACAAAGAATTCATGAACTAAAACATTCTATGAATAAGCTTATTATCCAATTAGGCACCAAGGTTGATTCTCTAGTAACACACAACAAGATGCTGGAAACCCAAATCTCACAAGTAGCACAACAACAAGCTGCTCATGCTACGCTATGAGGATCATTCCCTGGACAACCTCAACCTAACCCTAAGGGTCATTCATATATATTTCTTTACGACCTGGAACCACATATGATGGACCTGTGGATCCTAGGTTGAATAACAATTGCTAAAAATCCCTGAGCCCCCAAAGGAAAACGTTGTGAGTACATCCAAAAACCAAGAAGTGGAACCAGAGAGCAGAGAAAGGGAGAAATTAAAAATAAGGAGGCAGAGAATGATAACCAAGTTTATATACCACCCCGTCCTTATAAACCACCAATTCCATATCCGCAAAGACTTAAACAAACCAAACTAGATAACCAATACAAAAAATTTGTAAAAGTGATTGAGAAACTCCACGTCGAGATTCCTTTCACTGAAGCTATCACCCAAATTCATGAAGGATATCTTAACAAACAAACATGAACTTGAAGATCATAAACCATTAGAATGCAATTTGATCGCTGAGTACAAATTAGCCAAATAAGAGAAAGACCCTGAAAGTTTTTCTATACCGTGTGTTTTAGGAAGTCAAGTTATTGATAAAGCAATACTGGACTTAAGAGCCAATGTTAGTTTTATGCCCTTATCTTTCTATGATTGGTAGAACCTAGAAGATATAAAACCAATTAGGATGTCCCTTCAATTAGCTGATTGATCAGTTAAGTATCCGATTGGTATATTGGAAGACATTCCAGTTAGAATTGACTAACTTTAAATTCCAACATACTTCGTCGTTATGGACATTAAAGAAGACAAAGAAATCCCTATTCTTCTAGGAAGACCATTCCTATCAACATTCGGGGCCATAATTGATGTCAAAAAAAAGAGGAAAAAAGGACCTTTGAAGTAGGTAAAAAAAAGTAGAATTCATCTTATCTAAATTACTAAGAGCACCTACTTTAGATTACTCGCGTTACGCCATCGATATCATTGATGAGTGCATAAGAGAATTAGATGCAGAAGCACCCACGTCGATGATAAAACTTCCCTCAACTTCCATATTGGAAGATGACAAATTTAAACCAATGACATCCTATGTAGATGACAATCTTTACGAATGCTTAGCACTCACTCCTGACCATATGCCTGGTCTAAAGAAACCTTCAATAGAGCTTAAGGAATTAACCAAGAATCTGAGATATGAATTCTTAGATGAAGAGTTTAATCGTCCTGTTATAGTTAGTGCAAATATGAGCAGTAACGAAACCACCAAAATTTTAGAGGTCCTGCAAAAATATCCCACATCTCTAGGCTATATTCTGACTGTCATACCCCAAATTTGTCCTACCCGAGTATAATTTTATCTGTACATTCATTTCAAAAAAAATTTCAAAAAAATATATGATATTATTTTCACTTGGGGATGTTAGGTTAGTCGTGTGGATGGTGTTGAATGAGGAATGGTGCAGGTCGAAGCTGATTTCTGCAGAGTTTTCAGTATAGTGTATACCTGAAGGCATTATTTTTGGTATTAAAGCATTATTTCTTGATTTCAAGGCAATGGGGTTTTTGGTTCATGGCAATAATTCAGGACAATTTCACTCCCTATTTAGTATCAAGTTCGAAGGTGGTGGATAAATTTCAATTTAAAATCCCGATTCATTCATTTGTCAGTAGCTCAGTTAGAGTTATTTTATTTTTGGGAAGATGACAAGAATTTTGGAGTTTAATTGAGACTTCGCCAAATTTTAAAAGTTTGATAAGGCATAAAGGTGAGAGAGCAAAAGTTGAAGATTTGTGATTAAGTTAAGTTCATCCTGTTTCTTGACTTTCTATTACACATTGATCAAGGATAGTTCAAGTGGTAATGAGGCTGCTATAATTCAATTGAGGCCCATTACAAAGCTCATTTACAATTATTGAAAAAGGGGTGAATTAAAATCTATTTCACAGCAGCATTTCCAATTAGTTTTGGTTCTTTGCACATCTCCATGTCAACCACGTCCGGTGTATTGTCAACCTATTGCAAGACCCGTCCAACAAGTCTACATCGCGGTATTCATTTTTTATGGCTTATCACAAATTAGACCATGTTACAAAGTCAACTTTAGAAGCTCAAAAATATAAATCAAGCCCATTCATTTAGCCATATCTTTTAATATGAAGCTTATTTCAAAGTGTCAAAATACATCTAAAATGTTTTCTACAAAAGCACTAATAAGTCATTCAAAACCATTCTAGCTTATCTATTATTCTCTTTTACAAGGAGACCCAACTTTCAATTGGGAAGGCCCAATTCATGTACATAATATTTTATTACACAAAAAGAGAGAACGAAGCCCATACAACCAAGCCTGAATTAACTCTTCAATAACTTTTTTTCGGCAGCTACAGTTAAGTTTTCTTTCAAGGTATAGCCCAAGTGAGCCATCAACTTTATTTTGCCAAGTCAGCTGCAGTTTGTTACTTCTAGATCCACAAATTTATAAGGTGTGTGGAGAAGGTTTCACGCGGCCACATGCTGAGGGGTGTATTCTTTCCATGGCAACAAAAAGCATCATGAACAATTCTGCAACAGACAAAAGGACAACAATCATTACCCCACACAGAACTAGTAGCAAGTGAAATAAATAGCCAGCATTACAAAAATATGCAACAAATTGTACTATAAAGAGCTCATGGCCAGCTGGTATACAGGACACGGTAAACAGAGAAATCCACAAGCTCCACAAGCTGGTACATGGCACACCCAAACCGAGTTGTACGATTTTCCCCTTTCACACAGCGCATAAACCTGCAGCATACCAAACAAAATGAATTAGGACGAACCGTTTTGCAATTACATGCCACACCGCACCAACCTGCAAAGTGAAAACGGATTTTTTTTGCTACCACAGAACCGTACAACATAACAATACAACACAACCAAATTTGTTACACAATGTACAAGCCATTTCACGAACAATTTGCAACGCATTAGCAATTCACAAGTCCATCAGACCATGATTCACTCGCTCCAGCCAGTGTACCACTTGTGCATCACCAATACCGAGATTTACTCCAGCGTCGTATCCTCAATTCACCGCCAATCTGCAAGGCCATTACCTTCCTACACACTGTCCTGCAATAAAATTACAAGAGTGAAACATAAAAGAGATAGTAAAAACACAATATCAAGCCATCACATGACAACAAATTTCCACCCAAACCAAAACTCATCTCCTTTCCGTGATGTACCCCACAGTAAGCCACAAAAATAACGTTGCAACCATAATGGAATTTTCACAATATACCTCAGCAAGCCACACTCACTAAAAAGACTCGTACAGTCCTGTAATTTTGGAAAAAGAAACGTGCAGCAGGTCCCACCATCGCACATTTTAGGAGTCCTTCATTTTGCAACAATAACAAACTGTCATTACACAAGGGAGAGAATCACAACCTCAGAGCTACACTAGACAATACCTACATAACACAGCTCACACCCTGCAGAAAACAAACAAAAACGGTACCGCCAGCTACAACCAAGCCTGCTGTACCTGCACAAAATCACACCAGATCAATAAACCTACACCAGCAGTGAGTCTGCAGAATAAGACAAACCCTGCAACCCCAATTCAGATGACCACGCCACACCAACATCACATGGCTCTTGCTGCTATCTCTGTATCATAAAACAAACTGACAGAATTGAGAATAGGGTGGGAACTGATTTCAGAAAACCAAATAAAAACCCCTCAACCGGTAATCTCAAGAAAGAGGAGAAGACTTCAAAAAACAAGTTCCTCTTCTCTTTCAGTGGTTTACCCCCAAAATCCCTCCTCTTCAACAAAAATCACAACATACCTAAATGTGACCTTCGATTCTTCAGAAACCTTTCACGAATCAAGATATTCTTCAGCCAAACCAAAATCTTCAATTTCTCCTCAACTGTCAAAGCCCAACAAATAAAACCCTCCCCATCGATCTTCAAACGCATCTCAGAACTAAGAACTAACTCTTCAACAACAAAAATCCCCTCATCCATAAAAGAACCCACAACTTCCTTCAAAACCTCCCCAAAATCAAACCCCTTTTTCAGAACCGAAAGTCACAACTACATCGATCTTTTTTCGTCAGCAAAAAACCTCTACCCCTTTTCCTCTCCAACCTTCATCAATAAACCGAAACCCTTCTTTTTCTTCCCCCACTTTCCATAAAGATTTTTTCCAACCCGTTTCCTTAGACAACAACTAACCTTTTATTCATTTAACCCATTTAACCTTTTCATTCTTCATCAACAACAACCCGAAGCCCATCCTTCAACCTTCATTACCTGTAAAAGAAAAACAGAAAATGAAACCCAAATATTGAGAAGAAGAGGTTAGAGTGGTTTGAGACGAGAGAAAACGATCTGAAACAAATTCAATAAACCTGGATTTCGAAGGAGTTTGATGGAAGAAAAGTGTGAGACGGATTAAGAGGTCGAGTCGAGTATTGAAGGTTCTGAACCCTGTTTTATCGCTCGAAAACTTAACGAATATGAAATCGTGGTCTTGAAATGCGAGAGGTTTGGATCTTTGGGTTTCTTCAAGTTATTTCTTTCCGTCTTTCCATGTGCGATAATGAAGAGGATCCTTCTCTCGTTTCTTTTCAAAGTTGTTTCTTTTTTTCCTTTTGAAAATCACATATGGTTGGTTTTGTTTTGCTGAAACTTTAAACTCGTTTTCATCTTTTTACCAGTATTACATTTAGCTTTGTTTAAAAAAAAAAGGGGTGATGATGTGCCTTCTAGTTTTGTAGGCCGAGCCCACGATGTGGTTCATGAACCCATCAACATTTTGTCTTTTTTTATTTTGTTTGTTGATTAAGTGGTATGAGATGATGGGCCCTGGGCTCATATGAATCTTCCGTTTTTTTACATACTCCCATTTATTTCAGTATATACTCCTCTTTCCCCCTTTCCCTTTTCTTGTTAATTTTATCTAGATTTTTAATATGAGTTTTTTTGAAGTTATTTCTTTAAAGTGATTTTATCAAACTTCTATTGAGAATTTCTTTTTAATTTCACGTTAATCCAAGTTTTTTTCTTTAATCTGGATATAAAAAAATTTCACTTAATATTGTAAGATTTCTTTTGTGAATAATGTTGGTTATACTTTCACTTTCGATTCAATTCACTTTTTATGAAGGGTCGATGACGAGACTTCCACCGTTTAACCGTCACATTAGTGGCGTGAAACAAAGGATCCGAGACCACCTTTGTTCTTTCGATTTTATTTCGGTAAACTAACATTAAATTTAATTTCTGTCAAACTTTATTCATATTATTTCATATTATCATATTTATTCATATTAATTATTATCATATCTCATTATTCATATTCTCACTCACCCATATTTGAAAATACTTAATAAATTATCGAAACTCCTAAAAGCCAAATTGGTGGACTGTTGGATCTTTGGTCATTTGCAGGTATCCTAATTTTAAGTCGTGCCCGACTTTGCTCAAGGCGTAGTTTAGGACACAAACGTCAAGCGGATTTTCGAAACAAACCATCAATCAATTAACAACTATTTAATTCTTTTCAAGGTGTAAAAAGTAGGTTCAAGTCTTTGATCTTGCTTTCAGTTGTTTACATGCGAGTTGTCTTATTCGGGTGTAAACAATTGACGCCTCTAAATAACATTAACAACTCGACATCGTTCAACTATTTCCAACTCAAACAACTTTCCTTTCACGATGAAAAAGAGAGTGTACAAAGTCTTTGGTCCGCTCTCCCGATTATTTGGAGTTTGAGAAGTCTTTCTTAAGCTTCAATTAATCGTCATCATTTCAACCTCATCCTTTCAAAAACAACTTCTCTTACGATGAAAAAGAGAGCATTCCAAGTCTTTGGTTCGTCCTTCCGATTATTTTGGTCCGAGAAATCTTTCTTAGGCTAAAGTAATCGTCATCAGTTCAAACACCATTCAAACATAACATTATTCTTCAAGATGAAAAAGAGAGTGTTCCAAGTCTTTGGTTCGCTCTCCCGATTACTTGGGTACGAGAAGTCTTTCTTAAGCTTCGAGTAATCGTCGTCCGTACCTATTTCAATCCAATTCAAACCCGTTTCTTTCGTGGTCGTTACCACGAACTACGACTGCTCTGATTCTTCATTCACTCTTGAATGTAAGATACGTAGGCACAAGATTGCGATGATCTTGGCGAGCACAATCCCCTCCATCTTCCATTTCCGCCATCCTTTCCCGTAGTCGAACTACGACGCTCTGATTTCTCATTCTCGTCCGAATGAGCATACGTAGGCACAAGGGCCCCAATCCTTGGCGAGCACCCTATCCTCTAACCATCCCCTCTCCCCTTAGTGTTTTTATCCCTTTATAGTATCCTTTAGCATTTAATAGCGAGAAGAGAAGAATTAAGTTTAGCTAACATCCATTAACTCGAATTAAGAGGTTCCCGTCGAGTACGACGGACGTGAGGGGTGCTAATACCTTCCCCTTACGTAACCGACTCCCGAACCCAGGAATTATGGCTGCGACGGCCGTGTTTCTTCCGCGTTTATGAGGTTTTCTCGATATTTTCCTCTCCCGTTCATTCAGGAAAAATAAAGTTCGGTGGCGACTCTGTCGAACTGCATTTCCGCGCCTTTTGCGCGAGGGTCGTATGTTCGAAATGAATTTTTCGAGGTGCGACACCGACCTAAAGGGGATATGTCTGTTTGTGTGTATGCACTGGATTATGCTAGAGGAAGATTCTAAACCCTCTAGAGAACACCAGAGAGGGATAAACCATATAATGAGTGATATGGTCATGAGAGAAGTGCTAAAATTACTTGAAGCTGAAATGATTTACCAAATCTCTGATAGTAAGTGGGTGAGCCCTGTATATGTGGTACCTTAAAAAGGAGGTGTCACAGATGTGTATAGACTATAGAAAGCTAAACAAAGTAACCCGGAAGGACCATTTCCCCCTTCCATTCATAGATCAAATGCTTGAACATTTAGCTAGATATTATTATTTTTGCTATTTGGATGGGTAATCAGGATTTTTCCAAATCCCTATTCACCCGCATGACTAAGAGAAAACAACCTTTACATGCCCCTATGGAACATTTTCCTATCGGCGAATGTCATTTGGGCTATGCAATGCCCCTGTGTTACGGTGAGAATTAGATATCAAGATATTAGTTAACTTGAATCACAAATCATGAAGTTCACCATCGAGCTTTGATTTATCCAAAGGAAAGGGTAAAGATCGAAGAAAACCCTAAGTGGGCTATGTAACAACAAAGCTAAAAGAATCTAAGGTTCAGGGGTTGATTATACCTAGGAAAGGTGTTAGGATCCTAAGTATCTATAGTACTCTACAGGAACCTCTTGTTAGCATTTGTGTTATGTTAAAGTTTGCTTGTTAAGGAGAAAAGTGTTAAGGTAAATACCTAGGGGATATACACTAAGTATGCTCACCAAGACATCGTATCTCGTGCCTATGTATCCAGACTAGGATGGAATCAGGGCATTCGTAGTTCACCTAAATAGGGATGAAGAACTCTTAATAATGATCAAGGTTCCAAGGGGAGTAAGTGTTCATGACCATGATACTTGCATAGAGTTAATAAAGTCTTTCAGTTTAAGTTGAGGGACTAACTAAGGTAATGACTTTTAGCAAAGTCAAATAGGGGAATGAGTACACATTATAATGGCATTCACATAGAGTTTCCAAACTCTAAATTTAAATTTAGGTTGTAAGAAACGATAGCTCTAACAAAGCCAACAAGGGAAGAGTAAGTACTTATAACCGTAGTACTTACATAGGTTTTACAAACCCTAACCTAAAGTTAGGTTGAAAGGGGGAAAATGGATCTAACAAGGCCAAGGGAGTATGATCCTAAAAAGGTCATGAAGTGGGTAGGAAAGCAACTCAACTATCCTAAAGGAATGACTTACAAGTCAACAAGGAAACCCTTCCTTTGGAATAAGGGACACTAATTTGTGCCAACAAGTAAAGAAAGGATAAATCCTTAAGATAAGAGTGGTGGCAATCAAGGTATCAAAGCCTAAGAGTTCAAATGAGATAAAAATCAAAGAAGGGCAATAGATACATCATGTTATGTTCAACATGCTCAAATGATTAGGAAAAAGTCACAAACATGTCAAACATACACCAAACACAAGCATACTTGCTACAAAATTAATCATACAACGGTAAGTCCAAAGAATGGTTCAATAATGAAGTTACAACTCAAGGACCAAATGGGCAGTAGAATACACGTCTCATAAAGCTCATACTCAATGTAATTATGTCAAGAGAAACACAAACAAGAATCACATCAAGGCATGAATAAGATCATATGGAAAAAATAAATCAAAACATCATGAAAGGACTCAAAAAAATCAAGACATGTATGAAAACTCAAATGGGAAAGCAAGAACATTTTGAAATCATGAGGTTAGAAGGTAAGACATGCTTTTCAATCCACTCGTAAACATACAATCATCAATACAACAACTCAAACAATAATTCCTAAAAACTAGGTCAAAACAAACACCATGACATGCTCAAAACAAAACCTAAGTTGATGCTCCAACCAAAAATAGCAAGAATGGCCAAATTAATAAAACTCAAATCTTTAAGTCATCTTCAAACATTCAAGAATACATGTGCAAAAGATTAATACAAGATTGGTAAAAAAAACTTCCCCAAAACCCACTAACAAGCTCATAGTGTCAAAAGAACCAAGGCCTTTAAAACCACACCAAAATTTTATCAAACAAACATCATTTGAGGCCACCAGAAATACTTAAAACTCTCTAAGTTATATGTAATATATTGACAAAAAATTAAATTAAAAAGACTCAAGGAAGGAACTCAAACAGAAAACCTTAATTCAAGGGTATATTAGTAAACATGCTAAAACAAATTATTTAAATAAAATATGAAAATAACTAATAAAAATAAATAAAAATCATGAAAAATAAGTCAAGACAGTAAAATACCTAAAAATAATATTTGTGTGATTTTAGAGTGTTTTAAACATTTTAAATAAAATACAAAGTAAATATAACAAATAAGATGGAAAAACAAAAGACAAGGTTGAGATGGGGGTGTAGTCAGTAACCCTAAATAAAACGAAAATCAACTAACAGTAGCAATGGGCTTGCGTGTGGGGTGTGAGTAGTAAACTTGACAAAGAGCCCAGGATAACAACTAAATAAGTCAAAAAAATACACACACAAAAAAGCACACGGGGCAGCCACACAAGCTAATTTAATGACATGGCACTGAGTTGGCTGAGGCGTGGCAGGTCAAAGAGAAAGAAAAAGGAAGCCATGCAGGGCGCCGGAGCCCTAACTCCGGTCGTCCTCTCCGGTAGGTTACCGGAGTTGCAGACCTTGAACCTCACCAAAAATGGTTAAGCGTTATACCGTTTTCAAGGTTTTTTCATATAGAATCCAAAAACCATGTTATTTTTCTTATTTGAGCTCTTTAACTCCATGAATTCTTAGCACGAAGAAAACAACCACAAATTTAAACATTCATGAAACAACACAACCTCAACCCAGAAAGTTTCCTTTACCCCTCATACCTTTAAAAACATATAAACAACAAAATTTTCCACGTGAAAACAAGGAGAAAGGATTGAAGAAAAAATTACCAAAAATGAAGTTTCACAAGCTCGGTTTGAGGTGATTATGACCTTCTGGATGCTTCTATCAGTCTCTTTGTATCCTTAGAATGATGGTGGAAATAAGGAAACGATGGGAAAGTTCAAGGAAAAGGTCATTCAAACTTCCGAAATTTTGAGTTATGAAGGTGATGGTTTTGCCTCCCCTCTCTCTCTCTCTCTCTCTCTCTCTCTCTCTCTCTATATATATATATATATATATATATATATATATATATATATATATATATATATATATATATATATATATATATATATATATATATATATATATATATATATATATATATATATATATCTATCTATCTATCTATCTATCTATCTATCTATCTATCTATCTATCTCTATCTATCTATCTATCTATCTATCTATCTATCTATCTATCTATCTATCTATCTATCTATCTATCTATCTATCTATCTCTTTCTCTCTATTTTATGCTTCTTGTGTGTGTTGTTTTTCTGATGTCCTTTTTGGCTAACCAGAAGTGTCTTGGATTCCCAAAATATTTGAGTTATTTTATGGTTAAATGAAAGAAGTGAGGTAGGGTAGTGGTGTTACACGCATATCTTACTATGGTCAAGTCTTGAGCCAAGTGTTTGCTTGCTTACTTGTGCTCAGAACATGGGGCCAGAAAGAAGATGAAAAACCAAAGGATCATAACATATGATATGGCTTACAAAATGGTCCATAACTTGTGTCGAACATACCTTTCATATGTTACAATAGAAAGAACTAAAGATGGTAAGTTTAAAGCTCCACACTAGCAGGTTTTATGCATAAGTAATCGAGTCTTGGGTGCTGAAAACATTTGGCAGGGTTTAAGGCAAGATGGTCATGGATTGGAAAGCTTAGCAAGGTATGAACATGCCCATGACACTCACTTTAGCAAGCCATATCTCCAAGAATAATGGCTCAATTGGAAAGATTCGAAGTTCTTTAGAAAGAGGGCATGAAGGCGAACAAGTTTGATGTTTAAAATTTCTTGAAATGAGGCTTGTAACATGATGAAAATTGGACATGAAAATTGGCCCCACAAGCTGGCCTAGGTTTGGCACGCATGGCTAGGTCGTGCCTTGGGCAAATTGTGTCAAGCTTTAACACCCATGTTCATCACACCATAATTTGAGTTGTAGAGATCCAATTGAAGAGTTCTTTATATGATTGGAAAGCTGAGATGGAGGAGAATAACTTTGATGCTTAAAAGTTTTGGATTGGAAGCTTAGAAACATTACAAAGAGAGCTTTCATGCCGATCAAAAACATGACTTGTGGTGTCTTAGCAACTTGGGAAAGTTACCTAACTTGTGCACAAAAGCATCCAACTTTGAAACACCATAATTTTTTACTCCTTGATCCAATTGTATGGATATTTATATGCTTGGAAAGCTTGAAGAACAATAAATAACTTTCATTTTTGATGAATTTTGATTTGAGGTCAAGAAACCCATGAAGCCCAAGCTTGAAGTTGGTGCAAAAATGTTGCCCTAGGTCTTGTCACACTAAACAACTTTTGATCTCAAATTTGAAACATCATAACTTTAGTTGTAAGCATGATCTTGAGCTTTTCATGGTATCAAAAGAAAGCTGAGAATATGATCTACAAATTTGATATTGATGGTTAAAGCCAAATATGCTTGGAACATTCTTGAATTTGGCTTTGAAAATCACTTCAAAATGTTGAATTTGTAACTTAGAAATTTTTTAACATTAAACCCTAATTCTTCAAATATCCTGATTTTATTGTTCCACCTTGATTTTTCTTGATCTAACCACATGAGATCATGGAATATGACTTAAAGTGTTCATGGTTGACCAAAAAACTCAAAGGTTGACTTTATGGAGCCTTAGTTGACTTTTTAATCAGATGAATTCAAAACCTCTCCCATTCACTTAGGAAACCCTTGAAATGAATTGTATTGAACCAAAAGGCATATTAGGGACCTTTAAAGTGTATGAGGACTTTCTTGGTTGATCCCTCCTTAAAATCTTGATTAGTTAGATCTTTCTCTTTCTTGTGCAAAACCTTAATTTCGCAGAAGAAACAAAACCATAAAACATGGTAACTTGGTTAGCTATGCAAGTATGATTGACCTACAATGTTCATGAAAATGATGATGACATCTAAGGGGTAAAATTTTGGGTATGACACCCTGCAACTTTCCAACGATGTATTATGTCAATATTCACCGATTTCCTTGATGAGATCATGGATGTTTTCATGGACGATTTCTCGGTGTGCGAATCCAATTTTAAGAACTGCCTTTCCAACCTTGACAAAATCCTAGAAAGATGTGTAGAAGTTAACCTAGTTTTAAATTGAGAGAAATTTCATTTTATGGTAAAAGAAGGTATAGTACTAGGACACGTAGTATCAGAGAGAGGCATTGAGGTTGACAAAGCCAAGATTGAGATCATAGAAAACCTCCAACCACCAAAAATAATTAGGGAAGTCCGAAGTTTTCTTGGACATGCCAATTTCTACCGATGATTTATCAAGGATTTATCTAAGATTACTAAACCTTTAACTGGTCTCCTAATGAAATATGTTGAATTCCTCTTCGACAAAAAATTTCTTAAAGAATTCAATATTCTTCAAAGTACACTCAAATAGAAGGAGTAGATTTTGATGAGACATTTTCTCTTATTTCTAGACTTGAGTCCATTGGATTATTATCGGGAATTTCCTGCATGATGAAATTCAAATTGTATCAAATGGATGTTAAAAGTGCCTTCTGAATGGGTATCTTAATGAATAAGTATATGTAGAGAAACCAAATGGATTCATTGATCCTAGCTTTCCAAATCATGTGTACAATTTGACGAAAGCTCTTTATGGATTAAAGCAAGCTCCAAGAGGTTGGTATTAAAGGTTAACTAAGTTCTTGATCAACGATGGGTACAATAGAGGTGGAATAGATAAAACTTTATTTGTGAATAATGATAGAGGAAAGCTCATGATAACCCAGATTTATGTTGATGACATCGTTGTTGCACCCCAAATTTTGACCCCTTAGATCTTAATCATCATTCTAGGATCATCATAATTTGTTTATCTAACCATAACCTATTTCAAGTTTGTCTTTGTCAAGATACATGTGAATTAGGGTTCCACATAGTCAAGAATATAGGTTTCGATGACTCGATCAATCAATATCTTGGATTGATTCTCCATGAAACAAGTCTCCACATCATCAAAGATAATTCATTGGATCAAGTATGAATTCAATTTGAGGTTTTCACCCAAAAATTAAGAATAGTACAGTTCAGGATCCCCGATTAGGGTTTTTAATTAGGAAAAGTCAACTGTAGTTTGACTTTTGGCTTAAAAGGTGTTCCAATGATATAATCATGGTCCATGAAGCTCATATGGCTTATTAAAGTCCACTCAAGAAGTTTCAAGACCTCAGAAGACCCAGAACATCAACATTCGATCCGGTAGTTATCGATAGATCGTTCGTTTGATTGAAAAGTCAACTCCTTGACCATGAGGAATTTGACCTAAAAGTTTGAAGAAAATATGTTCCTAATAACATATTACACCTATCCATGAAGTTTTATGACCATTGGATCAAGGATTGAGGAGTAATCGAAAAAGTCGAGAATTAGGGTTTTGAAAAGGGCAAGACCATAACTTCCTAACCACACATCCAAATGAGGTGGTTCAAAGCTTTTTGGAAAGGTATTGGCAAGCCCTACAAAAGTGTAAAACTGACCCATGAGCAAAAAAATGCATAGATTTGGAGTTATAGCCAAAATCATCACAAGAAGGAGAAAACACTTAGAAAAATTCTAAGTTTCTGGCCTTTTTAGGCATGTTTTCAGCCAACTTTGAGGGATTTTTTAACCTAGTTCCACTTGGAATTTGAAAATTCCTAAAACATAAAAGTTGTAGAGCTCCATGAGGGATTTCCAAAAAGTACTAGAACTCCTCCATAGCCCTTATGAGCTGAGAGTTTCGAATCCAGCAAGATGGGGTCCCAACACTTGAATGCACCATTTCAACTTTTTCATAAATTCACTTTTCAGCCACTTGAACCATTCTCAACCATTTGATCAAAATTTGATCTGATAACTAGAGGGAATCATGAGTAGAAATGCAGAAGAGGTGAAGGCTTGAAAGGCTTGACAAGATTGACAAGCAAGTGGTATTATTTTATTCAAAAAACAAAGAGGAAAGAGAAACTTTTCAATGGAAATCTACAGTTGCAGCCTCCCTACACTCCAACCTCACTTCAATTACCTCCATGACCCTTATGCCACTTGATTTATGCATCGCATTGAGCCAAGGAGTTGAGTGTGCAACTGTACCAAATCTTGGACAGATTTTCTTCCAAAATCTCCCTCTAAAAGCCAAAATCCAAATCTGCCCCAACACCTCTCATGGACTATAAATAGAGGTTTCCTCCCACTCTATTCTAGACACCAGAGCTATCCAAGAGAACCATAAACTCATAGCTCTGCTCTTTCTCTCTTTACTTGTAAGTGAAGAAATTTCTCAAAAACCACCAAAATTGGTCACTTTGCATTTTTCACACCAGTCCTTGTTACAAACACAAAACCATCTCAAAGACCATATACACACCCTTAAAATGACCATTTGAAGTTGTTCTCACCATCACTTTCACCAGAAAAACTCTGAATCAAAAAGTCAACCTTCATACCACCATAGTTTGACTTTTATGCATATTATGGACCAAATCACTACCTAGATCCATTTCCACTACTTTAAAACTTAAAACACCTCATGTTTATGATATTCTAGCTGTTCATAATCTCAAACCTCAACTGGAAGTCCATTTTCTCAAACTGTCCTCAAAAACCACTTATTGCTTCAAAAGGAAGAAAACTCAAGGTTTGCTCAAAGAAGGAGGGGATACCTTGCTCTTGTTGCTAGCTTGCTTTTGGAAGACTACAAGAGGTATGTAGTTTTGAACTTTCTCATCATTATACATCATGTATGTATGGATTGTGTTTTGACAGTGCTATGCTAGAGTTGTAATTTTGCTGTCAAATATGTGTGAAACCTATCATGTATGGTTGTTGTTAAAGTTGTCTTTTAGTTTAGTTAATTGCTATTCTTGTGAAATTTGGTTGTTGAATGTATGAGGGAAATGAAATGACTTAGTGCATACTTAGAACTGTTTAACATTTGGTGTTGTGTCTGTGTGGCTGTTTTCAAATTTTATGTATAGGGTTATTATCAGGATTAGTTTTGGAGCTGGATCTGTTAACTCTTTTTTTGAATACTTAGAGTGATAACTCTTTGTGTTGGTGCATCCATTTAGGCTTGATTTTATGATGTCAGGACCTTATTTTTGTTTTAAGTGCTAGTTCATTACCTTTGATTTGTGGCTTTAGGTTGTTAGGCTTGAAGGTTAAAATCAGTAGGGTCCCTATTAGTGTGCTCCGAGGAGAGAGAGCTACTGCTAAGAGTTTTTCCACATACTAAGAGGTTGTTCATTGCTGTGATTTCCAGCTAAGGGCTTTGGTTTGGAACAGAATTGGATAACCTATTTTAGTGCAGTCAGTCCTCTGCATATGTTTAGGTTTGTTATGTTTGGCATTAGTAAGGTTTTGTTTTAGATAGGCTAGTTGAGGCTAGGAAGTTTTCTCTGCTGATGTGCTTTGATGTAATGTGGAGAGGGTTGTTACTATAGATCTATTTGGATTCAGAACAGGTTAATTTCAATTGGTGGACATATGTTTTGATGTTGAGCCTACTGTCCACAATGTTGTTGGGAGGAGCATTAAACTTGGATTCTCATCAATTTGCTTTAGACCTCTAAGAATTCATTTTATATTTTGTCTCCTTTGTGGTGGTTAAGGTTGTTAGATGACTTTTGTCTTTACTTTAAGTGGTTGTAAAGCCAATAATGAATGAATTGATAATGTTACTATCAGCATGCTTGATTTGGATTGCTTCTGTTGAAATAATTCAGTGATGTTGGAGCATGTACTGATGATCAACATGTGTCTTATTCAGATTTGTTGGTTGCCAAAATTATTTCTCATGCTACATCTTTAGTTTGAGTTTATTTTAACAAGTTGGTAGCAATTTTAATGTTTGGCATTGTAATGGCCAAACTATTACTGTCATGAGATTTTTGGCATTAGCTTTTATCATTAACTTTCTGTACATGTTTAGCATTGTTATGTTGGGTTCATGTTCACTACTGTCAAGTTTATGTCTTATACTAAAACCTGTTTAGTAACAACTGTTTTATCATGAATGGAACAGTCTGCTGGATAAGTTTGATTGTTGCCAACTTATGATGTCCTACTTTAAGTTTGAATGTTGGGCCTGCAACTGTTATGGTTGGTTTTTGTTTTTAGGTTGGCTTGTCCAATCCATATTTGCTTGCATTAAGTTTAGTAACTGTCAATAGGGCAAGACATTGGATTGTAGTTTGCTTCCTTGTATATTGTAATATCAGGGCTTGTTGTTTTTAAACATAACCATTTTATTTGACCTGTGCTTTATTCTTGTGTTGTAAGTGGCTGTTTGTAAAGACATAATGTATGGAATTCATCAATGTATGTTGGTGAAATACCAAGAACTTGTTCCTGTTTCTATGTTGGGTTTTGCCAATTTCTTTATTGTCAATTTAATTGTTGCACTAATATTTGCATAAACAAACTTGGTTGCTGTCAGAATTGTAGTTGGAATTCATTAACATGATTGAAATACCAAAACATACTACCTGCCACGATCTAAAGTTTGTCAACCTCTATTGCCTTCAAGCTTCTTCCTTTTTTAAGTTGTTGCAATTGGTGTATATAAAGCCCTTCATCTATGACAGTTGGATTGACAAGTTGGTTGATGTCTTGGTTTCTTTGTTTTAACATTGTTCAAATACATGATCTTTTTAAAGACATTTCACCAAACTTGCAAATTGATGACCATCTTCTAATCCATGACATAATTTCTTTTTCTTCTTTAATTTTATCCATGAGAAGCATATCTTAAACAGGTTCATGTCTTCCCTTAATCTTGCTTGCACTTGTTTTAATTCTTAAGTTGCAAAATGCATTTCGAGCTTCATTATGAATGAGCCATCGTGTTCCCAATTGTGTAAATTTTCTTAAAAAATAACTAGTACCATCATGATCCTCATGAAAAATCAAGTGGTTTGGACTTTTATTTCACTGAAATTGGTTGAGATTTGAGAAAGTTGGATTGAAACCGTTTTTTTGAGTTGTCACTTGATTTTTTCCATGAGGCTTGCCCAGAAAAATGCACCCTTTAGGTATAACATTTAATGGGGTGGCTTGATACAACGGATGTATCGCCACCCCAATGGTTACTTTCCTTGCCTTAAGAACTTACCATGCTATGAGATCCCAGGTTTGACCCTTAGCGAGGGCGTTTTTGCTTATTTTTATGATTTATCACTATTTTGACCTTTTCTCCTTCCATTTCCATTACTTTTCACACGCGTGATATGGTTGGTTTGGAATGATTTTGTACCCATGACCCCAAGGTATTTGGTACAAGCCTTGGGCGAGGCACTCCTTTTTTTTAGCAATGATTTTATTTAATTTTCATTAAATTTCAAATTTCCATAACTTCTTCATTTTTAAATGATTCTTTTTGCTAAATTTTTATATTAATGTATATTTTCACATAATGTTTGAAGAATTCTATAAATTTTATTTTAGAAACACTTTGCATTATGAGAAGATTGTGATTCGTTTTAGGGTTTTCACCCTCCTATCTCTCACCCTTCATTTCAAACTTTAATTTCATTCCATTTTGAGTTTTAAGTTGAAATTGATATGGGGTTGGCTTGTTAGCTTCCTTGTATACTTGAGTTTGAATTTAAAAATCTTGTTTGTAAACATCTAAGTGATTCATTTCTTAAACTCTTGAAATCCCCATGAAGTATTGAACTTCTCACTTACATTGTTGTGACATTGTTTGATTATGCTTGATTTTTATCAAATGTGTGGTGTTTGTAGTTACATTTGACATCCTTCAACTTTAGAAATCCATATCTTTATCAAGATACACTTACATCTTTGTCAAGATATATCCCCGTCTTTGTTAAGATATGCCATTGGTTTTTACCTTTCATCATTGAGTCGTGTAAGAACTTACCCTTCATGATATTGTATTATATTAATGTTTGCTTTGATTGTAACCATTTATCTTGATTGAAATCCTTGCTTATTGTAATATACTGGCTTATTATTGGTTGTATCCATATTTCTTGTATTCATCATGTTTGAATGTTTATTGCTTTATTAAGTATTTCCCCAAGTGATGGAACTCTTTAGTTCTCATCCTAGTTGCCTCATCTTTTCCCTTCCAAAGGAAAGTCCCTCTATTGACCTTTGGGTCATAGATAGCTCTTTAACCTCATAGGTATGGATAGAACCTTCCTCCTTCCTTTTGGTATGGATAGAACCAATTGGTCCTTGTTCCCTAGTTAGTGCCCGAACTACGGCCACTCTGATTTCTAATTGGATAATGAGAATATGTAGGCACAATATGTGATATCTTGACGAGCAACCTTCCTTTTGGTCTGGATAGAACCAATCAACCTTCCTTTTGGTCTGGATAGAACCAATTGGACTCAACCTCCTTCATCCCCGTAGGCTTGGATAAAGCCTTTCCCCCCACCTTTTGGTCTGGATAGAACCAATTGGTCTTATAACATAGAATTAGGTAGAGTTTGGTTAACTCTGTGTAAGAATCATGGAGATGATTACTTACTCCCCTTTCTTGACTGTTCAATATAGATCTAGAGAGTTTGGATAAACTCTATACAAGCATTTTTATGTTTGTTCCCCTTTGAACCTTGATCATAATCAAGTGTTCATCTATCCCTAGTGAGGTGAACTACGGTTGCTCTGATTCCATTCCTGTCAGGATACGTAGACACAAGATGCAACTTCTTGGCGAGCATACTTTATATCTTTACCTTAGCACTTTCCCTTTAGCAAGCAGCTTTAGCATAACACAAATACTAGCAAGAGGTTCTTGTAGAGTACTACAGATGTTTAGGATGTGAAATACCTACCCTAGGCATAACCAACCCCCGAACCTTTAGATCTCTTAAGCTTCGTTGTTACGTAGCGCAAAAGGTTTTTCTTTCTTTAAACCTTTCCTTTGGATAAATTAAAGTCCGATTGTAAATTTAAGAATTAAGATTCAATTTAATCAATAACTTGGTATCACGATTCTCACCGCAACATAAATGGCGACTTCACTGGGGATAGATGAACTTGAGGGTTTAGCCTATTTTTTTTTTTTATTTCACGCTATATTTGTGAATATTTTCTTAACATGTATATTTGTCAATATATTTGTTTATATGTGTTGGATATTGGGTGCTTTGAGTGGTGAGGAAGTTCTATACCTGGACTTGAGTGCACTTATGATAGGATGGTGGTATACTCAAGAAGGCTTATAGGGAGTTAATTCCCGACCAAGCTAACTTGAGAAACCACTGCTAAGTGGAGGCCCTCTTGGGAGTAGTTTTGTTGGACGAGTATTCATGAAAACATTGCTACTTTCGACCTAGGAGCCCATGACATTGAGGACCTTTAATTACCTTTTACCCCACTTTGGCCTTATTAGGACGTAGTGCGATGACTATGAGGGAGTAGTCCCGAAGTAGTTAATACGCGATACTACACTTGAACGAGTCTCTCTTGAAAATATTATCGACTACCGAGTGATTTCGGAAATTGATAATATCTGAAAGATGGGTTGTTGACTTTGGGAACCTCTTAGAACCCTGTTCTGCAGATTTGATAATCCATAGTACAAATCCTTGGGGATGGGTAGACCTTTGACTCCATGCTTTGATCTTGAGCCTAGGAAGTCTTTGTGTGTGCATATGCATTGTATTTGTGAATATTTGCCTTTGTGTTGTGTGTACATCATCCCATCATATCACCATAAGCATATCATGTCGCAACTGGTTTTGTAAAACTCAGTCGACTTCTGGTTTTTTAAAAAGTTGTAACTCTTTTTTCTAATAATTAATGAAATGGGGTTTTGACCTAATCAATATTCTGAGTTTTGTAAAACCAGTTTGCTTTTTGCATTGCATTTGCATTAGCACATATCCCAGACAAATGGCAACAATGGATGAACTTTTGAGAGCTTAGGAAATTCTGAAAGAGGACATTAGAATTCTCAAGTGTCAAATGAATTGGGTTCTAGGGACATTGCAGAACATGATGAAAAGAGAAGGTCACTCTAACCATGTGACGTCTAGAGAAACTAGGGAGGTATTATCTCCGATGATTCCTCCAACTCAAGGACATCCTAGGTATCAACAACCAAATAACCGTCAATCGCGTCAGCACGCTCGACAAAGACCAAGGAAACCAGAGAGTCCGTTTCTAATATCGTACAGTCAGATAGTGCCAGACTTAATCCAAGGCGAATTGATAATACCAAAGGAACTGAAACCGGTGATTATTCCTTACCCTCTGGGCTTTGATACCAACGCCAGATGCGACTATCATAATAGGGCATTGGGGAATTCAACCGAAGGCTGTAAAGCATTCAGAAACGAGGTTAAAGATTTGCTCGACTCCAAAATGATCTCTTTCACGCCTCAAGGTGTTCAAGTCAACAAAACTTCACCACCTCTCATGTCTCCTTCGCATCCAGAACGTGCACCCGGAGAAATTTCGCACAAGTCAGTATCTGATCAAGCAGTCAAATATCAGACGATTACCAATTGCTTTAGAGCACTTGCACCCAATTGCTTTGGATTAAACAAATGATGAACGAGTACAATATCGAACAAGATGTCATGACATTATACTGTGACAATTTAAATACTATTAATATTTCAAAGAATCATGTCCAACACAGTAGAACTGAGCAAATTTACATTCGTCATCATTTCATCAGGGAACTTATGAAAGCTAAAATTGTAAACCTTAAGCATATAGCAACTGAAAACCAGTTAACTGACATATTCACTAAAGCTTTAGATGTAGATCCGTTTGAAAGGATGAAGGATGCTCTTGGTATTTGCATATGTGAGAATTTATAGCAGTCAGTGTAGGGGCGTGCAGGAATAAAAAGATTTATTCTCTCTCTTTCTCTCTCTCTCTCTCTCTCTCTCTCTCTCTCTCTCTCTCTCTCTCTCTCTCTTAATCATTGTTGCACGTTAAACAAGATTGGTGTCAATGGTTCTTGGGTCTATAATGGTTTCTTAACAATGTCAATGGTTCAACCCTATATATATATATCCAGCTTTGGAATTTGGTTCATCCCTATTGGTTATTCTCTGGTTTTCTATTTTAAACCTTTTCCGAATTGTGGAAAAAACATGGAATGAGAAAGTTGTGCATGTGTATATAAGCTGGTAAGAGCTTATCATGATCTTGGATTTCCGTATTTAGCAACCACCTGATTTCTCTGTGTAGTAACCACCCTGCATGTTATCTTATATGTGTGTTGCTTTTGTTGTTGTGTGTGTGCTCTGATGTGGTGTTCTACTTTGTACTCATAATTGTTTATAACATATTAATAGTTGTGTGCCCATATGTTGGAACATCTGGCATTCCACTATGTGAGCATGTGTATATATGTTGCTTCTGCTATATACTCTGATACATATATATGTGTGTATTCTCTTGAATGAGAATTGTTTTTTATTTACTCCTGCATACCTTGTAGAAAGGTTGTAAGTTATTTTAGCCAAATTTTTCTAAAGAGGGAGTTGTTATTCCTTTGGTTGACTGCTTTAGGTAAAACAACATGGGCAAAATAATATGAATTTGTGAAGAGGTGGTATATGGGACAAGATGTTCTAGAATGTGTGCATCATCTCTCCACAGTCTGGAAGACAAATTTATTGAGTAATTTTGATCGCATTTTTGGTGGATTCCAAGAAGATTTGTCATTTTAGTGTTATATGTTTTAACAATATGTTTTAGTGAAGATTGGCTAAAAATATTGTCCAAGACCAAATCAAATTGAATGATATCAAATCTCTTGGTGGACATTAATGAATAAGAAAATTAAATATGCCTCAAAACTAAACATGCATCCAATCAAATCTATTAGCTTTTAATTCAATTTTCCAGGCCCAACAAATAGTTTTCTACATAAGAAGAATCATTCCTAACAAGAGAAGGTGTGCAAGTATTGAAGATTTGGTGTGTTAGGGTTTTTTTCCTTGGGACGTTGTAATTGTTTCTACTTGTGCACCTCTATAGCACCTAAATTCCATATCTAAGGCTTATAGTATGTTGTGTTAGTTGAGTTGTAATTCAAAAAACTTTAAATATGTTTTATGTATTGATCACTAGGGCATTGATTGAGAGAAAGTGAGAGAGGTTCTCATATTTATGGAGAGTCCTAAATAGAAAGACACAAGTAGTATTAGGAAGAGATACATTGAACAAGAGTTGTTCATTTAAGACTATTTGTAATAATACTATTGAGAGTGAGTATCATTTCTTAGGTTGGAACCCCAGACGTAGGTGACGTTGCACTGAATTATGTTAACAATTCTCTTGTGTTTTTTATTATTTTATACTTTAAATTCTTTAGGTTGTGATAATCTATTATAAATTGTTTTCTGTTGTACACTACACATCTCTCCTGAGTATAACATAATTTCATACTCCTTAAGTATGTTATTTACTTACTTGTACTTTATAATTGTTAATTATATTGAAGACAACTAGTAAGAAATACGTGCCTACACACAGGATACGTTTTTGGGTGGGATATGGTTTTGGACGCACATTTGTTTACAAACGGTCATAAAAATAAGAAGTTTAAAATAGAAAAAATAGAAGAATAATAGTAAATTTCAGTTGAAATAGTAATACATATAGAACATGAAAGATAAGAAACAATATCAAGAACAATATAATTAAAAATAAAAACTATTGAGACTTGTATTAGACAAATGAGTAGTTTTAGTTTTTTAAAAATGTGGAAATTATTTTACAAGAGAGAATACAATTTTAAAATATCTACTTAATTTTTTTAATAAGCTCCATCTTTTTCACATATTTGAAAAAATTGTCGATAAAATTCTATTATTCAATATTTAGTTCAGTAGTAAATTGTCCATGTTTATTACGTTAGTATTTTTCTTATATGTAAAAATATTTTAATTAATAATGTATTTTTTCCCATATATAAATATTATTTTTGTTTTGATATTATATATAAAAATATTTAAATCAATAGTAAAGTTGTTCTAATATATAAAAATATTTGAATCAACAATATATTTTTTCCGTATATAAATATTATTATAATTTTGATAATATTTATAAAAATATTTGGATAAATAGTAAAATTGTTTCTGTTTATAACAACAAAATTGTTTATAAAAAAACATTTGGATCAACAATAACAGTGTTGTGATGTGTTGAACTATAACTCTGGTCGACTCATGGAAATTGCAATAAGAGAATGCAAATATGAAGAAATGATTCACATGCATTGAATAAATCAATATATTAAATTTATTTCAATGTGGTTAAGCAGATTATTGTAGAAGTCATTCCAAGTTCTAGATTTGGTAGAAGTCAATAGAAGTGCTTATTGAAGTTATAATAATGCTTCAGTTGTGTTCTACCTAACCTTGAAAACAAAAATAGGATGGCGAATGATTTAACTTGATAGTTTTAAAGTAAAAACTACAAATCAAGATGAAGAGAGTAAGTAACAATTCTTTTGATGGAATCCACTTGAGCCTTGATTATGTAAAACTCAGCAGCATTTTTTGACATTATTGAATGCTTTTACAAAAGTTGCTCGCTTTTACAGACAGGCAATGCAATAAGATCAGTTAAGATCGCAGACACTGTTACAAGATATAATGCAACAATGTATAAACTGTTCTGCAATTTCTTCAGGCTTCTTGTCAAATAGTCCTTTAAATTTTTTTTGAGCTTTCTTCTAAACTTCCTACAAATAAATAGAAATTCGTGTAAGAATAAGTTCATGTCATTTCCTTCTGTGACCTTTCAAGTATTTAAGAGAAAAACCAATTAGTCATTTCAAACCCACCTGCTCTTTCTGATTAAGTTAATAAGGGTTGTTGTTGCATTCAATACAGTTGATTTTTCTAATTTCATCATCTAAAGTAAAAAGCCTAAAATTGACTTCAAAAAATGATATTATGCCTTATATTCAAAATAAGTATGACAACAAAGGTTTCTACAATTTTGAAATCAGCCCTTGCTTCGTCAATATCTCCATTAGCCATGTAGGCCATTCCACGACGAAATGCAGCTTGAATCTGTACATGAGAAAAATCATTAACGGTAGATTAATGCAATAAAAAACTAATATATAATTCTAAGAGTTTCAGTAGGAGCATGTTTAAGAGTTTCTACCTACTAATTTAAGTTTCTATATGGTAACGAAATCAGGGTGCAGAAATAGATTTCAAAAACTCAACCTCGTTAGTTTCAACATTATAGTATAGAAAGATGATACAACACAAATCAATATAAGATGTCCATAGCTATATAGTTTTGTATATGTTCCTTGGTAGAACAACAACACCAACTCACAAGAAAAAAATTAAGGAAACACGAGTATTCCAATAACAACACAAATCAATATCTAAATCTCAATTCATCGTACACAAAAACATTACAAAACTAAGAAAAAATATACCTTGTGGTATCAATATTCTCATCAGATTCTACAGCAATGGGTTTGGAACCATAAAAACCACCATATATGCTTCAGTTTTAAAATAAGCATTATATACAGAGAGAGAGATGCATCATTCTAGTAAGGTT
This sequence comes from Lathyrus sativus, assembly GCA_963859935.3. Taxonomy (NCBI): domain Eukaryota; kingdom Viridiplantae; phylum Streptophyta; class Magnoliopsida; order Fabales; family Fabaceae; genus Lathyrus; species Lathyrus sativus. The sequence goes on along the minus strand of OZ012739.1, from coordinate 556,274,620 downwards.
CACCTAACACTCATGTGTGCATACTTCATTGACTCCCCCGAAATAATCAGGTGTGCAATGGCAAGGAATGCAATTGCAAGAAATGGAGCATTGTGGCTCATTAAAATGCTTCTTGCATAAACAACACACAGGTAGTAGTTAGCTTTGAACTCAAGCTACATTGTAAAAAACACAAACATTTTTAAGCCAAAAGCAAAAAGCAAGAAACCTGTGACTCCAAAGGAAGTTCCACATTTGAAAATAAGCCATTTTGTGAACAACTCATAAACAGGTTCTGATGGTAACAGAAAAATAAGACATTTTCTAAATCCTAAACTTTCTTTTGCAAATTTTGAATTTCAAGGAAATGTCGATCAACATTTTTAACAGGTGGCAACACTATCTCAACTAAATCCTTGTCATTCTTTACTTAAGCCAAAATACCTACAGCCTGAGACAAAGTTACAGTAGTTGTATATGCTAAAGCAAGTTAGCACCAAGAAAAAAGGACAAATACGTATGACTTAACAAAACTAATAATCACCATCCGAGAAAATCATACATTCAAAGAAGAAAGTGACATGCATGAAGGGATAGTCTACAAAAAAATTCAAATAATTATTCAAAAGAAAATATAATGATTACATCATCAAGTGCCTGGGATTTGTGATCTAACTCTTCCCAGACTTCATGGAGCTCCTTTTTAGCATTAGGGTTGTCTTTTTCCTGAGTTTAACATGTTCTTCATACACTATGCCAAAATGGTTTTTGGCAGCGCAGAAAAGACAACGCTTTTTGTAAAAGCGCTGCTAAAGAGTTAAAAAAAAACAAAGAAAAAAAATCGCTGACTTTAGAAAGTGCTTTTAATAAAGCGCTGCTAAAGGTGGAGGGGGGGGGGGGTTTAATACAAAAGAAAACATTTTTTAAAAAGCGCTGCTAAAAAAGGGGGATACAAAAGCGCTTTTAAAAAGCGCTGCTAAAGGGGGTATACGAAAGCGCTGCTAAATAGGGGGTATACGAAAGCGCTTTGTAAAAGCGCTGCTAAAGGGGGAGGTATACGAAAGCGTTTTTGAAAAGCGCTGCTATAGGTCTTGCTTAAGACAGACCTTAGAGAGCGCTTATTAGATGGAAGCGCTGTTATAGGTGGGGGTTTCAGCAGCGCCTTTCAAAAGCGCTGCTATAGGTGTTAATTTTATAAATTTATTCCACCATTTTCCCTCCGCCGACTGTCGTCCTCCCTCCGTTCGTCCGTCATCTTCTTCCTTTCCGTCAGCCATAGTACTCCCTTCGTTCGTCGCACTACTCTGTCCGACCATTCCACCATTTTCAAGATATTTTAGTCATTTTCTTCATTTTCATGGTTATGGATTGATGAGTTTTTTTGTTGTAGAAATATTGTATAAGTTTTTCAGGTTGAAATATTGTGGAAATTGTCGCTACTGCGAAAAAAGGTGCCGGCAATGACAGAAGAGTCGCCACCGTTCGTTATTTATCCCAAAAGAGGGAAAGAAAACGATCAAAGAAAACCTGACGCAAACGGAAGAAGACGGGTCATCGCAACCATGTCTCGGGTTCGGGAGTCGGTTACGCAAGGGGAAGGTATTAGCAGCCCTCACGTCCGTTGTACTCGACGGGATCCACGCTTTGTTGTCTATCTAAAAGGGTGTTTACTATCTACACTAAAGGTCTCAGGGACAAGAGAAAAGAAAAAGAGACTCGGTAGAGCATCGCCGCTATGTGCCTACGTATTCCCTCGTGCAACGGGAAAGTCAGAGTCAACATAGTTCGGCTAACTACGGGTGAAAGTGGGGGAAAGTTGCTCGCCGAGACATCTCGTGCCTACGTATTCTCATCTGGTATGAGAAATCAGAGCAAACGTAGTTCGGACTAACAAGAACACCGATTGGTTCAAATGTTTTAGGCCCGAGTAGGGTTAAAAGTTAGTTCTAGCAGTTAGCTGTATATAGCTCGACCATTGGAGACTTAGGCGTTACCTGTTTGCGGTAGAACCAAGAGTTAACAAAACTCTCTTTATGAAAAAGGTTTCCAAATTAAGATCCCGAAGGATAAAATGATTTGAAGTTTGTTTTTGTGTTTTTTAGAGAAGAAGTGCATTGATTATTGTTTGTAATTCATGTTGCACTAAAGACTATGACCTAGGAGCGAATGCGTCACATATCGTCCAAAGGACATACCCTGAACACTCTAGATAATTGAGAGGAGGCCCCCCAATCACCATTTCCTAAGTATTTAAGGCTCGTAACGTACAACAATCCTTAACCTTTATTAAGTATTTTAAGAGAATTTGAAGATGAGAAGAAAAAGACACTCTAAAGGGAGACTAAGACTCAACCTAATGTTCTCTTGCAAAGTGTACCTATAGTTGAGATGAAAGGAAATGCTACCTAATGTTGTCATACATGGGTTCAAAACCTAAGGTCTATCATAATTTCAAGAGATTAGAGATCCTAAGGGAACATGGCCAAGAAGAAAGAAGCAGAAGGAAGCATGAAATAAGAAAGATGCAAGTATGTATATGCAATGCAACACACAAGAAAAGGGAGGAAAAAGTGTGGGGTGAATACCTCCAAAAACACATCTCAACCTTTATTAATGCAAGAAAGAAATACAAAAGCAAAAGAAGAAAGCAATCCAAAAGAAAGCACACAATTGCACACAAAAGTGGGATGAAAATGGGAGAATAAATCCTACAACCATTCACACATCAACCACAATGCCCAAAGGCAAACTAAATGAAAATAAATGGAACCAAGAGCAAATGAGAGAATGGGAGGCAATGTGAGTACAACAAGGAACTCACATGGGCAACTCAACCATAAGCAATCACCAAAATATGAAAAGCACACCAAAAGAAGCCCTCAAAGAACCATCATTCAAGGCATGCTTCAAGTGCCTCCTAAGGAGGGACTAAACTACCTCAAATGGGATCCCAAAGTCATTGGACAGAGGTGGGGATGAGAAGAAAAGATTCACAAAAAAAAAGCACATACATCAAAAGAGAATGCAAGCAAAGGCATGAGAGAAAGCCTAAGTCATTCAACACATTCAACATTTGAAGCTCAAATGGAAAGCCTAAAAAGAATGCAAACTTAAACAAGCAATTAAAAAATTTATGACCTAAAAATGAGCATCCAAACATCTCAATATGTTAAAAATGTTAATCAACAAGAGTTAGGAGCTCAATGGATCCACAAAGGTCATTTCCAAATCAAACTAGGTCAATTACTTGTGTGAACCTCCCTTAGAAGTAACCTAACTTGTAAGTCACCTCAAAAATAGGAAAAAGGCTCAATTAAATCCAAATAAAATGCAAGAAGTACTTAAATGAGTTGGAAACCAGAGGCCAAAAGCTCAAGAGCAATGTTCCATCAAAGTACCACCAAAAGAAATAAATCCCTAAGGTGTACCACTTTGAAATGGAAGAATCGAGGGTCAACAAAAATGGCACAAAAATCAAACCAAAAATGATCAAACCAGGGGTAAAATAGTCTTATAAAATTCTTCAACTTATCATGGATATGAGGAAAAAATTTCAATAATTGGAAAGGAATATTGATCAAGAAATAAAATCAAAAACAAGAAAGACGCAATTTAGATCAAGTAAAAACACTTCCAAGCATTTATTCCATTTTTAATTGAAAAATAAAAGGAAAATATAAAAAAAAAATCCAAAAATTATTTAACATCTCAAAGTATCCTAAAAACATTTTTCTGGGAATTTTATAATGCTTGGAACTGTTTTTATTGAATTAAAATTGCAACAGAAATTAATTCAAATAAAAACAAACAAAGAAAAATAAAAGAAAAATGTATCGTGCAAATAGCAGTTATGCAAGGCAAAATGGTTGGGCCAAGGAAAAGAGGGGGTGTCAATAGCTTCTTAAGCCCAAGACTGGACCAAATGTGAAACACTGCGTTTCACTAATGCGTTGGCAGTCAGCGTAACACATCATCTGGTCAAACCTAATCCACACCGTTGATCCGTCTCAGGTCAACATTTCAAATGCACGCGTGGAGGCCACATCAGCCAAATGGATAACAAAACCAGACGCCGGAGCACTGTGCTCTGGCCGTCTTCTCCGATCGTCCTACCAGAGTAGCAGGTTCAAGACTGAACCAAATCAAGTGAAACCTTATACCAAATTAAAGCTCTCATTGCGTAGATCACGATTCTAGGTTTGGATTTTATTTATCACGCAAGAACAAAGAGAATCAAAGCATCAAATATTCAAGCACCATAACTGAATTGCATCAAACACAACTCTAACCTATCCAGATTTTGCCTACATATGTAGGACTTCAATATGCAACAAAAATGGCATGCAATAGATGCGTATTGAGAGAGCAATTTTTAAAAGTAAATTACCTAACGGAGCCTCTCCGTTGGGGCTTCTAACTTTCTTGAGCTTGTGCAAAAAGATGCAGAAACGTTCAATGAAGATCAAGGAAGAGAATGCTGATCTTGATTTGGCTTGAATTGGCTTGAATTCCAAAATCACGATTTCACTTTTCTCTTGAATTTTGCAATTGTGTTCTTGCTCTCTGTGCGCGAATTTTCATGAATGAAGCTTCATTCTTCATCAAAACCTTTTATATTATGGATCCATGATCATTTGGAGGCCCAATTTGGCCTGTTATGGTGAATTAGAGAAATCCAAAGTTGGGAGTTCAAGCTTCATGTTCATGCGCAAAATTGGCTCCAATTTCCTTGTTTCTGATTCAAATCAGTTGCTGGGATTGTGCTTTGATCTTGTGGATGAGAATTATCCCTTGAATTGATCCAATGGTTGATATTGAATGTGAAGCTTATGCTTGAAGTAACTTGAAATTCCATGAATTATAGCTTGCATAACTAAAAAATTCTTGGTGCATTGTGTTTAGTTTGATGTTGTGAATCAAAATATGCACAAATATGGCATGAAAGGGAATTAAAACCAAATCAATTCAATTCACCCTTTAAAAGTCCTTTTTCACTTGTTTTTCTTCACCAATCTTCAAACCCTAGCATAATTCAATCCATTTTGATGTTCCATGATGGAATTGAGCTCATTTGAAGCAAGTTTCATGTTGGAGAAAGTTCCATTTGAAGTGTGCAAAATCATGAAATAGGCCTATAATGAAAATGACCTATAATCTCACTTTCCCAAAATACCCTTGCCTTGCAAGCCTCATAACTTGAGTTCTATAAATAAGATGAAGGACTTTTTGGACTTTTTGGAAATCTAAGATCATAAGGAACAACTTTCATGTTTGGGTCAAAGTGAGATGAAACATTATTCTAGGTCAAAAATGCCTTGGAAGTTGGTTGACTTTTGTTGACTGAAAATACATTCATCTGGGGACCCATAACTTGTCAGCATCATAACTTGGGTTCTAGAAACCCAATGAATGATTTATAGTACTCAAAATAAAGCTAAGAACATACTCTACAAGTCTCATGTTTGCATCAAAGTGAGATGAAACTTGTATCTTGAGATATTTGGTCTTGAAGTTAGGCACTAAAACAAGGGATTTTACACTGACAAGCTTAGAAATCCTAAGTTAGCAACTTCTCACACCTTTGATTCTTCTTCAATTGTTCTTGAAATAACATCTTATATGCTTCAACACAACTATCCATGATCACAAATACTTATAACTAAGTCTTAATCTCCTTCAAATCTCCAATTGATCCTGCACTAGGCAGATGAAACCCTAGGTGTGCAATCCTTTGACTGCAACCTCTTGTACATGATATAATCATCTGGATAAGCTCCACAATGGATCTTAAAGCACTCAATGAGCTCCCACAACATTCTCCATCCATAACCATGGACTCATGATCCTCTGATGATCTTCAATTAGCCTCCAAGATATGAGTTATACCATACACATTCATCTCAAAGAGTTTTGATCTTCCCCTGGTGATGATAAGCACTTGACCACTTGAATAAAACCTCTTGCTTAGGCTTATAACCCCTGGTAACCTTCTTTTGTTATTCCCACTTCTCTTGATCCCCTGCAAATGAACTATGATATGCAAATGCAAATGCTAGAACCATGGAATGAAACACAAGCCAAATAAAGAAAAGGTTAGGCAAATTTTGGGGTACAACAGAAATGTTGTGGAAATGTTGTGATAAAAATAGATGTTTTATTTGTTGTGACAAAATATTGTGAAAAATAGTTGCTTTATTTGTTAAACAGAACACTGCTTTTATAATATATATGTTGATTTATAGGAGTTTGAGATATTTTTTATTTGCAAAATATTGGTTTCATTGACAACATTACTAGAGATTTGAAAGACTTGTTTATGTTGCTTTTAAAAAATCAAAAGGATGGGCATATAAGCATGAAGAGGTTGTGTTCATCTTCAATAGATTGGTTGATACATTAAAAAGAATATAGAATACTCTTTATTGAAGTTCTCATGAATCTTGTTGTATTTGTTGTTATTGAAATGCTCATCTTTGGTTTTGGAAGGTCCCTATATGAGGTATTCTTCCATTTTAATTTCTGTTTTATTATAGGGTCTTTAAAATTATATTTTACCACTACTAAATTGAATAACAGGTTTAATGATTGTCCAAAATAAATAGAAACTTAATACATCCTATAATCCAAATGTATCATTTTCTGACGTTGTTAAATGCGATTCCAAATGTTGTTGTTGATGTTGTCAACGTTGATGTTGTTAATGTTGATGTGGATGTTGATGAAAACATGAATTAATTTTGTATGTTAATTTGTTATAGGGGTTACTTGTGAAGATTGTGATCGTTTCCAAGAATATTACTATGTAGTTCTAGAAGTTGGTGATTTCTCTACAAGTGCTACAAGTATTCGCTGTTTTTGTTTAGCTTACTTAGTTTAGTTGCTTCATACCAAATGTATCATTTTCTGACATTGTTAAATGCAATTCCAAATGTTGTTGTTAATGTTGGTGTTGTTAATATTGATGTTGATGTTGTTGATGAAAACATGAATTAATTTTGTATGTTAATTTGTTATAGGGGTTACTTGTGAAGATTGTGATTGTTTCCAAGAATCTTACTGTGTGGTTCTAGAAGTTGGTGATTTCTCTACAAGTGCTACAGGTATGCTATTTTTGTTTAGATTACTTAGTTTAGTTTAGCCTACTTAATTAGTATGGATAAAAAATGGATGTCTTCCAATCGATTGTCAAACGAGTACGAGAATGGGGTATTAAAATTCATTAAGTTTGTTGTTGAACACGCCAAAGACCCTAGTAGGATCGCATGTCCTTGCTTAGGTTGCTGTTATGGGAATCAGATTGACGTAGTTCAGGTTGAATTCATTTAAAGATACATGGAATTAATCAAAGTTATACATGTTGGACATTACATGGTGAGATAGGTAACAAGAATGTTGAACCGGGGGATAATACGACATATGCTTCAAATGACAATGGCAGAGATACATATGATTGTGATCGAGTCAAAGAGATTGCATAAGCACTTGAAGAAGATCTTCAGGATTGTCCCAAGATGTTTGAGAGGTTGGTAAGCGATGCAGAGAAACCGTTGTATAAAGGTTGCACTACAATCACAAGGTTGTCTGTGGTATTAAAGTTGTACAACTTAAAGGTGAGTAATGGATGGTCGGATAAAAGTTTCACAGAGTTATTAGCCCTTATGAAAGAGATGCTTCCGGAGGATAATGTTCTTCCTAATCGAACCTATGAAGCTAAAAAAATGTTATGCTCTATTGGCATGAGCTATGATAAGATACATGCTTGTCCAAATGATTGCATTTTGTTTCGAAATGAATATGCATCAGTAAACGAGTGTCCTAAATGCGGTGTATCTCAGTATAATGGATATAGGAACGGTGTGGAGGTTTATGATGGATATAGGAAAGAAAGTTTCAATTTGAGGGCGATGTTGTTTGGCACAATTAATGATTTTCCAGCATAGGTAAATCTATTGGGGTATAGCATTAAAGGTCAATGTGTGTGTCCTATATGTGAAGAAAACACAGATTGGACGCAATTGGAATTTGGTCAGAAGAATGTCTTTCTTGGTCATCGTAGATTCTTAAATTCTAATCATCGAAGAAAACACGCGATTGGACGCGATTCACATTCTTATCTTTTAGTTGTATCAATGCACGTTCAATCGATCACACTCCAGATGTAGTCAGAGGTTACTTAATCCAACCATTTATGGCCACAAATACAGAGAAGTTGTATTTTTTGCCATATAATACTGGCCATGGGTTAGATTTCATTCTAAATTCATTTATTATAATTATTTGTTTTTTGAAATTCTATATAACATTTCCGTCTAAACCTTTGTCTTATTTTACAGTGGACACTGGTTGTTGGTTGTGATTAATCCGATAAAAGAAATAGTGTATTATCTGGATTCATTGGATGGTGATCAAACAAAATATCCTGATATGAAGAATATGGTTGATACGTAAGTTTTATACCCAAAATTTTGACCATTAGATCTTCATCATCATTTTAGGAGCATCATCATTATTTATCTAACCTTAACCTATTTCAAGTTTTTCTTTGTCAAGATACAGGTGAATTAGGGTTCCATACAGTCAGGAATCAGGATTTTGATGGTTTGATCAATCAATGTCTTGGATTGTTTCTCCATGAAACAAGTCTCCACACCATCAAAGATACTATATTGGATCAAGTATGAATCCAATTTGAGGTTGTCACCCAAAGAAGAGGAGCAGTGCAGTCCAAGGCTCCCGATTAGGGTTTCTACTTAGGAAAAGTCAATTGTGGTTTGAATTTTGATTTAAGTTGTACTACAATGATGGAATCATAGTCCATGAAGCTTATATGACTTATTGAAGTCCACCCAAGAAGTTTCAAGACCTCAGGGGACCCAGAACACCAATAGTCGATTCAGAGTTTTTCGATCGATCGGTTCGCCCGACTGAAAAGTTAACTTATTGACCAATAGTGTTTTGACCAAAAATTGAAGGAAAATATGTTACTAATGTTATGTCACATCTAGTTGTGAAGTTTGGTGACCATTGGATCTAGGATTGAAGAGTAATCGAAAAATCGGGAAATTAGGGTTTTGAAAGGGGCAAGACAATAACTTCTTAACCACATATCCAATTGGAGTGGTTCAAAGCTTGTTGGAAAGGTCTTCGAGAGTCCTATGAAAGTGCAACAGTGATCCATGTTCAAAAAACGAATGGATTTGGAGTTATGATCAAAAACAATGCAAAAGGGAAAACACTTAGTAAAATTTCATGGTTTTAGCACTTTTCAAGTCATGTTTTCAGCCAACTTCAAGAGTGCTTTTGACCCAGTTCCACTTGGAATTTGAAAAAACCCAAAACATGAAATTATTAGAGCATAATGAGGGCTTTCCAAAAATTAAAAGAACTCTTCCGTATCATTTGTGAGCTAGATGTTTCGAAGGAGGGAGGTTGGGGTCCAAACACTTGAAGTGTGCATTTTCAAATTTGACATAAATCAACTTGCCAAACATCTAAGTGATTCTCAACCATTGATTAACCCTTGATCTGATATTTAGAGTGTATGATAACTTGAAATGCAGAAGGATTGAAGAGCATGGCAAGTTGTTAAGTCAAGTGGCATTATTATATTCAAAGAAAATCAAGAGGAAAGAGAAACTTTATTGAAGGAAATATGGAGCAGCAGGGCCCCTAGCCTCTAGACACACTCCAATCACTTCCTATGGCCTGCATACAACTTTTCTTAGGCATCACAATGCATCAAGAACCCTCAAGACCAGCTGCATCAAGATCTTGAACAAGATTTGATCCATTTTCCCTCTAAAAGCAGAAGCTCCAAATTTGTCCTCATTTTTTATCAGTTGGCTTTGCCTATAAATAGCACAACTTCTATATATCAAAAACACACAAGAGAAACCAAGAAACCAGCCACAAACACTCTCTACCATATGTTGCAAACCTTCTTGCAAATCAAGCAACTTGTGCAAAAACTTCAAAAAACTGTCTTGGACAGAACTTATGCCAAACTGATTTCCAGCTATCCCACACTCCTACCAACACTCCATAAAACTTAAAAATTATCCTCTAGAGCTATCCAAACCATCATTTGCACCAGAAACCGTTCCATTGTCAAAGTCAACCTCCAAAACCAAAAAAGTCAACATTCTACATTATTCAAACCATAACTCACCAAGGACCATTTCCAACTCTTTCAAAACCTCTAACACTTCATAAATAATATATAGAAGCTTTCCAAATCAAGTTCATACTTCTATAACAAAGATTGAACCATGTTGCTTTGTAAAACCATGGATTTTTGAGGTTTTCCCCCCATTTTCAAGCCATTTTGTGTGACAGTTGAGTTGTGGATCATTGGAGTTGCTATTCATCATTCAAAGATCATTTTCAGGCTGTAGAAAAGTATTAAGGACCTTTGGTTTCTTGTTTAACAAAGTTGCTCCAAGAGGTAAGCCTAAACCCTTGAGCATGAACTTTTGCTTTGCATTTCACATACTATTTTGAGTTGTAACCATGTTTATGTGTTAGACATTGTTTGAGCATGTTATATGTGTGCTGTCATGTATGAACCCTTGCTTTCACTAGAAATTGCCATTTCTTGACCGTCCAAAATGATGGTCACAAGCTAGGTCCAACCAAGTCATCATATGCATGTTGATTCCAATCTGCCAAACTACGTGTGCATCTTCGGATTTCTCTTAATCCAATCACTATAAATGATGTATATGTAATGTTTGCATACTTTTTTCATCAAAACTTTCACTATTTGAGACTGTCCATATGCTCATGCTCTTGGTTGTAACCAAAGTTGCCTAAACAATGATGTTATCGAATTTTTCAGTGAGTGTGTTGTATGGAAAAACAAATTGTATCATTGAATTCCTTGTTCAAAAACACACAATTTTCACTTTTGTTTCACTCTATTTGGTTAAGAATTGACTGATTTCCATCCTTCATGCAAATGACCTTAAATTGGTGACCTTGCCTGGCCCTAGTTTTGCCCCCATTAATGCACAAACTTTGAATGATCATAACTTGCTCATTTTTTGTGATATTGATGCCATTTTTTTACAAACTACTCTTTATCATGTCTATTTTCACTGAGTGAGGAAAGAATTCAAGGATTGTTGTTCTAGAAATACTTGTATCCACTTGAAAAGCATGTGTTTTTAGGTTTTTTTTACCATGGTGTTTGTAAACGTTTTCAACTTGAAACTTGATTTTTCTTGTGATATTGATCTTATATGATTAACATATGTTTTTTAACATGTTTAAATGCTCAATTTTGTTTGATTCATTGCCTTACCATGTTCATATTTGCTCTTGTGAATGCATGCATGTGAAAATGCCTGTTAAACTTCATTTGTGAACTTTGTCATAATTGTTGATGTTGTAACCTCTTTAATATGTTTACCATGCCTTATTCTATTTTTTTATGTGTCTTGTTGGACCCATAACATGTTTAGGGTTTGTTTCTTGCCTTTGTGAAATCTTGAACATAAATGGTATACCTTGAAACTTCTTTGGTGCATAACATGACATTGGATGTTGTAACTTCTTAAATGTGTTTGTCATGCTTCTTTCAACTTTTTATGTGTATTTCTAGGATCATAACATGCTAGGATTTGTGTTTTGTCTTGGTTGTTACCATGAGCATTGCTTTTTTCCATGAAACCGTGAACCTATACTTAGATTTTTTTTTCTTACTCTTTACATCTTTGCTTTGTTGATTGTCATCTTTTTGTCCTTTCATGTTGTCACGTGATTATATTAATCTCTTTTGGTTGTTGCCATGATTCATTCCTTCATCATGTTTAATTTTTTCACATTTAGTCTTACTTGATTCATGTCCTATGTTTGGTTTAATTTGCAACTTATATGCTTGATTTCTACTTGTTTAGGTTTATCTTTGTGAGTTCCTTGATGTTGTAATCTCTTGAGCTTGATCCCATGTCCTTACCTTACTTTTTATGATGTCTTGTTAGAACCATAACATCCTTAGGATTGAGTCTTGCTTTGAAATTTACCTTTGAACTTGTATGATTCCCCATGAAACTTTGAACTTCCTACTTGGACTATTGTAACACTTCTTGTATGCTTACTTGTACTTGATTGTCATTAATATTGGTCTTATGTTGTTATATTTGACATTCTTTGAACTATATGATATGCTTGCCTCAAGTTGTGACTTGCTTGCAGTTAAACTTGTTAGAACTACATGATTCTTTGTTTGTTTGATGGTTGTTACCATGTTTTCCTTCATCTTTGTTAAGATGCTTCAAGTTGATGTTATCTTATTTGTGGTCTTGTAAGAACCTTCACCATGTCCTTCTAGATATTGTAATATCTCTGTGTATGTATGGTTGTAACCATTTGACTTGATTGTAATCTCTGCTTGATGTTGTCACATACTTGCATATCTTCCTTGGTTGTTACCATACTCTATATCTTCATCATGTTTGAATGAATGTCTATGTTTGCTTTTTAACTTTGTTAAGTTATTTCCCCAAGTGATGGAACTTGTTAGTTCTCATCCAATTGCCTCATCTTTTCCCCATTCCAAAGGAAAGTCTCTCTATTGATCCTTGAGTCATAGGTAGCTCATTACACTCCATTTGACTTTGTTAAGTCATCTTTGAACCATAACTTAGCTTAGTTAGAACCTATATCCAGTTAGACTGTGCTTTAAGTCTAAAAGACCTACCCCTTGTTAGGAGTATCCTTCAACTAGAACCTTAAGATAGAGTTTGTTAACTCTATGTAAGAATCATGGTGATGATTGCTTACCTTTCCCCTTGGCTTTTATCAAAGTCAACATTCTTGAGTGTTCAATATAGATCTAGAGAGTTTGGTTAAACTCTACACAAGCATTGTTATGTTTGTTCCCCTAGAGTCTTGACCACAATCAAGTGCTTTTTAATCCTCAGTAAGGTGAACTACGATTGCTCTGGTTCTATCCTAGTTAGGATACGTAGGCAGATGATGCGGTATATTTGCAAGCAAACTCAGAAACTATCCTTAGGTCTTTACCAACAACTTAACCCTATACCCAATCCCAAACCATAGCAAACATTTAGCAAGTATAGCATACAAACATACAAAAGGTTCTTGTAGAGTACTACATATGTTTAGGATGTGAAATACCTACCCTAAGCATAACCAACACCAGATCCCCAAATCTCTTAACGTTGTTGTTACATCGCGCAAAAGGGTTTTTCTTTCTTTAACCTTTCCTTTGGATAAATCAAAGTCCGGTTGTGAATTTAAAGAATTAAGATTCAAGTTAATCAATAGCTTGGTATCACGATTCTCACCGCAACAGTAAGTGATGAGATATATTGTTCTGAATAATTATATTTATTTATTATGTGAGATTGTTTTAAATATTCATTTATATTATGTTAGAGCTATACAAATATTCCGATCACAAAGACAAGCAACAATGTCAAAAAGGAAGGCTAACAACATTAGTTGGATCAGAGTGCAGGTATATTTTCACAATTTTGACTGTTATAGTGATTCTACTTGATAAAACTAGTTAAACTATATATCCTAATATATATTCGTTTGCTTTTTCCATTTACAGTGTCCTCGTCGGTGTAATGAGATTGATTGCAGATATTTTATATTGAGGTTTATGAAGGAAATTATTCATTCGGATCAAATAGAGATTCCAAACATGGTATGGATTTATAAGTTATATGATTTATTTTAATATTTAACCAATATTTCATCTGAGTAATTAGTTTTAAAACTAAATCATGCATATTATGTTATATTATGTAGTACTTTGATGAATTCAAGTATGGTACTTACTCGAAAGACAAATTGGAAGAAATTAAGGAGTAATGGTGTCAATACATTCTTGAGATGAGAATTATATAAGGTATATATATTGTCTTTCTGGCTTTTGATCGGAGTTTATAGAGATTTGTGTTGTTGTGATGTTATGTACATACTACTGGATAATTATATTTCTGGAAGACGTATGTAGTTTTGGAATTTGTTGATATACTTCGATCTAGAAGTTAGTTGTTGTGAGGATCCGGAAATATGGAATTTGTAATTATATGTATAGTGAATGTATTTGTGAAGTTATCGGTTTTGTAATTATATGTATAGTGAATGTATTTGTGAAGTTATTGTGAGGATCGGCTTGTGTTGAATTACAATGATTATAAGCAGGTTTTTGTGTTGAATTACAATGATTATCGTATATATAAGGTCAAAGTGTTGAAATAAAGGCCTATGGTGAATGTAATTGTTATAAGTAGGTTTATGGAAAAAAATTATAAAAAATGGAGTAATATAATTCGACAAAAATCACTTCATAAAAATATGAAAAATAGACAGCAATTTTACCAAAAAAAAACGCTATGAAAAAGTGATTTTTTTGAAAAAATCAAAATTCAATGACGTGAAGAAAAGACAACGTTTTTCTTGATAAAACGCTGCTAAAAGGGGGGGAGAAGAGAGCGCTTCTGAAAGCGCTGCTATAGGGGGGAAGCCAGCGCTTAAGAAAGTGCTGTTAAAGGTGGGGGAATAGGCAGCGTTTTTATTAAGAAAAACGCTATTAAAGGTATTCAGTAAATACACTTTAGGCAGTACTTTTTAAAATCGCTGCTAAAGGTGGGGGAATAGAGAGCGTTTTTTTTGAAAAAGCGTTTCTAAAAGGTATTCAGCAAATACACTTTAGGAAACGCTTTTGAAAAGCACTGCTAAAGGTGGGGGAAAAGAGAGCGCTTTTATGGAAAAGCGCTGCTAAAAGTGGGCATATAGCAGTACTTTTTACTTAAAAAAAGCGCTGCCTTTACCTTTAGCAACGCCATTTTAGGCAGCGCTGCTAAAGGCAAAAAAAAACGCTGCTAAAGGCCTCTTTTGACATAGTGATACTACATAATAATTTTGTCCAACTCTGATAATTAGAGTCTGCACTTGAGGTCTCCACAACTAGAACTTTCATATGTTCAACTGAACTAGCAGCATTAACTCTTTGTTGTGATTAAAAGAAGGGGGGAAAGCTAATTCAAAACCATATAAAGTTCTTGGTCAGTATAATATGATAGGATGTAAAATATGCCAACCTTCATGAAAAACTATATTCTTCTTTTGGTGAGAAAGAACGCTCACAGCAGGGGGACATATGATGAGCTCTGGAAACCCTTTCAAAACGATCAAACTATCCTATCATATCATCGACAATGTTATATATTTGTTAGATGTCATCAACAGAAGAAGTATTAGTACATTTGAGACAAGAAAATCGGGGACAAAACAAACAACAATGAGATGTGGTCAAAAAAATTACTTCATGCGTGTCTGGCATAAGTTGACCTTTTCTGTACATATCTTTTCTCCTTGACAGACTCTAAATGTTTGAGATAAGAATGAATTCCAAAACATTTCTGATCTAAAGACTGAAGCTTAGATTCAATAAATATCTTTCTTGCTGCAAAAAGTTATTTGTAAAAATGGTGTGACTCTACATGGTTGAAGAAAGAAAACACAATAGACTACTGAACAAAGGAGAAACTAAATTAATAAAGCAAGTAAATTGTCCAATTGATACTTTGTCTGTGCACTAAAGGGCCTACAAGAAGTTCGACAAATTCCAAAAAAAAAAACGTTAGAATGAACTCTACAACAAATTATTTCAATCACCTCATCTTCTGAAAGAGGAGAATTAACGACATCATCATCACATTGACATTGAAATCAACATCATCATTATAGCAATGGAGTTAACAAATATGACCTATTAAAAATACAAATTAAAATGTGTACGACAATAAATTAATATCAATGAACCGCAAAGTTATTATGCTTTAGAAGTTCACTACTCACCTGTTGAAATTTCCCATCACTTAGACTTACGCAAATCTCCCATTTTCCACCTACTTTTGCATTAGTCCTAATAACAACAACCAAATCAAGTTATATAACATTAATAATGAAAACAAAACCACGCACACATATTGCACTCTCAAACAAATATCTATCGATAGAAATTAACCTAAAAAACTAATATAGCAGAGTTGTTATGCATTTTGACCTCCTGTGCGTACATGACATTTGTCACGTATACATTAAAAATGTAATTAGTCCAACTTAATTATAGAGCATAAAAACTAACATAACTTTGTAGAGAATATTTTAAAAACTATATAACTTCGTAGAGGACTTTCATAAAACATCAATATATAACCATTGACAATCAAAGCCAAGGACAACATAGAATAAATATATGAAGGTAAATTTAAACCCTAATTTTCAAATAAGCTGAGCTTTACTCCTTGTAGTCAAGATCCTGACAGCTTCTTCTTGGGTTCCTTTCTTCTCTTTAACGATTTCATGAAGAATATTAGCTTCACTTTGTGCAAATTTTTCATTCACATCAACACCAACATACCTAAACGCGGTCACCTACCCTACTAAAAGCTGCTTAACCTCAAAATCTCATAAATACAATCAATAACCTAACAAAACCCTAAATAAAATGTGATTTAAAAACCTAGATCGGAAAAAGTACTTCCCTATCGAAGATGACTAGAGGTGTGAGTATCCAAATCCTCTTCCAAGGAGTGCTTATAGTGAGAATTTTAGATGTTTGTCTAGTAAATTGGAGTATTATAACGTTCAAGATATTTTTTAAGTATAAACAGAATCTTAAATACTTGAGTGATTAAGAACACTTTATTTATATCTCATAAGGATTATGTCACTTTTGATGTATATTTTGGTTGATTTTATTCCTTATTTATTTTGAATGTCATATGATGTTACTCAAGGTTATCACGCTCCTTGAAGTTTAGGATGTGTATTTTTCTTTCTACATTGTATTCTTAAAATTTGTAGGAATGTGACATTTTTATTAATTAATATATATTTTTTATTTTCTTCTTTAACATTTTGATTATATCCCGTACGTGTTTAGATGTTAGTTTCATTCAATTTTGATTTTGTTCACTCATAATCACAATTTTACTTTAGGTTGTCCAAATTAATTTAAGTACTTTATTTAATGTATTTGAAATAGAGAGATCTATGTTTGTTTTGATGTTTTTATTTCTTCTTTTTCAAATATATTTAATTAACTAGATACTAGTGATATTCATATATATGAAAAATGCAAAATACAATGTCTTTATTGAGTGAATAAGATTATGTTTGAAACACAATACATGATAGTCTTCTATGAAGACATTTATTACATATTTATAAATATATATTATAGATCGTAACTAGATTCATTAACTTCTATAGAAATTGAAGTGCGTAAAAGATTTATTCAATGGATAATATACTTATTTCTCCAACTTAAGAGTTTGGTTGATGTCTTCTGCAATCGCCTCAGCATCCTTTTTGACTCCAAACAAACCTTTTCTTGCTAGTCCTGCACAATACAATCCATGGTCTCCTTTCCAATGTCTTGGAAAAGGATTTTTAGGTAACCCTTTCTCATTAAGAGCATATTTGTAATCCTTAAAAAAAATCAAACAAACAATTGATTAGTTTATAATATAAGGAGTATGGGAAAGAAAAGAATAAAGTTCAATGAAAAAATAACAAAAATGTACCTTTAACCATCCATTAGCTACACTTTTGTAGCCGGTAGCAAAAATGATGGCATCAAACTCTTTTTCCACATTGTTTTCAAAGATAACATTCTTCTTCTCAATTTTATGTATACCTGAAGGAACAACCTTTATATCTCCTTCCTTAATCTTATCAATGGTTCCAACATCAATAACTGCAGATTTTCCTGTAGTATTTTTGATGTATAAGGGTCCTTCTTTAGGACGATAAATCCCATATTTAGACAGATCACCATATTTTAGTTTGGCTTGAAATGTAATGAATGTATCCACAATATAAACTGGTAAATATTGCACCAACCACATCCCTCTACGAATCATATCTCTAGTGAAGACATGAAGCTGCAAAAAAAAACATTAAACTATCAATATCACCACACATATATTTATCATTAAACTATTATTAAACCTAGTTGCATGCAAAAAACTAAGTAAACAAAATGTCTTTACCGGATTTCGAATAACAATGGAAGTGTTAGCACCCCAGTTATGGAGATCATACGCAATCTCCATTCCAGAGTTTCCACACCCAACAACTAAAACATCTTTTGATTTATATTTTAAACCTGATTTGTAGTACTTGGAGTGTACCACCTCTCCTTCGAATTTCCGTAATCCAGGAACATTAGGAATAAAACCTTCGCTATTTTCGCCAGAGGCAATGACAAGAAACATTGCACCATAAACTTCCAAGGTACCTTCTAGGGTGTTTTTGGCTTCAACAACCCATTTGTTCCTAACTTCATCGTACTTAGCGGATTCAACAACACGATAATAATGAGGTTTTATGTCAAAATGATCGACATATTTATCTATGTATTGAAGGAATTGGTCTTTGGTTAGGTATGTTGGGCTCGAAGGTGGATGGGACATGAGAGGTAAAGAGCAAAATTCACTAGCTAAATGAAGGTTTAAACGATCATAAGCATTTTTCCTCCAAAGTGAAGCATTACAGTCTTCTTTTTCGAGTATTATATGAGATATTGAGTTTTGTATTAGTAAAGCTGAGATTGCTAAACCAGAAGGACCACCACCAACGATTACAACAGTATATTCTTGCATATTGTTATGGGTAATTAAGGAGTTAATTGTTTTCAATGTTTTTAATCAACTAAAAGTTATAGAATTTATAAGCATGTGTGGAAGGTTAAGAAAATATTTTCGTTCAATTGATACATGAATGTAGGAAAATAAAACTTTTTGTGCATAATAATAATTATTTGACCGTGCATTTAGATAATTACTATATATTTTATTTTTCTATAAAACTTTCCAAATTAATGTAGAAAAGAAAAACTTTTTGTCCATAATAATAATTATTTGACCGTGCATTCAGATAATTACTATATGTTTTCTTTTTCTATATAACTTTCTATATTCAAGAACTTTTTTTAAATAAAATGTATTCTTCATGTTAGAAATGGTATAAATTAGGTGATAAGATTACACACAATGTTTAGATAGGTGGCAAAATCCTATGATCCAACTTATCACATTATACTGAAAATGTTATATTTGAAATATTTATTTATTAAAAAAAATGTTCTTCAATAAATAATATCAATTTTATTATTGATTTTGGTGAGTTTATCATTTCTTTATGTCCGTAAAAGTTACATTCTTTTAAATTGAAATTTGAAATTATTTAAAAATATTCATGCATTTTTTTAACATGTCCTTGAATATTAGTTTGTTTTGAATTTATACATATATATTATTTAATTTTGTAAATTAAGACTTATTTACTTAAAATATTCTTTGAATTTAATTAAAATTTGTTTACTTAAAATATTCAAATGTCACATACGGGGAAGTGTTAATGGCCTGGTGTGTAATTCACCGTGGTGATACATGGAAAATGAAGAAGAAGAAGAAAATTCAACAAAAAGAGTTTGTTTCAAAACAGTTATTCAGTAAATGCAATTTTTCTGTGGAATGAAATGAATACTTTACAATCATATATATATATATATATATATATATATATATATATATATATATATATATATATATATATATATATATATATATATATATATATATATATATATATATATATATATATATATATATATATATATATATATATATATATATATATATATATATATATATATATATATATATATATATATATATATATATATATATATATATATATATATATATATATATATATATATATATATATATATATATATATATATATATATATATATATATATATATATATATATATATATATATATATATATATATATATATATATATATATATATATATATATATATATATATATATATATATATATATATATATATATATATATATATATATATATATATATATATATATATATATATATATATATATGATAAGGTAAATAAATGTGTGGCTAACAATAGCTTAACTTATTTACTACATGATATTCTATTAGTGGTTAGTGAAGCTATACATGGATCATTCTATTATTGGTATAATAAAGTATACTAACAGCCCCCTCAAGTTGGACTTTGGATACTATAAAGTCCCAACTTGACCAAAGTCGACTTCAAGGTAGGAGAGTGAAGAGGCTTGATGAGCATGTCAGCCAGCTGAACATGATTTGAGATAGGAAGTAAACGAATGAGCTTGGACTGAAGCTTCTCACGCACAACATGACATGTCCAGATCAACTTGTTTGCTACATTCGTGAAAGGTGAGATTGTGTGTCAGGTAAATACCTGATTTGCAGTCACAAAATATAGAAGCATAATGAGGAAATTCAATGAGAAAATCACGAAACAAGTATTGCAACCATTGAATTTCACATGTGATAGATTCTAAGGTCCGATACTCAGCCTCAGTGGATGATCTGGAAACAATATGATGTTTCTTGGACTTCCAACACAAAAGAGACGAGCCTAACATCACACAATAGCCAGTCATATATTTTCTAGTATTAGGGCATCGAGCCCAATCTGAAACAGTAAAGCCCAGTAGTTTCAATGAGCTAGATGGAGAAAAGAGTATACCTATAACAAGAACAAATTCCAAATATCTTAGAACACGGGCTGCAGCTTGAAAGTGAGGTAAACGAGGTTGAGTCATAAACTAACTCAAATGTTGAACTGCAAATGAAATGTTTGTATGGAGTTGGTCAAGAATAGTAATCGACCAATCAACCTTCTATATGAAGAAGAATCTTTCAATAATGCACCCTCATGAATAAAAATCTTAGTATTTATATCAAATGGAATTGAGGATGGCTTAGCAGCAAGAACACCAGCACTCTGCAAAAGCTAAAACATGTATTTTCTTTGGTTTAAGAAGATATCTTTTTTGGATCTTTCAATCTCAAATCCCAAAAAATATCTCAACTTCCCAAGATCTTTTATTCCAAATTACTAACCCAAGAGATGCTTGACATGCTGAATCTCAATTGGAAAATTGGCTGCTAACACAATGTTGTCGACATATACTAATAGAGTAGTGAAATGTTATGGATCACTTTTAATATACAGAGAATACTTATGTTATGGATCACTTTTCCTTGCTCAAGCCCCTCAGGCTCAAGACTTCCTTCTTAGACCCTCATCCCAAGACTTTCTGCTTAAAACCCTCAAGTTCAAGACTTTTTTGCTCAAGCCTCTCAAGCTCAAGACTTCTACTCAGACCCTCGGTCCAAGACTTTTTTGCTCAAGCCCCTCAGGCTCAAGACTTCTGCTCAGACCCTCGGCCCAAGACTTCTCTGCTTAGATTCCATGAATTCAATTTTTCTGCTCAATCAACAACTGATTAAGACTTTAATGTTCTAGCACATAGTAGGAGACTTACATCGCTCGAGCTTCAAAGCAAAAGACTTGAATGCTCAAGAACATTGCAAGAGACTTTATCTAAACTACTAAACAACTTGTTTAGCAGAATAGAGAACACGGTGTGTTAGTTCTATGTTTTTGGGATTGAAAGCAATTTAGTTAAAAACAAGTATCACAACAAGATTTTAAGTAAGATGTCTTAACATGTTGGTTAGACATCGTTTCAGAGATGTCAAGCACAATGTCTTAACTGAATGTGAGAAAAACACTTAGAAGGGGGGTTGAATAAGGGTTTTGAAATAATTATGGCAATAAAAATAACACAATATTTTTATCCTGGTTCGTTGAACTCAACTAATCCAGTCCACCTTACCAAGGTGATTTTCCTTTCTCAACAAGAACTTAATCCACTATATTCAAACAGATTACAGTGTCAACCACTAAGAACAACTGTCTTAGTCTTCTCAAGAAATCCTGACCACAACTTGGTCTTCTTAAGGAACCTTTTACAAATAAATGTAAATTAACAAGTGTTTAAGATGCTTCTAAAAAGCTATATCACAACTGTGATTTTTACACTTAGATTAAGAACGAATAAAAACTATTCAGCTTATGAAATATATTGTATGAGAGCTTGAGAGTAGTTTTCAATTTGATTTCTCAATAATTCGTCAACTTTGAAATGTTGTTGAAGACATCCTTTTATAGAGCAGAAAGTCATATGCTTGAAGACTGTGCGTAGCAGAGTAGTTGTAGCCTTTTTGTCTTCTATTGACTTTAGCTTTCCCAGAAGAGGAATGTTCAGACAAATCCCTTTTGTCTAATTTCCTGTGCCATACATGAATAAGGAAAGAGTCGTTTGGAATATGCTAACGGATATATCTTTGAATAATATCTTCTTCAACAAGCTTATGTCTCAAAGTTATCAACATCAGAGTCTTGATGTTATCAGAGTTTTGCAGTCAATGTGCTTCAGTGTGAATATCAATCAGAGCAGAGTTTGAATATCAGAGCCTCTGTACTTGCAGCGAAAAGTACATTCAGAGTTTTCTTGAAACAATGCTTGAAACTCTTCATACAAATTCTTCAACTACGCTTCAAAGTCTTCTGCAGCTTCTGCTTCTGAGTCTCTTCTGGCAGCGCTCAGAGTCTTCTGATGACTTGCTTCTGATGCTTCAGAGCTTTGCGTAGAGTAATGTTCAGATGCATTTTTGCTTCCATAAGAATATTTATTTTAATATCTGGAAAAAAACACTTGAACAAAATTAGAGTATATATTTTCTTAATACAAAATTTCATTAGTGTTATCATCAAAACATAGAGATATATTAAACACCAATCTGTGTTCTAACAATCTCCCCCTTTTTGATGATGACAAAAACATAGGAAAATTTGTTCAATAAAAGGATAAATATATAACTCTTGCTGAGATAAAGAATCTCCCCCTGAAATGAATACTTTAATAGAAGAAAATACTTCCCTTTTTGCATGAGTATACTTTTTGGATTAAGAGCCTGGTTAGAATATACTTTCCAGAATCAGATCTTGATTTACTTTCCAGAATCAGAGCCTGGTAATCAGAACCTGGTTTGAATTAAGGTCTGGTTTGGGGATTCTCAGGGTAACTTGAATGAATTTTGTCAGATGATACGTTATAGTTCTGAAAGACTAAAATTCAATATTAGTTATAATTTATTATGTCTTAATTCCATTTTAGTAACTGTTTATTTTTGAACAATCAGAATTTCTTTTTCTCCCCTTTTTTGTCATAATAAAAAATAAACCTTTAAAGACAAGTAAAGGATAACAGAAGAAAATAATATAAAAACAGATAAGGAAACAACTAACTTCATTGATAAATAAAATCCAGAAAACATTCAGATAAACAACAAAACAACATCAACAACAAAAACAGCAAACAGGTGCACAAACATAACAGAAAAACAACTAAGGTTGGCGAGAAGCTATCATCATCAGAAGGTTTGTAACCTGAGAAGTAGATTCCTCTTGTCTAGTCATCCAAGTTTTAATCTCATATGTGGTTTGTTCTTGCTTGACCATCCATGTTCTGATCTCTTTGTTGCTTGCTTCTAGTTGAGCAAACTTTTCTTCTAAATCTGGATTTTATGTCTTGATTTCAGAAGAGGCAGGAGCAGATGTCGATGCAGGAGCTGGAGCACTATCAATGACCATAACAGATGCAGATGCATTTTCTTGAATCACAGAATTAGATGCTTGTTCCAGAATCATCAGAGCTAATTGATTAGGCACAAGAGTTTCTTCAGTAACAGCCGCTTCTGGAGGAGTATCTTCAGACATAGGTTCTTCAACAGGTGCATTGTCCAGAGGAAGAATTGGAGATCTACTCATGTTCAGAAGAGTCTGTCTGATAACTTCAGCAAATTTCACCTTTGCATCATCAGAGTAAATGGTGCGAAGATTTGAAGCTACAAAGTTAAATCTTAAGATGAATCTGTTCCAAGTGGCTTCAGAAGCATCTGGATTCACACTAGACAAGCACTCCTTCTTTACAGAAGATATCCACATGTTTAGTTCCTTTTTGAAGCCATCAAATAACGTACTAACATCCATTCTAGGTTTTGGTTCAGAAAGTTTTCTAGAGATGGTGTTTTGGTGGGTTCAGATGAGGATGGTATGAAAAAGGAAGGAATGATGAAAAGAGGACGAGGATAAGATGAAAAATATGTTTGGCCAGATGATTCATTGATAGCCTGACGTTTTGGATAAAAAATTTAAGTTTGAGTCCAGAGGGAAGGCCATCAGATGGAAAAGGTTTTAATGAAGCAAAAGAAACAAAAGCAGATGATCTTGGTTTTGGTTTTGGAGTGGGTTGAGAAAGGATAGGCTCAGATGACATGAATACATCTGGTTGTCTTGGTTCATAACCACAGAGTGAAGGGGTGAGTTTACTTCTGGGGGTAAATCAGATTCAGTAGAATCAGATGATGCAGAAGAATGACAAGATGTGGAAGAGACGTCAAACAGAATTTTCAGGGGTTGTACATCAAGAACATCAGAATCAGGTATAAATGATTCAGAAGTTTGATGTTGTTCTGGTTGAGGATCAGAGGGAATGGGTTTTTCTGGTTGTGGTTCAGAAGTTTGTATTTTTGGTGGGGGAATTTCAGAGGGTTGTTTGTTAGATGGGTATGGTTGAGGTGCAGAAGGTTGTTTTGGTTTAGGAGTAGGAGGAACAGGTTCAGATGTTTCTGGTTTAGAAGGGATGGTTTCAGGTTCATAGATAGGGGGATCAGATGTTAGTACCTCTTTGACAATTTCTAAGATTGAATCTAAACTGGCCTCTGGAGGAATACCTTTTTGCTTCTTGACCCTCTTTGGTTTAACAGAAGCTGCTTCTCCAGAAGCTTTCCTCTTTGGTTTTGAAGATCCTTCTTCAGAAACTTTCCTCTTCTTCTTGTGTCTATCTCCATAAAAATCTGGTTCAGGTTCGCCTGCCTTTTGAATCAGATGTTCTGGTAGAGGAGTTCCATCTGCCAGACACGTTGCTATATACTTCAGAATAATTTCCCTTGGTTCATTAGCGTAGAAAAAAATAAAATCATCCACTAGTATCCTTCTTTTACTGACCTCTTCAGAGTTTATCTGTTTTGGTGCAGAAGTGAGTTCTTCTACAACCTTCATCCTCTGAAGACTTTTCCCATTCAGAGGTTTGCCTACCATAGAAGCTAACTCTTCCTGTATTCCAGCTTCTATCAGATGTCCAACCAGACCATTCTCAGTCAGAATGTCTGAAATGAGTCTTTCCATTGGAATCTAATTTCTCATCTTCTGATGTTTAGTTCTGACTTCTTCTCTTGACTGTTTCACGTGAGTCCACAGATGATTGAAAAGTAGATAAGGCAAATCCACTTTTGTGCTCTGAATCAGATAGTACATGAAGTACATCTGATCAGTATTTACATAATCAGAAGAGTTTGAAGACTTCCTGTGATGTATGCATCCCATAAAGATCTTAGCCCAGATCCTATAGTTTGGCTTCAAATCTTTCACTTTGTTAGAAGCTTCTCCAGATGAGCAAACTTCACTATAAACCTCTGTCATATCAACACGCTCAGCTGGCATATTTGTAACACCATCAGTTTCTTTATAACCTATGAGCTTCCTAATCAGATCCTCAGTTATGATGATTTCCTTACCCAGAACAGATGAAACAGTGAACTTAGGTTATGTGGTTGCATGGATCCAAAGTTCCTTCACCAAACATGGATAAACTGGTCCCATCAGCCTATCAAAGAACTTTGTCCAACTTTGAGCATCAACAATGGGACGAAGATCAGACCCATTTTCAACAATTGATTCAAAGTTCACGATAGATTCACACAAAACTTCAAGTTTGTCAACTGGTGTTAGAAGAGTTCTAACTGGTTCTTTGAAAGCAACAACACCCATGTTAGAAGATGAAACAATAGCCATAGTTGATTGAAATTGAGCTGAAGTTGATGAAGAAGTAGCCATTGTTGTTCTTGAGAGAGATTTAGGGTTACGAATGATTTTGGATTTGGGAGAGAGATGAAAGCAGTGAAACAGACAGAAATGCATACAAGAGTGTGAGAGAGTGAAAAGTGAAGTGTTGTGGTATTTATAGAAGAAATTAGGGCACACATAGAGTCACATGTTCAGCATGTTTACACTTAGCATTTAATTGCATTTAATAAAAAGAATATAATCATCAGCATTTAATAATTCTGACAATTTAGGGGGAAACGAGAAACTCAATATTCAAAACAGTACCTCAAACGTCATTTCAGTAATGTGCACTCCACCTTTTCAGATTCAGAGTTACACGTGTTTGCTTGCATGTGCTACTGAAACATCTTTGAGAAATGAAACGTTAGCCAATGTTCAGATCCTCTGAGGTTTGTTAGTTCAAATACACACAAATGAATAAACAAAGAAATTAACCGAATTAATACTTCAGAGTTTAAGCATTTTGCATCTGAGTAAATTTGCTTCTGATAAACATTTTATTCTGGACAGAAATCCATACTTATATTTTTCAGAATAAATTTAAACCTATCTTCAGCAAGGGGTTTAGTAAAGATATCATCCCATTGATGGTCTGTATCAACAAAGTTTAAGCTTAAAATTCCCTTCTAAATATAGTCTCTAATGAAGTGATGTTTAAGTTCTATATGCTTAGCTTTAGAGTGTAAAATAGGAATTTTAGATAAGCATATAGCAGAAGTATTATCAGAGAAGATAGAAATGTTACTCTCATAAATCTGATAATCTTCTAGTTGACTCTTCATCCAGAGCATATGAGTGCTACAACCATCTGCAGCTATATATTCTGCTTCTGTGGTTGAAAGAGCTATTGTAGGTTGCTTCTTGTTGTACCAAGAGATTAGGTTACTCCCCAGAAACTGACAGCTTCCAGAAGTACTTTTTCTTTCAACTCTGTCTCCAGCATAATCAGCATCACAGAATCCAACTAACTTAAATTCATCAGATTTTCTGTAACACAAACCCACATTAGTAGTACCTTTCAGATACCTCATAATTCTCTTAACAACTGTTAAGTGAGATTCTCTAGGATCTGATTAGAATCTAGCATACAGACAAACACTAAAGAGGATATCTGGTCTAGAAGCAGTCAAATATAGAAGAGAACCAATCATACCTCTGTAGAGCTTCTGATCTACCTTTTTACTTACCTCTTCCTTACCCAAAGTGCTTGTAGGATGCATTGGAGTCTTTGCTAATTTCCTTTCAGTCATGTTAAACTTCTTCAGAAGCTCCTTCACATACTTAGTCTAGTGTATGTAGGTGAATTCTGGAGTTTGGTTAACTTGAATTCCTAGAAAGAATCTGAGTTCTCTCATCATGCTCATCTCAAATTCAGCCTGCATAGATAGAGCAAACTCCTTTCCAAGTGTAATATTGGTAGATCCAAATATAATATCATCTACGTAAATTTGACAAATTAACAAGTCTTTCTTAAATGATTTACAGAAGAGAGTTGTATCCACTTTGCCTCTGATAAAATTCTTTTTCAGATGAAAATTACTTAATCTCTCATACCAAGCTCTGGGAGCTTGTTTTAAACCATAGATTGATTTCTTAAGTTTAAAAACATGTTCTGGAAATTTATCATTTTCAAAGCCAGGAGGTTGATGAACATAAACTTCCTCTTCTATAATACCATTTAAGAAGGCACTCTTAACATCCATCTGATATAGAGTTATGTTATTTTGTGCAGTAAAAGAGATGAGTAGGCGTATAGACTCTAACCTGGCCACGGGAGCATAAGTCTCTGTGTAGTCAATTCCTTCTTTCTGACTATATCCTTGAGCAACTAGCCTTGCTTTGTTTCTTACAACTTCTCCTTGCTCATTCAGTTTGTTTCTGAAGACCCATTTAGTTCCAATAATATTGAATCCTTTTGGTCTTGGAACTAGATCCCAGACGTCATTTCTGGTGAATTGATGTAGCTCTTCTTGCATAGAAAGTATCCAATCATTATCGTTCAGAGCCTCATCCACAGAAGTTGGTTCAATGATAGACATCAACCCAAAAAGTGACGTTCCAAATGATCTGAGAAAAGACCTTGTTCTGATAGGGTCATCCTTCTTTCCAATTATCATATTCTCTAGGTGAGAGGCTTTGATTCTGGATGATCCTTTAACATTTGGTTCTTCAGAAATATTCAAATTGTTCATCTGAGCAGCCAATGGAGTTGCATCTGGCATTGCTTCTGGTTCTTTTACTTGAGCCTTTTATGCCTCTGAGTCTTTAGAGTCTGTGAGAGTGACTTCTCTATCTGCAGAATTTTCAAGCTGCTTTGGCTTTTGATTGCCAAGCTTATCATCAAATCTAACATGAATTGATTCCTCCATAATCTGTGTCTCAGTATTGTATACTCTGTAGCCTTTAGAGCGTTCAGAATACCCAAGCATGAAACACTTTTGTGCTTTAGAATCAAACTTGTTCAGATTCTCTTTAGTATTCAACATAAAACATACACATCCAAAAAGATGGAAATAAGAAATGTTGGGCTTTCTATTCCTCCACAGTTCATAAGGATTCTTCTCCAGAAGAGGTCTAACTGACATTCTGTTCTGAATATAACAAGCTGTATTCACTGCTTCTGCCCAAAAATGTTTTGCCAGATTAGTCTCGTTGATCATGGTTCTGGCCATTTCTTGCAATGTTCTATTTTTCCTCTCTACAACTCCATTATGTTGTGGAGTTCTAGGGCAGGAGAAATCATGTGCAATGCCATTTTCTTTAAAATATTTTTCAAAATATTTGTTTTCAAATTCACCACCATGATCACTTCTGACTTTAACAATTTTAAAATCCTTTTCGTTCTGGACTTGTTTACAGAAGTCAATGAATTCAGAATGAGACTCATCCTTGTGTTTCAGGAATTTTACCCATGTCCATCTGCTGTAGTCATCAACAATGACTAATCCATACTTCTTGCCTCTGATGGATGAAGTTTTCAATGGTCCAAACAGATCAATATGAAACAGCTCTAATGGTCTTGAGGTTGAAACAACATTTTTTGTTTTGAAAGAAGATTTTGAAAATTTTACTTTCTGACATGCTTCACAAAAAGCATCTGAGTTGAACTTCAACTGAGGAAGTCCTCTGACCAGATTGAGTTTATTAATCTGAGATATACGTCTCATACTAATATGCCCCAATCTTTTGTGCCAGACCCATTGCTCTTCGTTAACAGACAGAAGGCATTTTACATTCTGAACCTTAAGTTCTGAAAGATTGATTTTATAAATGTTGTTCTTCCTTTTTCCATTAAAGAGGATTGAGCCATCCTTTTGACTGAAAGCTTTACAACATTTTTGATTGAAGATTATGTCATAACCATTGTCACTTAATTGACTTATGGACAATAGATTATGTGTTAATCCTTCAACAAGTAACACATTAGAAATGGAAGGGAGGTTACCATTACCTATAGTTCCAGAGCCAATTATCTTGCCCTTCTGGTTCCCTCCAAACTTCACATCACCTCCAGATCTAAGCCCCAGACTTTGGAACATAGACCTTCTTCCCGTCATATGACGCGAGCAGCCAGAGTTTAGGTACCAGGACTGGTGTTTCAACTTTGCTGCTAAGGATGTCTGCAACAAAAATAATTTTGTCCTTAGGTACCCATATTTTCTTGGGTCCTCTGAGGTTAGTAGGTTTGAAATTCTTTCTGAATTTCTTTCCCTTATAAGCATCCTTGTTCTTTTGAGGTTTTGATTTATTAAACACAGGTTTGTTCAGATCAGAACGTGTGTGTTTAATATCATTTAAATGACCAAATTTGAAATGAGTATATAGAGGAGAATACTTTATGGTCATTTTATCAACAGGTTTTGGACTTAAATCCTTCCCAGAAGGTGATTCATATCCAATACCCTTTCTGTTGTTTCTGCTTACGCCATAAATCATTGAATCCATCTTGCTTCTATCTAGGCCTTTAGCTAGAAACTTCTAAAAGCTATAATCATACTCTTCCAAAATATCTTTAGAGCATGATATAGGTTCTGAGTCAGATTTCTGAGCATTTTCTAAATCATTTTTTATTTTAAGATTTTCTGCTTTAAGCTCAGTAACCTCAGACCTCAGCTGATCATTCTCAGATGCAAGACAGCTTTGAAGCTTCTTGTATTTGAGTTTGATTTTGCTGTAGCTTTCCAGAATTTTTGATAAACTTTCAGAAAGTTCTGCTCTAGTGAGTTCAGAAAATACCTCTTTAGAATCAGATTATGATTCAGATCCAAATGTTTCTGCATGGTCTTCCACGTCAGCCATAAGTGTCATGTTTGCACATTCTTCTTTTGACTCTGATGAAGAATCAGATGCATCTGAATCATCCTAGGTTGCCATCAGAACTTTCTTTTTATTATCAGACTTCCTTCTTGGCTTCTCCTTCAGAAGTTTTGGGCATTCATTCTTATAGTGCCCAAGTTCCTTGCATTCATAGCAGACCACCTCTTTCTTTCCAGATCTTCTGTGTCCAGAAGACTCTTTACGTTGATTTGGTTTCTTGAAGTTTCTGAACTTCTTCTGTTTATGCTTCCGGAGTTTGTTGATCCTTCTGGACAGCAGGGACAATTCATCTTCTTCTTCAGAAGAAGATTCTTCAGAACTTTCTTCTATAACCTGCAACGCTTTAACAGATTTGTTAAACTTTAAAGCAACAAACTTACCTTTCTTCTGAGGTTCGTCTTCTTCTAGTTCAATCTCATGACTAGTCAAAGAGCTGATCAGTTCCTCCAGCGTGATCTTGTTCAGATCCTTTACAAGCTTCAAAGCTGTGACCATTAGTCTCCATCTGGTTGGCAAACTTCTGATGATCTTCTTGACATGATCAGCAGTGGAGTAACCCTTGTCCAGAACTTTCAAGCCAGCAGTGAGAATCTGAAATCTAGAGAACATAGTTTCTACAGATTCAGACTCCTCCATTTTGAAGGCTTCATACTTCTGGATGAGGGCCAGAGCCTTAGCCTCCTTTACTTGTGAGTTTCCTGCATGAGTCATCTTCAAAGATTCAAACATATCAAATTCAGTATCTCTGTTTGTTATTTTCTCATACTCAGTATGAGATATTACATTTAACAAGATGGTTCTTGCTTTGTGGTGGTTTCTAGACTTCTTCTTCTGTTGATCAGACATAGATTTTCTGTCAATCTTTTTCCCTTCATCATTGGTAGGATGAATGTAACCATCAAGTACTAAATCCCACAAATCAACATCATAACCTAGAAAGAAGCTTTCTATTCTGTCTTTCCAGTAGTCAAACGTCTCACCATCAAACATGGGAGGTTTGGTGTTGATTATGTCTTTATCATCGTATTTGTTGTTGTATGAAGATGAAGTAGAAGCTTCAGCAGCCATGATGAATAAAGAACAAGATATATGGAGTTTTTCTCAACTGGATCTTTTTTTGTCACAGTTAAGTGAGAGTACTAACAGAACCGGAGCTCTGATGCCAACTGAAGGTGAGAAAAACACTTAGAAGGGGGGTTGAATAAGGGTTTTGAAATAATTACGGAAATAAAAACAACACAATATTTTTATCCTGGTTCGTTGAACTCAACTAATCCAGTCCACCCTACCAAGGTGATTTTCCTTTCTCAACAAGGACTTAATCCACTATATTCAAACAGATTACAGTGTCAACCACTAAGAACAATTGTCTTAGTCTTCTCAAGAAATCCTGACTACAACTTGGTCTTTTTAAGGAACCTTTTACAAATAAATGTAAATTAACAAGTGTTTAAGATGCTTCTAAAAAGCTATATATCACAACTGTGATTTTTACACTTAGATTAAGAACGAATAAAAACTATTCAACTTATGAAATATATTGTATGAGAGCTTGAGAGTAGTTTTCAATTTGATTTCTCAATAATTCGTCAACTTTGAAATGTTGTTGAAGACATCCTTTTATAGAGCAGAAAGTCCAATGCTTGAAGACTGTGCGTAGCAGAGTAGCTGTAGCCTTTTTGTCTTCTATTGACTTTAGCTTTCGTAGAAGAGGAATGTTCAGACAAATCCCTTTTGTCTGATTTCCTGTGCCATACATGAATAAGGAAAGAGTCGTTTGGAATATGCTAACGGATATATCTTTGAATAATATCTTCTTCAACAAGCTTCTGTCTCAAAGTTATCAACATTAGAGTCTTGATGTTATCAGAGTTTTGCAGTCAATATGCTTCAGCATGAATATCAATCAGAGCAGAGTTTGAATATCAGAGCCTCTGTACTTGCAGCGAAAAGTACATTCAGAGTCTTCTTAAAACAATGCTTGAAACTATTCATACAAATTCTTCAACTACGCTTCAGAGTCTTCTGCAGCATCTGCTTCTGAGTATTCTGCAGCTTCTGCTTCAGAGTCTCTTCTGGCAGCGCTCAGAGTCTTCTGATGACTTGCTTCTAATGCTTCAGAGCTTTGCGTAGAGTAATGTTCAGATGTATTTTTGCTTCCATAAGAATATTTATTTTAATATCTGAAACAAAAACACTTGAACAAAATTAGAGTATGTATTTTCTTAATACAAAATTTCATTAGTGTTATCATCAAAACATAGAGATATATTAAACACCAATATGTGTTCTAATATTGACATGTTATACTAGGTTTTAGGGTTTTGCTTTTTGGAAGATTTGTTTTATTAAATGTGAGATTCTTTATGGTTTTAGTTCACATTTTGTCACAGCTAGTGGATTTCCTTACTAGATTGGATGACCCTAGATGTAGGTGATGCTGCACCAAACTAGGTTAACAATTAATTATATTATTTACTTCCAGCTATTTACTGCACAATTGTTTGTGTTATGTTACTATCCTGATCCCAGTGTCGTGACATCATACTCAACATCTAGTGTCTGGTTTTCAGAATTTCAATTGGCATCAGAGTAGACACCCTATCTAGTTTTGAGTGAGCTCCAGGGAAGATACTTTCTGATACTATGGAAAAGGAAAGAGGAGGAAATGTTAATATCCCCCCTGTTTTAGATGGCACCAACTATGACTATAGGAAGGCACGTATGGTGGCTTTCCTAAAATCTATGGATAGTAAAACCTAGAAAGCTATCATCAAGGATTGGGAACATCCTGTTGTTAAGTATAAATATGGGAAGGAGACCTTAAAGCCTAAAGAGGAATGGTCTAAGGAGGAAGATGAAAGTGCTTTTGGAAACACCAAAACCTTGAATGCCCTGTTCAATAGAGTTGAAAAAAACATGTTCGGGTTAATAAACACCTGTACTATGGCCAAAGATGCTTGGGAAAATCTCAAAACCACTTATGAAGGAACATCTAAGGTGAAGATGTCTAAACTTCCCCTGCTCACTACCATATTTGAAAATCTAAAGATGAAAGATGTGTCTCATCGCTGCGAAAAAGGGAGGCCGACAAAGGCAGAAGAGTCGCCACCGCTCGTTATTTATCCCAAAGAGAGGGAAAGTAAACGATAAGAGAAAACCTACGAAAAAGGGAAAAGATAGGTCATCACAACCAAATCTTGGGTTCGGGAGTCGGTTACGCGAGGGGAAGGTATGAGCACCCCTCACGTCCGTTATACTCAACGGGATCCATGCTTGTTGTCTAATATAAAAGGGTGATAATCTACCAAAGGATGGCTCACAGGGACAAAATAAAAGAAAGGAGACTCGATAGAACATCATCGCCCTATGCCTACATATTCCATCGTGCAATGGGAAAGTTAGAGTCAACGTAGTTCGGAAAACTACGAGTAAAAATGGGGAAAGGTTGCTCGCCAAGATACCGTCGTCTTGTGCCTACTTATCCTCATCTGGTATGAGAAATTAGAGCAAATGTAGTTCGTGCTGACACGACCACAAATTGATTTAAGTTTTTTAACTGAGTAGGATTAAATAGCGGTTCCAGCAGTTAGGGACGATGCCTGTTTGCGGTAGAGCCAAGACTTAACACGCTCTTTCTGAAAATGATTTGCAAACAATCCCAGAGGATAAAAAAGGTTTGATGTTTTGTTTGTGTTTTTTAAACAAGAAGTGAATTGAGTTAAGTTTCTAACTCATGTTGTACTAAAGACTATGACTTGAGAGTGAATGTGTCGCATATCGCCCAAAGGGCATACGCTAAACACTCTAGACAATGTGAGAGGAGGCCCCCCAACTATCATTCCTCAAGTACTTAAGGCTCATAGCGTACAACAAGTGTTAACCTTTATTAAGTGTCTTATGAAGTTATGAGATGAGAAGAGAAAGACGCAAACTCTAAAGGGCACTGGTCAACCCTAATGTTATCATACAATGTGCTCCTAAAGTTAGGATAAAAAGGGAAGAAACTATCCTAATGTTATCATGCAAAGGATTGAACACCTAAAGTATCTCCTACTCACATCTTAAACAGAGGGACTAGGAATCCTAAGGGATCATGGCAAGCAACCAAGTAAACAACAGATAATTCAATCACAGATGCAATGAAGAATGAGAAGAAGTTGACTTAAAAAAGTCAAAAGCAATGTAAACATGATATGAAAAGATGCAAAGATGAGATATAGGATTCAAGTGATGCAACAAATAAAAAGGATCAAGACAAGTTGACTTAAACTGTAAGTTAAGAGTATGCCTAAGAGGGGGGGGGGGGGGTGAATTAGGCTTATGGAAACTTTTTCGGATTTTTGGTATTTTAATTTTTCTTTGGTTATGTTCTTGGTGATGAATGCAGTAGAAAGCATAAAGAAAGTGGACACCAAGATTTATAGTGGTTCCCTTCATAATCCGAAGGTACTCCACTCCCCTTTCCACATGAAAGAGAGTTTTCACTATTGTTTTAGAAAGTACAACCTATCACACCATCAACCGGTGAGGCCTACAATCTAACAACAAAACAAACTAGTGTGCAAGAACAATCCTCTTGCAAAACACTAACCCTTGTGTCCAACAATCCTGGATCACAAGTCACAACAGACTATTCTGTAATCCTGTTTATAATTTGAGAGTACAACAGTAATATCAATACAGAGATTGATCTTCTCCTCTAATCTGAATTCACAACTTAATCTCAATACAAGTGTTCAAACAAATGGATGTGAAAGATTATACAAGTATGAACACTTTTTGAATGTATTTGAAATTATTTAAAAAATAGTGAATATGATTCAATGATTGTTTTTTTTGAAAATTGTTGGAGGTGTTTTTTTAATTTGAAATTATCAATATTTATATGGGCCAAAACACCATTTCAAAAAGGTATGTTAAAGTATAATTCAAAAGATGAAATGGTATAACAATCACACAACATTTGAATTCAAAACAAAGCCATTTTTCAGAAAACGTTCAGTGTTAATCGGTTAACCTATATGGTTAATCGGTTAACACTGGAACGTTAGGCCAGAAAATTTAAGTTTTGAAATGGTTAACCGGTTAACCCATATGGTTAATCGGTTAACACTGTTATTTTTTGGAAAAATACTTAATAAAACAATGTTATACCAATTCCATTTGTTTCAAAAACATGTTCATGCATTATGATCAAATGATAAATGATTGGAACACTTGTATATCAATTAAGTTAGAGAATTTTGATATACCATAGCTTGTGTCCAAGTCTTGAAAGATGATCGAGCAAATGTACATGAAGCTTGAATGTTGATCACTTCCATAATACTTTGATCTTGGTCTTTTGAAAGCTTTTGACTTTTTTGCACAGATGAAATGAGATAGAGTCTTGTTGTTGTCATC
Source organism: Lathyrus sativus (assembly GCA_963859935.3). Classification (NCBI taxonomy): domain Eukaryota; kingdom Viridiplantae; phylum Streptophyta; class Magnoliopsida; order Fabales; family Fabaceae; genus Lathyrus; species Lathyrus sativus. Next base: position 556,239,021 of record OZ012739.1, on the reverse strand, counting down.
ATCAAAACCTTGAAGCCTTGAGATGAAGAGTGCTTCTACAATCTCCCCCTTTTTGATGATGGAAACCGATTGAGTCTTGTGCAATATGTTGACGAATTTTGGTCCTGGTCTTGTTTCTCCCCCTATGTCCATGAACTCCCCCTTTCTAAAAACAGAGGCTAAAGAACAGACAAAAATTCTGCACACATAGACATTAGAAAGCCAAAGCTCTTCTCCCTCTTTGTCATCAGCAAAAAGGAAGGAGCTTTCAAACAAAACTAGAAGATATCGACAACTATGAAAGCAATCAAAAGAATAATCAAGTAGGTAAGCAAAACATACTGAAATAAAATTAAACATGCAGCAGACTGCAACCAAAGTAGTGTATGAGTACAACGCAAATGAAACAAAGTTAAGAACATAAACTTAAAACTTAATGACTAAAAAGCAATAAAAGACAGCAACAACAACATATTCTCTAAATATCCTCATCAGCCATATCCTCATCGTCTTCTCCTTCTTCTTCATTATCATCTGCTTCTTCAATCTCGTCTTCCACAACCCTAGTGGTTGAATGTTGAGGATTAAGGATGAGGTTGCGGAGGGAGGCAATGGCTCGGGAGGTTTTGCGGTGCATATTCATGGATTCCCTATGCTGGTTCATAATGGTAGTATAGAGAAACTCATTGGTTAGACCTCCTTCGGGAATAGGATAGGCTTGATTGGCAGGACCATCATCTGCATATCGGTATGTTCCGTTAGCTTCCCTGATGATACCTGTATTCTTAACAATGTTGATCTCGTTGATTTCATTTGTGGTAGGTTTCATCTTGGTGGACGGTTCTCTGTTGAGGTCCAATTCGGTCAACTCCAGAATCCTTGAAATCAACCGTGCATACGACAGCCTTGTTATGCAGTGAAGTTGTTGCTGAAGATGGTACATGATAGTCAAAATCCAGTTTACCCTTATTCGGTTCTTGATTGCATACATCAGTTGCATCTCCAAGTCATTAATTTGTGAATGATTTGAATCTTTGGGTATCAGAACATAACAGATCACATAGTGCAGCATTCTATCGGAAACCGTCAGGTTTTTCGCATAACACAGCATGCGGGCGGTCCGAGAGTTTGCAATGACTGTCTCTTTGGGGAACCGACAGATTTGATAATAGTACTCCATTTTGTCATAGTTTGCCCATAGCCCATCAACATGGTTGACACCCTTCCTTAAGAAACAACCTCTTGAAGGTATTTTGAGGTGTCTAGCAATGGTGGACAGTTTCTCAGTAAACTCATGTTCTCTAACCACAGAACTAATCATATGATTTTCATCAATATCCAGATATATAGCCAATTTATTCATAAAAGCTTTAACCAAGTCTGGATAAATGATACCAGAGTCTGAAACAAACTTATCTATGTGCTGATACTCAAGCAGTGCAGGGAAATCAAATGAAGATGCTGGAAATTCTTTAAGATTCACATACTTTACCGGCAGAAGTTGTCGGACACGAACCTTGAATTCCATTCGCCTCTTCTTGGTAGACTCCATGGGAATACTGTCGTCTTCAGAAGCAGAAGCATATTCAGGAAGTTTTCCCTTGCCCTTGTGTGAGGATGCCATGGATGAAAGTTTGAGAAGAGTTGAGAGATTGGGGTTTGCTGAATTTTTGGGGTTTGAAGTTGTGGGTTCTGAGGAAGTTAGGGTTTGAGAAGATGGAGATGGTTATGAGGAGTTATCCAACTTAGATAGTGGGAGAGAGATAGTGGGTTTTAAAACTTAGGGTTGGAAGAGCCAATGTCCAATAATGAGTCAAAGAAGAGGAAGAGTTCTAAGGATATGAATTTGGACACTTAAGAGAATATTGACCACATAAAAGAGCATTTAACACATATAATATTTCAAAAATTCTAATTTATTTCCGTTTCTGATTTTTAGAAATTTGAACAGTGTTAATCGGTTAACCATATAGGTTAATCGGTTAACACATTAAAAAATTGAGTCAGAATTGAAAAATTAACAGTGTTAATCGGTTAACCATATAGGTTAATCGATTAACACACGCGAATTTTTGAAAAAAACTTAAAAACAGAATGCATACACATGAAAATACAACACAAATAATGCATATACATGTTATAGAAAAGGTCAGATATCACCTTCATCAAGAATCCCAAGTTCTCGCCAAATTTTGTAGAACGGTTCTTTTGCCAAAGGTTTGGTGAAGATGTCGGCGAGTTGATTGTGCGTGTCGACAAAAGTAACATCTACATCTCCATTCAATACGTGATCTCGAAGGAAGTGATGTCGGATATCTATATGTTTTGTTCTTGAATGCATGACCGGGTTCTTTGTAATGTTGATGGCACTTGTATTATCACATCGAAGAGGAATGCAGCCGAGGTCTACACCGTAATCGAGGAGTTGTTGCTTGAGCCACAGAATTTGTGCACAGCAACTTCCTGCTGCAATATATTCCGCTTCGGTTGTACTGAGTGCCACACACGCTTGCTTCTTGCAGGCCCATGACACTAATGCATTCCCGAGAATGTGACACGTACCACTTGTGCTTTTTCTATCGGTCTTACATCCTGCATAGTTAGCGTCAGAATAACCAACTAAAGAACAAGTACTACCTTTAGGATACCATAATCCGACGTTCATTGTCCCTTTGAGATACTTTATGATTCTCTTTATGGCTGTGAGATGCGATTCCTTCGGACTTGCTTGAAAGTGTGCACACAAACAAACGCTAAACATAATGTCAGGACGACTTGCCGTCAAATATAGTAATGAACCGATCATACCTCGATATTTTGTTATATCAACTGGAGTACCAGATTCATCTTGATCAACATACGTTCCAGATCCCATAGGAGTGGACATCATCTTGCAACTATCCATATCGAATTTCTTCAACAATTCCTTGCAATACTTGGATTGGTTGAGGAAGATGCCATCCTTTGTTTGCTTGATTTGTAGTCCAAGAAAATAATTCAATTTTCCCATCATGTACATCTCGAATTCTCCTTGCATCATAAGTGAAAATTCTTCGCAAAGCTCTTTGTTTGTTGATCCGAAGATGATGTCGTCGACATAGACTTGAACCAATAAGGTGTTTCCTTTGATCTTCTTTATGAACAATGTCTTGTCAACCTTTCCTTTTGTAAATCCCTTCTCACATAAGAAATTGCTAAGGCGGTCATACCATGCTCTTGGTGCTTGTTTTAGTCTGTAGAGTGTCTTTTTCAGTTTGTAAACATGCGAGAGATTCTTGAAGTCTTCAAAACCCGGAGGTTGTTTGACGTAGACTTCCTCATTGATGTAGCCATTCAGGAAAGCGCTTTTAACATCCATCTGGAACAACTGAAAATTCATAGAACAAGCGTAAGCAAGTAATAATCTAATTGCTTCTAACCTTTCTACCGGAGCAAACATTTCATCAAAATAAATTCCTTCCTCCTGGTTATAGCCTTGTGCGACCAATCTTGCTTTGTTACGAACTATGATCCCATTCTCGTCAAGTTTGTTCTTGAACACCCATTTTGTTCCTATGATGTGCTTATGATCTGGTCTTGGTACAAAACTCCAAACTTGATTCTTTTCAAATTGATTGAGTTCTTCTTGCATTGCTACAATCCATTGGTCATCTCCTAAGGCTTCATCAATCTTGGTTGGTTCAATTTGAGACACAAAAGCCATGTTGAGACAAGCATCCTTTATATTAAGTCGAGTTGCAACGCCCTGGCTAATATCACCAATAACTTTATCTATCGGGTGATCTCTATGCGTTCTCCATTCCTTCGGAAGATCTTGATGTTCTTCAATGATTTGAGTGACATCTTCTTGTGGTATTTCTTGATTCTTTGAAGTCTCTTCTTGTTGTTGTGAAGAACCTACTATATCATCATCATCATCCATAGTAATATTATCCTCTTTCGAGGGGTTAGTCTCATCAAACGAAACATGAATGGATTCTTCAATAGTAAGAGTTCTCTTATTAAAAATTCTAAATGCTCTACTAAAAAGAGAGTAACCAAGAAATATACCTTTGTCGGATTTCTCATCAAACTTACCGAGATTATCCTTGTTGTTGTTGAGAACAAAGCATTTGCATCCGAATATGTGGAAGAATGCTATATTTGGTTTTCTATCCTTGAACAACTCATACTGAGTCTTTTTGAGAAGTGGTCGAATATTGACACGGTTGCTTACGAAGCATGCTGTACTAACTGCATCTGCCTAAAAATATTTAGGAAGGTTTGCGTCGCTGAGCATTGTCCTTGCAAGCTCCACCAGTGATCTATTCTTCTGTTCTACGACACCGTTTTGTTGAGGTGTTCTTGGTGCTGAAAAATTATGAGAGATTCCATGCTCTTCGCAAAAATCTTCAAAGTCTGAATTTTGGAATTCTCCACCGCGATCGCTTCTTATAGAGGCTATGGTGAGTGATTTCTCATTCTGAATTTGCTTTGCATACTTCTTAAATGCTTTGAAAGCATCATTTTCTACACTAAAAACAATGTCCATGTGTATCGAGAGAAATCATCAACAATAACCAAAGCATAAAAATTACCTCCGAAGCTTTTTGTTCTTGATGGACCAAAAAGATCCATATGCAACAATTGAAGTGGCCTTGATGTAGAAACCACTTGCTTGGATTTGAAAGTTGTCTTGGTCTGTTTTCCCTTTTGACATGCATCGCATAATTTATCCTTGATGAACTTTACCTTTGGGAGTCCAACAACTAGATCATGCTTTATCAATTTGTTTAGATGCTCCATGTGGATGTGAGCAAATCTTTTATGCCAAAGCCATGCCTCGTTGTTGTTTGCCATAAGAAATTTTACCTTCAAGGAAGAGTCATTAAAAGAAATCATAAAAATATTATTATATCTTTTACCTTTTAGCAAAATGTCATGAGTGACTTCGTGTTCTATCAAGCATTCCTCCTTTGTGAAGTTGATTCGGAACCCTTTGTCACACAATTGACTTATGCTAAGTAAGTTGTGTTTAAGACCTTCCACATAAAGAACGTCTTCGATGATTGTACATGGAGGTGCACCAATGGTTCCCACTCCAAGAATTTTTCCTTTATTATCATCACCGTAAGTGACGTATCCTTTGGCCTTTAATGATAGACTTGAAAATTTGTTTATGTCTCCTGTCATATGCTTCGAGCAACTGCTATCAAGATACCATTGATTAGACGTTGTCTTGAAGCATACCTACAATACAAAATTAAGTAGTGTTAGGTACCTAAATTGCTTTAGGTCCTTGATAGTTAGTACCTTTTTCAACCCACACATAATGCCCTTTAGCAACACCAATATTGCGCACATAGCAAGCATTAGGTGTATGGCCTTTAATTCCATAATAAGAACACGTAGGTTGAAAGTGACTTCTATATCTAGGAACATAATTCTTTTTCTTCTCAACTTTTATCTTGTTATGATTTTGATGCTGATTTTTAGAAATGCTTCTCTTTTCTTTAGCAACTTGTCCACTTGCTCTTACAAAAATGGTCTCATTGGTACTTGGTTTTGAAAATTTAGAATATCCTAATCCAATTTTATCATTAGGAAATCTTTGATGTTTAAGAACTTCTTCCAAGCCAATTTGACCTTTTTCGTATCTTTCTAAAACTCTTTTAAGTTGCACAATTTGAAAAGATAGAGATTCACACTTCTTACATACAAGACTTTGTTTTTCATTTATTAATTTCTGTTTTTCATTTTCAATATTTTTCATAAAAACAAAATTTTGTTCTTCTAAAAATGAAATTCTTTTCTTTTGTGCTGAGATGCTTTTATACAAAGTCTTGCATTCTTTTAGAAGTTCATCTATAACTTCTTGTGCATCATTATCATAAACAGAAAAACTGCTACTAACCTCATTTTCTTCATTGGAATGGTGTGAAGCCATTAAAGCCATATTCGCACATTCATCGCTTTCCGACTCCGATGATGAACTTATCTCGTTATCGTCCCATGCAACATAAGCCTTTTTGTTCTTGACATCCTTTTTGCCTTTGAATTTTCCTTTATTTGCGAGTTTCAGCCAATCCGGCTTTATGTGACTTTGTTTCCCATATTCGTAACATGTAACTTCTTGATTTGATGTGGATACTTCCTTTTTCCTGAAATGTCTATTCTTTTTAGAAAAAGAGGAATTTTTATTATTATTAAAAAACTTACCAAGCTTCTTTACTAGAAACATGAAATTTTCGTCTTCGGAAGATTTGTCATTTTTGTCATCCTTTGTGTCAATCTTCGAGGCAATTCCTTTGGACTTCTTGTCTTGACTTTCGTGCTTCTCAAGCCTTCCAAGTTCCAGTTCATGCTCTTGAAGTTTGCCAAATAGGGAAGCGGATGTCATCGTTGAAAGACTCTTCTTTTCCGAAATAGCGGTCACCTTCGGTTGCCATTCTCTTGTTAAGGATCTTAGGACTTTTAAGTTGAGATCATCATTGATGAAGGTCTTCCCGAGAGCAATCAAATGATTTGCTATATGAACGAATCTCTTTTGTAAGGCAACAATGGGTTCACCAGGCTGCATACGGAACATTTCATATTCTTGACTTAAAGTATTAAGTCTTGATCTTTTTACTTCTACTGTCCCTTCATGCGTTTCTACCAAGGTGTCACAAATCTCCTTTGCTGATTTACACTATGATATACGGAAGAATTCGTCCATACTAGGAGCGCTTTGAAGTATGTTGATTGCTTTCTTCTCATTCAAAATTCTCTTCTTGTCATCTTCATCATATGAGGATTTTATCTTTGGAGTTCCAACACCATTTACCACACTTGTAGGAACATGTGGACCAGTTTCTACGGTTTCCCATATACCGTCTCCTTGAGCCTCCAGATGTGCTTTCATACGGATTTTCCAAAAATCGAAATATTCTCCAGAAAAGAGTGGTGGCTTGTTACTACTTCCACCATCTTTGAAAACCGGGTTGGTACTTGTGGAAGCCATACTGAATCATTAGGAACAGGTTACCTTAACCTGCTCTGATGCCAATTGTAAGTTAAGAGTATGCCTAAGAGGGGGGTGAATTAGGCTTATGGAAACTTTTTCGGATTTTTGGTATTTTAATTTTTCTTTGGTTATGTTCTTGGTGATGAATGCAGTAGAAAGCATAAAGAAAGTGGACACCAAGATTTATAGTGGTTCCCTTCACAATCCGAAGGTACTCCACTCCCCTTTCCACATGAAAGAGAGTTTTCACTATTGTTTTAGAAAGTACAACCTATCACACCATCAACCGGTGAGGCCTACAATCTAACAACAAAACAAACTAGTGTGCAAGAACAATCCTCTTGCAAAACACTAACCCTTGTGTCCAACAATCCTGGATCACAAGTCACAACAGACTATTCTGTAATTCTATTTATAATTTGAGAGTACAACAGTAATATCAATACAAAGATTGATCTTCTCCTCTAATATGAATTCACAACTTAATCTCAATACAAGTGTTCAAACAAATGGATGTGAAAGATTATACAAGTATGAACACTTTTTGAATGTATTTGAAATTATTTAAAAAATAGTGAATATGATTCAATGATTGTTTTTTTTTGAAAATTGTTGGAGGTGTTTTTTTAATTTGAAATTATCAATATTTATATGGGCCAAAACACCATTTCAAAAAGGTATGTTAAAGTATAATTCAAAAGATGAAATGGTATAACAATCACACAACATTTGAATTCAAAACAAAGCCATTTTTCAGAAAACGTTCAGTGTTAATCGGTTAACCTATATGGTTAATCGGTTAACACTGGAACGTTAGGCCAGAAAATTTAAGTTTTGAAATGGTTAACCGGTTAACCCATATGGTTAATCGGTTAACACTGTTATTTTTTGGAAAAATACTTAATAAAACAATGTTATACTAATTCCAATTGTTTCAAAAACATGTTCATGCATTATGATCAAATGATAAATGATTTGAACACTTGTATATCAATTAAGTTAGAGAATTTTGATATACCATAGCTTGTGTCCAAGTCTTGAAAGATGATCGAGCAAATGTACATGAAGCTTGAATGTTGATCACTTCCATAATACTTTGATCTTGGTCTTTTGAAAGCTTTTGACTTTTTTGCACAGATGAAATGAGATAGAGTCTTGTTGTTGTCATCATCAAAACCTTGAAGCCTTGAGATGAAGCATGCTTCTACATAAACAAGTCAAGAAGAGTGAGATGAAATGGGAGAATTTACAACTCCTACAACCATTCAAACATCAATCACTTACACAAAAGCTATACACAAAGCAAATGCAAAAGCCATGATCAAAGAGAAGAGGGGAGATAGAAGCTTGGGCAGCAAGCACATGTAAATTATCTCAACCAAACATTTCAAATTGATCATGAAGAAGAAAAGAGCAAACAAATGCTAGAAGTGATCCACCATTCAAGACAAGGGGAAGAAGTAAATAAAAAATAGGAAAGCTTAAATCAAGGTTAGAAGCAAAGCACAAACATGAACCAGGTCATGGAAAGTGAAAGAAACAAGGTTCAATCACTAAATCAACACTTGAAAACAAGTGGAAATGCCTAACTTCTAAGTGACTTGAAAAACAAGTTACACAAGTGTATGACCTAAAATTAAAATACCAGCACCTTAATATGTTATAAACAAGCATCAAAGTTCATAGGGTGCATATGGGATCCATAGAAATCATTTTCCAAAGGAACTAAGTCAAACTAGTTTGTATGAGCATCTTTTGAGATGACTTGACTTGCAAGCTTCATTGAAAATAGGAATATTGTTCAATAAATTCCAAATAAAAAGCACAAGGTATCTAGGGCAAATGAAAAATAGAAACCAAAGTCCCATGGTCAAATTTAACTCAAGGCATCACTAAATAATTCAATTATTAAGGGTGCTCCACCTTACCGAGCATAAATCGAGGGGCATCAAAAGCCAACTCAAAAACAAATGAAAAATGATAGTTGGTCACTCAAAATCATCCTCAAGAATACCTCAATCCCTTATCTAGATGAGGGAGAGGCCATGGCCATTGGAGATAAAGAATTGAGGTCCAAACAATTAAAACGACACAAGGTATACATCATAAAAGTGATCCAATTGTAAAATTGAAATAAAATAGCAAAATAAAATAAAATCAGAAACAAAAATTATAGAAAACTAAATAACATCTTAAAATACATTAAATAATTTTTTGGGAATTTTTTGATAATTGAAAATATTTTTAAAAATAGAAAACAAAAATAGAAAAGAAAAAGAAATAAAATAATGAAATAAGCAAGAGGGGTGCAAATGGTAAAACCCAGAATGAACTGAAACAAGTAAAAAGTGTGTTGGGCCCTAAAAAACTAGGGGTGTGGTTAGTATCCAAGCCCAAGTGACATACAGACGCAAACTTAAGTGAAATGCACCGTTTCACTTAAGTAATATGGAGTCAAACGTTCAAATGTGCATGGTCAAGCCAATGAAGATAGGACAAACATGCAGGTCAAACTTTCCACCAAGGCCAGCTCAACGTTTGACCTGAGATGAACCAGACGCCGGAGCTAGGGCTCCGGTCGTCTTCTCCGCCCAGATCGTCGGAGCTCAGGGTTCAAAACTCAATAAAAATGGCAAACTCTTGTACCATTCGAAAGCTCTCATCACCAGCAACATGATTCCAATATTCATTTATCAAAAAGGTTCTTAAATAAGCATGAATCAAGGCACGAAAATTGGACTGCTCATACTGAAACTTCAACATACACACAAATGGATAGTTCAAACATTGACTACCATAGGTAGGGCTTCAGATGCAACCCAACATGACCCTATTTGATGCCTAGTATGAGAGCAAATGTTGAAGGAACCTTACCAAACGGAGCAGTTCTGTTGACTCTTCTAATGCACACAAGCTTTGATCTCTTGCTTCTAATTTGTTCTTTAAGGTCTTGTGAAGATGAAATGAGCAGCAATTTGATTTAGTTTTCCAAGCTATGGCAGATTCGAATGAGTGAAGATTTTTGAAAATTTGAGCTCTCTCTCTTCTCTCCAACAACAACCACCACTTCTGAGCTTCTAGGGCAAACTTTTGGTTTATATGTGAGGGCTTAGTGATGGTCATGCAGGCGCATAATGGGGAAGACATGTGATCTCAAAATTTGCCTTCCAAAATTAATTTCCATGCACACACACAATTTGGCCATGTACACATCCATTTAGGGTCAGCAATCAAACAAGCACATGGTGTAGAAATGAATTGGATTAATTTTGCCCATGTATGATACCTTTGCACCAAGTTTGGATTCATCACTTTTTAAGTAATTTTGAGAAAAAAGTGGCACATGATGACTTAAAAATGTTGGTCCAAATGTGGTAAACTTCTTTATAATCATGTATTGGTGTGGAACAGTTCAAAAATGAGACCAAAAGGTAACTTGCAATGTAAGATATTCAATCCATGACCAAAAGCCAAAATTTCACCTTAAAATGGTTCATATGGCAATATAATCCACCAATATTCGTTAATTTTGAGTTCAATGTGGAGTTAAGACAATTAGGCACAAGTTTCATGTTGGTTGGAAATGCATTAGAGGTCTATAAGATCATGAAAATGAACATTAAAATAAATGACCTATAATGAACTTTCCACAAATACCCTTGCCTTATGAAGTCCATAACTTGAGATGTACAAATTATAAAAAGGACTTTTAGGACTTTTTGGAAAGCTAAGATCATGAGGAAAAACTTTCATGTTCACTTGAAGTTGAGGAGAAACTTGATTCTAGGTCAAAAATGCCTTGGAAGTGGGTTGACTTTTAGTTGACCAGAATTCTCTTCATCTGAGGACCCTAACTTGTTGGCTTCATAACTTGAGATGTACAAACTCAATGGATGAGTTCTTATATTCAAAATAAATCTTGAAGGATTCTCTACAAGTCTTACATTTTCATGAAAATGAGATTGAGCTTACATCATGGGGTAAATTGTCCTTGAAGTTGGGCATTAAAGAAGGGGATTTTACACTGAAAACCTCTGAAACCCTAATTTAGTAACTTCTTGAACCCTTGATTCTTCTTGATTTAATCTTAAAATGACATCCTAGATGCTTTAAGATGACTTCCCATGGCCTTAATGACTTAGAACCAAGTTGTGAACCTTTTCAAGTCCACAGTTGACTTTGGGTTGACTAGATGAAACCCTAGTTCCATGTCCTTTGACTGAGGCTCTTGCAGATGAATTGTATGACCACACAAACTTCACAAAGACTTCTCAAGACACACAATGAGATTTTGAACCAAGTTTAACCAAGAACAAGACCTCATGAATCCTTGATAACCCTTTGATGATCCTCAGGATAGGAGGTGATGCATATACACAAATCTCTCCCATCAAGGAGCTTTGAAACTTTCATGGTGATGATAAACACCTGATGACTTGCACAAATGCCCTTGATTGAGCTTGAAACCAAGAAGAATCTCCTCTTGAGTGGCACAACACACCTCTTGATCCTTTGCTAAGAACAATGCTATGTAAATGCAAATGCTAAAATGAAATGAAACAAACCAAGTACAAGAAAAAGGTTGGTCAAATTTTGGGGTACAACAGCCGCCCCTATTCAAACGCTTGGACCTGAAGGGATGAAAAGCGAACGACTTTCAAACATTCAAAGTAAGAGACAATTGAATACCAAAGAACCCGAAAGTTTGCCAACCGCAAAAAGAAACTGAATAAACTTTGTTGGGGAGAGATGAACATGAGATGAACGCATCCAACAAAGATTCTTGTCGGGGTCTGGATACCACACAGGCTCAAGAAAAACAACAATATTCGTCGGGGTCTGGATACCACATAGGCTCATGAAATAAACCAACAATCACCAGGGTCTGGATACCGCACAGGCTAAAGAGAATAAAGAGGTGGAAGCCGGGGTTTGGATATCGCACGGGCTTAAGAAAATAAAGCAGTGGAAGTCGGGGTCTGGATACCGCACAGGCTAAAGAAATAAACTGGTGTAAGTCGGGGTCTGAATACTGCACAAGCTTAAGCAATAAACCGGTGGAAGCAAGGATCTGGATACTGAACGAGCTTGAGAATAAACCGGTGGAAGTCGGGGTGTAGATACTGCACGGGCTAAAGAAAATAAATCGGTGGAAGTCGGGGTCTGGATACCGCACGGGCTTGAGATAAATCGGTGTAAGCCGGGGTCTGGATACCGCACGGGCTTGAGATAAACCGATGGAAGCCGGGGTCTAGATACTACACAAGCTTAAGAAAATAAATCGGTGGAAGCCGGGGTCTGGATATCGCACGAGCTTAAGAAAATAAATCGGTGGAAGCCGACATCTGGATACCGCACAGGCTTAAGAAAATAAACCGGTGGAAGCCAGGGTCTGGATACCGCGCGGGCTTAAGAAAATAAACCGGTGTAAGCCGGGGTCTGGATATTACACGGGCTTAAGAAAATAAACCAGTGTAAGCTGGGGTCTGGGTACCGCGCAGGCTCAAGAGAATATACCATCGTCTGCTGGAGATACAACTAGAAACAAGAGGTAACCACCTGACTTATGTTTCGAATGCATATGTTTGAAAATGGCGTAATGCTCCATACGAAATGGAAATGCTACGCGTTTGGGAGGATGATATGCATAATGCAAATGCAAAAGAACCACCTCAGCAAAAATAAATGCTGAAGAGACGACGCCAACTCCGCTGGGGATGACTGCGCGCCAAGTACGATTGGACTTTTGTTGGGAAAACAAGCCCTGGATGGCTTCCTGGGAAAGAATTCTCTTGAGTATAACTATTCTGCTAAGAACAAAATCCACTTCGCTGGGGATCAAATCAACTATGTTGCTGAAAGCGGCCCTGGATGACCTACCAAAATACAACTCTTCTGGGGAACAAAAGACCCGGCTGGGGAAACCAATCCACCTTACTGGGGAAATCAGCCCTAGATGGCCTCCTAGAATGACAAAAACTCTTCTAGGATACAAAGCAAACTGTTAAGGAATAGCTCCACTCTGCCGGAGATTCCTCTCTACTGGAGATTGAATCCGCTATCTACTAGGGATAATGAATAAGATTTACTGGGAAATCACCCCAAACTCCTTCTCTACTGAGGATGGAGAATAACAAAGCTGGGTCAATCCCACTCTGCGGGGAAGCAAACTACTTCGCCAACTTTGCTGGGGATTAGGCAATGAGAGAATCATCATCGACCTCTGCTTGGGGAAAAATAAACTCAAAAATATCCATCACCGCTTGGATAATGAGTCAATGACCTAGACTCTGAGGGGAAAGGAGCCAAAATATTTAGACTCTAGGGGGAAACAAAACACTAAACTCGCTCCATTGCTGGGGGATGATCCCAAATCTACCTGCTAGGGGGTAAGATATATTCCTTTGAACTGTTGAGAATAGGTGTACACGCTCCGCTTGCTGGGGATAACTCTACTCTGCCGGGGATATCAATCTCGACCTGCTGAGGATAACCTTGATGCAATTCTAACCTGCTGGGGAAACACTAGTCTCAAACTGCACATCTTCCTCTTGTAGGGGCAAAGACATGGTGACCTTACTGGGGATGCATCTCTGGAATAGCCTCAAGAACGAAAGCCCTACAACAAATACAAACAAAGTATCCTGTATACAACAAGAGCTACCTCGGTTATCGTTCATGACATCGTTCAAGCAAATCAATGTTTTAATCATGATTAGTAGACCCCACAAGTTTATGTATGCAAAGTTTTATCAAAACATCAAGCGTCTTTTGCAAACAAAACATTAAAAGCTAAAAACAAGAATAAAAGCTTTCTGAATAGTATACTTCATTGATAAATGGCCTGTAAATAGGCAAGATTTACAACAGATGCAACTCCTGAAAAGAGAAAGTTGCACAAAAAGTACACAAATGCAAAAGGTATATACAAATGTCAGCAATGTGGTACAGACAACCACCATGTGTCGATTCGACTATGACTCACATGACTTTGATGCTTTCTCCAATGCTTCGTCCTCTGAAAAGACTAACTTGTTACCCTCGGGTCCTCCAAGAATCCACTGTTTGTAGGATCAGACACAGACCGCAGTCGTTTGCTTTTAAAATCCCTAACTTTTTCCTGAATCGCCCTTTTGGGTTTCGATTCACCGGGATACCCATTTTTGCCGAAGTTGCCTTTTCAGGTTTCAATTTCGCGGGTTTACATCTTTTCTTTTTTATCCCTAATTTTTGCCCGAACCCATTCTTTTTATGTTTCGCCGGGATGCCCCATTTTTACCTGGATTTTCTTTTTTTTATTCCAGCGGGTCTCTTTAAGCAAAGTATTTTTTAACTGCGTCTGCGTTCATAGGGGACGTGAAATCTTCGCCATCCATGGTTGGGAGTAGCAAGGCTCCTCTGGAGAAAACTTTCCTTACCACGTATGGACCGTCGTAGTTGGGAGTCCATTTTCCCCTGTGATCTGTCTGTGGAGGGAGAATCCGCTTCAACACTAAGTCACTTGCCTGAAAACTCCGTGGGCGCACCTTCTGATCAAAAGCTTTCTTCATCCTGCTTTGATACAGACGATCATATGCAATGGACGCCAATCTCTTCTCGTCCATCAAGCTGAGTTGATTTAATCTGGTCTTCACCCATTTCGCCTCATCAAGTTTGACGTCAACCAAAACTCTCAAAGAAGGAATATCGACTTCCAATGGTAGGACAGCCTCCACACCATACACTAGCGAGAAAGGAGTTGCCCTAGTCGAGGTACGTACCGAAGTATGATATCCATGTAATGCAAAGGACAACATTTCGTGCCAATTTTTATAGGTCACAACCATCTTCTGCATAATCTTCTTGATGTTATTGTTGTCCGCCTCAACAACGACATTCATCTTCGGGCGATAAGGAGAAGAATTGTGATGTTCAATCTTGAAACTCTGGCACAGTTCCTTCATCATCTTGTTATTCAAATTCGAACCATTATCAGTAATAATTCGTTCAGGAACTCCGTAACGACAAATGATGCCCTTCTTGATGAATCGAGCCACGACCACTCTGGTGACATTGGCGAAAAAAGCTGCTTCAACCTATTGTACCCCAAAATTTGCCCAACCTTTTTCTTCACTTGGCTTGTATTTCATTTCATTTTCTTTAGCATTTGCATATGCACATCATGGTTCTTTGCAGGGGATCAAGATAGGTGTGCTATTCAAGAGAAGAGTATCAAGGGTATCAAGCTCAAGCAAGAGTGTTTACTCAGGTCACCCAATGCTTATGGTCACCAAGAGGCATTCAAAGATCATTGAGAGAATGAATTGGTATGTATTGCTTACCTCCTATCTTGGAGGTTAACTGAGGATCATCAGAGGTTCATAATCTCATGATGATGGATATGAGATTTTTGGACATCTCATTGTGTGCTTTTAAAGCCATTGTGGAGCTCATCTAAGTGGTTATGTCATGTGCAAGAAGCCACAATCAAGGATTGTACACCTAGGGTTTCATCTGCTTAATGCAAAGTCAACTGTGGATTTGAAGGAGATTGAGACTTGGTTTTAAGTCATTGGAGTCATGGGAAGTTATGTTGAGACATATCAGATGTTATTTCAAGATCAAATCAAGGAGAATCAAGAGTGTGAGAAGTTACTAAATTAGGGTTTCAGAGGTTTGTCAGTGTAAAATCCCCTATTTAATGCCTAACTTCAAGACCACGTACCTCAATATACTAGTGTAATATCACTTTGATATAAACATGAGACTTGTAGGGAATGTTCTTAGATTTCTTTTGAGTACTAGAACTCATCCATTGGGTTTGTGGAACTCAAGTTATGATGCCATCAAGTTAGAGGTCTCAGATGAACCATATTTTCAGTCAACAAAAGTCAACCAACTTCCAAGGCACTTTTGACCTAGAATCATGTTTCTCCTAAACTTTTGATGAACATGAAAGTTGTTCCTTATGATCTTAGTTTTCGAAAAAGTCCTAGAAGTACTTCATCTCATTTATGGAACTCAAGTTATGAAGCTTACAAGGCAGAGGTATTTTGGGAAAATTTGATTATAGGTCACTTTCATTATAGGTCATGTTCATGCCTTTGTGTACTTCAAATGGAACTTTCACCAACATGAAAGTTGCTCCAAATGACTTCAACTTCACCCTAGAACTCAAGGAGGGCATGGATTATGTATCGTTAGAGGCATTGGTGAAGAAATTTCAAAGGAAAATGGACTTAAAAAGCTCAATTCAATTAATTTGGTTTTAAGACTTTTTCATGCCATGTTTGTGCTCAAAATGATTCACAATATCCCAATGAGCAAAATTCACAAGTTTGTTTTGGTGTATAATGAGTAATTCACGTGGAAATGAAGTTTGCTTCATGAGAAAGATTCACATCAAAACTTGACAATCGGATCAAATCAAGGCCCAATTTCAATTCACATTGCCAGCTGATAATTCAAATCATTTTCATGTGTTTACAAGATGGTTTTCACGTGTGCATGAAGCTACTTGTCAAATTGGGCATTTTCAAAATTCAAGTGAACCAAGCCATATTGGGAAATGACCTAGATTTGATGGGAAATGACCCTTGTGGATCCCAAATGCTCCCAACTCTTTTTGATTATCATTTATAACATGATGAAGTGGTTGGTGGTTAATTTTTAGGTCATGAACTTGTTTGGTTTTGGTTGTGAGTTGCATTCTTTTTAGGCTTTCCATTTGAAGTTCAGTGTTGAAAGTGTTTAGGACTTAGGTCCTTTACCATGCCTAATCTTGCAATCTCTGTGTGTTTCTTATTGGCTTTGTGCACTCTTTTACTTTGTTATTACCTCTTTCCAAGGACCTTTGAATCCTATTTGAGATGGTTTGGTCCCTTCTTTGGAGGTACTTTGAACATATCATGAATGGTGATTCATTTTGAGGACTTTTGTGCCTTCTTTTGCATAATCCTTGTGGTGCTTATGGTTGAGTGGTATCTATGAGTTCCTTGATGTCCTCATATTATCTCCAATTCCCATTAGGATTATGCCTTCTTCTCTTTTCTTCTTGGTTTGCCTTTGGGCATGTGGTTGATGACAAGTGGTTGTAGGAATTCATTTTTCTCCCACTTCATCCCTCTTTTGTGTGAGCTTGTTTAAGTTCTTACGTGTGCATTTCCTTTTGGTTCTTGTATTTCTCATTTGCATGCTTGAGGTTGAGATGTGATTGTGGAGGCTACTGCCCCACACTTTGTTCCTCCCTCTTTTCTTCATCTTTGTTTGTGCACTACATGTTTGCATTCTTTCTTCTTTATCTTATGCTTTCTTCTTCTTCTTCTTTTGTCTTCCTTTGCCATATTCCCTTAGGATCTCTAATCCTTCATTTTCAAGATGGATTATGATATATATTAGGATTAAAACCAAGTATGACAACATTAGGTAGCATTCCCTTTTCATCCCACTCATAGGTGCACTTTGTATGAGAACATTAGGTCGAGTCTTAATCTCCCTTTAGAGTTGTGTCTCTCTTCTCATATTCAAACTTTCTTCAAGATACTTAATAATGGATAATGAATGTTGTACTCTACGATCCTTAAGCATTTGGGAAATGATGATTGAGGGGCCTCTTCTCAATTGTCTAGAGTGTTTAGTGTATGTCCTTTGGACGATATGTGACACATTTGCTCCTAAGTCATAGTCTTTAGTGCAACATGAATTACAAATCAAATTCAATCCACCTCTTGTCTCAAAATTTTTTATCCTTCGGGATTTAATTTGGAAACCATTTTCATAAGGAGAGTTTTGTTAACTCATGGTTCTACCGTAAATAGGTAACGCCTAAGTCTCCAATGGTCGAGCCGCATACACCTAACTGCTAGAACTAAGGTTTAACCCTACTCGGGTAAAACACTTGAACCAACCTGTGTTCCTTTTAGCCCGAACTACATTTGCTCTGATTTCTTGTACTAGACGAGGATACGTAGGCACAAGACGGGGATGTCTTGGCGAGCAACCTTCCCCACCTTCACCTGTAGCTTTCTGAACTATGTTGACTCTGAATTTCCCATTGTACGAGGGAGTATGTAGGCATAGAACGACGATGCTCTATCGAGTCACTTTTCTTTTCTTTATTCCCGGTGGCCTATAGTTAGATAGATAAACACCCTTTAGATAGATAAAAAGCGTGGATCCCATCGAGTACGACGGACGCGAGTGGTGCTAATACCTTCCCTTTGCGTAACCGACTCCCGAACCTAAGATTTAGTTGCGATGACCTGTCTTTTCCCTTTGTCGTAGGTTTTCTCTGATCATTTCCCTTCCCTCTTTTGCGATAAATAATGAACGGTGGCGACTCTTCTGTCTTTGCCGCCCCCTCTTCGCAGCGATGCGACACGACCCACTTAGTGAAATAATCAATTACCACTAAGATGAAGTGGTGTCCATTGGATGCGGTCAGTTCAATATTACCGATCATATCAATGCCCCACATGGAAAAGAGCCAGGGAGACGCCATGACATTCAGAGGACTTGGCGATACATGCAGCTTATCAGCATAAATCTAGCATTTATGGCATTTCTTGGCGTATTTGAAATAAACAGACTCCATAGTCAACCAATAGTAGCCTGCCCTCAACAGTTTCCGAGACATTTCACGTCCGCCAGCATGCGTACCAAAAGCACCCTCGTGGATTTCCTCCATAAGCAAACCTGCTTCTTTTTCGTCCACGCATCTCAACAGAACCAGATCAAAGTTTCTTCGGTAGAGTACATCATCCTTGTTCAAATAGAAGTTTTCAGACAATCTTCTCAAGGTCTTCTTATCCCGGCTCGATGCCCCAGGCGAATATTCCTGATTCTTAAGAAAGTTCTGTATATCATAATACCATGGCTTCCCATATGAAGTTTCCTCTATTGCAAATATGAACGCTGGCCTATCGAGGCGAGAGATGACAACTCTCGGAGCATCATTCCAATAATTCACCTTATACATCGAGAATAATGTAGCCAAGGCATCCGCCATCTAATTCTCCGTATGATGGAACTCTACCCTGTCGAAGAAAGGTAACAACCTCCTTGCATAGTTCATGTAGGGAATCAAGTTAAGCTGACGAGTCTCCCATTCTCCTTTGATCTGATTGGCTACCAAAGTTGAATCACCATAAATATCAAGGTTCTTGATTCTCAGATCAATCGCTTCTTCAATGCCTATGATACATGCTTCATACTCAGCTTCGTCATTGGTGCAGGGAAATGTTAACCTGGCAGTAAATGGTATGTGTGAACCATGGGGAATGGTAATGATGGCCCCAATTCCACTACCATAGGAGTTAACAGCACCGTATAAAATCATTTTCCACTAGGAGCCTATCTAAGGACCTTCATCCGGTAATGGCTCATCGCAATCTTTAAATTTCAAGAACATGATATCCTCATCAGGAAATTCAAACTTCATCGGCTAATAATTATCGATTGGTTGCTCTGCAAGATATTCTGACAGAACACTCCCTTTGATAGCCTTTAGGGAGACGTATTGAATGTTGTATTCTGTCAAAACCATCTGCCATCTAGCAATCCTTCCCAAAAGCGTTTGCTTTTCGAACACATACTTAACCGGATGCATCTTTGAAATCAGCATGATTGTTTGATTCAGCATATACTGCCTTAGGCGTTTGGCGGTCAAGGCAAGTGCACAACACGTCTTTTCCTTTGAATTCACACACACACTTGACCTAGTTTTGATGGGAAATGACCCTTGTGGATCCCAAATGCTCCCAACTCTTTTTGATTCTCATTTCTAACATGATGAAGTGGTTGGTGGTTAATTTTTAGGTCATGCACTTGTTTGGTTTTGGTTGTGAGTTGCATTCTTTTTAGGCTTTCCATTTGAAGTTCAATGTTGAAAGTGTTTAGGACTTAGATCCTTTACCATGCCTAATCTTGCAATCTCTTTTTGTGTGTTTCTTATTGGCTTTGTGCACTCTTTTACTTTGTTATTACCTGTTTCCAAGGACCTTTAAATCCCATTTGAGATGGTTTGGTCCCTCCTTTGGAGGTACTTTGAACTTATAATGAATGGTGATTCATTTTGAGGACTTTTGTGCCTTCTTTTGCATAATACTTGTGGTGCTTATGGTTGAGTGGTATCTATGAGTTCCTTGATGTCCTCATATTATCTCCCATTCCCATTAGGATTATGCCTTCTTCTCTTTTCTTCTTGGTTTGACTTTGGGCATGTGGTTGATGACAAGTGGTTGTAGGAATTCATTTTTCTCCCACTTCATCGCTCTTTTGTGTGAGCTTGTTTAAGTTCTTGCGTGTGCATTTACTTTTGGTTCTTGTATTTCTCATTTGCATGCTTGAGGTTGAGATGTGCTTGTGGAGGCTACTGCCCCACACTTTGTTCCTCCCTCTTTTCTTCATCTTTGTTTGTGCACTACATGTTTGCATTCTTTCTTCTTTATCTTATGCTTTCTTCTTCTTCTTCTTTTGTCTTCCTTTGACATGTTCCCTTAGGACCTCTAATCCTTCTTGTTCAAGATGGATTATGATATACATTAGGATTAAAACCATGTATGACAACATTAGGTAGCATTCCCTTTTCATCCCAATCATAGGTGCACTATGTATGAGAACATTAGGTCGAGTCTTAATCTCCCATTAGAGTTGTGTCTCTCTTCTCATCTTCAAACTTTCTTCAAGATACTTAATAATGGATAATGAATGTTGTACGCTACGAGCCTTAAGCATTTGGGAAATGATGATTGAGGGGCCTCCTCTCAATTGTCTAGAGTGTTTAGTGTATGTCCTTTGGACGATACGCGACACATTCGCTCCTAAGTCATAGTATTTAGTGCAACATGAATTACAAATCAAATTCAATCCACCTCTTATCTTAAAAAACACAAAAAAAAACATCAAAATTTTTTATCCTTCGGGATTTAATTTGGAAACCATTTTCATAAGGAGAGTTTTGTTAACTCTTGGTTCTACCGCAAACAGGTAACGCCTAAGTCTCCAATGGTCGAGCCGCATACACCTAACTGCTAGAACTAAGGTTTAACCCTACTCGGGTAAAACACTTGAACCAACATGTGTTCTTGTTAGCCCGAACAAAGTTTGCTCTGATTTCTCGTACCAGACGAGGATACGTAGGCACAAGACGGGGATGTCTTGGCGAGCAACCTTCCCCACCTTCACCTGTAGCTTTCTGAACTACGTTGACTCTGACTTTCCCATTGCACGAGGGAGTATGTAGGCATAGAGCGACGATGCTCTATCGAGTCACTTTTCTTTTCTTTTTTCCCGGTGGCGTTTAGTTAGATAGATAAACACCCTTTAGATAGATAAAAAGCGTGGATCCCGTCGAGTACGACGGACGCGAGGGGTTTTAATACCTTCCCCTTGCGTAACCGACTCCCGAACCCAAGATTTGGTTGCGATGACATGTCTTTTCCCTTTGTCGTAGGTTTTCTCTGATCATTTCCTTTCCCTCTTTTGCGATAAATAACGAACGGTGGTGACTCTTCTGTCTTTGCCTCCCCCTCTTCGTAGTGATGCGACACGACCCACTTAGTGAAATAATCAATTACCACTAAGATGAAGTGGTGTCCATTGAATGCGGTCGGTTCAATCTTACCGATCATATCAATGCCCCACATGGAAAAGGGCCAGGGAGACGCCATGACATTCAGAGGACTTGGTGATACATGCATCTTATCAGCATAAATCTAGCATTTATGGCATTTCTTGGCGTATTTGAAATAATCAGACTCCATAGTCAACCAATAGTAGCCTGCCCTCAATAGCTTCCGAGACATTGCACATCCGCCTGCATGCGTACCAAAAGCACCCTCGTGGATTTCCTCCATAAGCAAACCTGCTTCTTTTTCGTCCACGCATCTCAACAGAACCAGCTCAAAGTTTCTTCGGTAGAGTACATCATCCTTGTTTAGATAGAAGTTTTCAGACAATCTTCTCAAGGTCTTCTTATCCCGGCTCGATGCTCTAGGCGAACATTCCTGATTCTTAAGAAAGTTCTGGATATCATAATACCATGGCTTCCCATCTAAAGCTTCCTCTATTGCAAATACGAACGCTGGCCCATCGAGGCGGGAGATGACAATTCTCGGAGAACCGTTCCAATAATTCACCTTATACATCAAGAATAATGTAGCCAAGGCATCCGCCATCTAATTCTCCGTATGATGGAATTCTACCCTGTCGAAGAAAGGTAACAAACAACCTCCTTGCATAGTTCATGTAGGGAATCAAGTTAAACTGACGAGTCTCCCATTCTCCTTTGATCTGATTAACTACCAAAGTTGAATCACCATAAATATCAAGGTTCTTGATTCTTAGATCAATCGCTTCTTCAATGCCTATGATACATGCTTCATACTCAGCTTCTTCATTGGTGCAGGGAAATGTTAACCTGGCAGTAAATGGTATGTGTGAACCATGGGGAGTGGTAATGATGGCCCCAATTCCACTACCGTAGGAGTTAACAGCACCGTCAAAAATCATTTTCCACTAGAAGCCTATCTCAGGACCTTCATCCGGTAACGGCTCATCGCAATCTTTCATTTTCATGACCATGATATCCTCATCAGGAAATTCAAACTTCATCGGCTGATAATCATCGATTGGTTGCTCTGCAAGATATTCTGACAGAACACTCCCCTTGATAGCCTTTTGGGAGACGTATTGAATGTTGTATTCTGTCAAAACCATTTGCCATCTAGCAATCCTTCCCAAAAGCGTTTGCTTTTTGAACACATACTTAACCGGATTCATCTTTGAAATCAGCATGGTTGTTTGATTCAGCATATACTTCCTTAGGCGTTTGGCGGTCCAAGCAAGTGCACAACACGTCTTTTCCTTTGAATTCATACACACACTTGACCTAGTTTTGATGGGAAATGACCCTTGTGGATCCCAAATTCTCCCAACTCTTTTTGATTCTCATTTCTAACATGATGAAGTGGTTGGTGGTTAATTTTTTGGTCATGCACTTGTTTGGTTTTGGTTGTGAGTTGCATTCTTTTTAGGTTTTCCATTTGAAGTTCAATGTTGAAAGTGTTTAGGACTTAGGTCCTTTACCATGCCTAATCTTGCAATCTCTTTTTGTGTGTTTCTTATCGGCTTTGTGCACTCTTTTACTTTGTTATTACCTCTTTCCAAGGACCTTTGAATCCCATTTGAGATGGTTTGGTCCCTCCTTTGGAGGTACTTTGAACATATCATGAATGGTGATTCATTTTGAGGACTTTTGTGCCTTCTTTTGCATAATCCTTGTGGTGCTTATGGTTGAGTGGTATCTATGAGTTCCTTGCTGTCCTCATATTATCTCCCATTCCCATTAGGATTATGCCTTCTTCTCTTTTCTTTTTGGTTTGCCTTTGGGCATGTGGTTGATGACAAGTGGTTGTAGGAATTCATTTTTCTCCCACTTCGTCCCTCTTTTGTGTGACCTTGTTTAAGTTCTTGCGTGTGCATTTCCTTTTGGTTCTTGTATTTCTCAATTGCATGCTTGAGGTTAAGATGTGATTGTGGAGGCTACTGCCCCACACTTTGTTCCTCCCTCTTTTCTTCATCTTTGTTTGTGCACTACATGTTTGCATTCTTTCTTCTTTATCTTATGCTTTCTTCTTCTTCTTCTTCTTTTGTCTTCCTTTGCTATGTTCCCTTAGGACCTCTAATCCTTCTTGTTCAATATGGATTATGATATACATTAGGATTAAAACCATGCATGACAACATTAGGTAGCATTCCCTTTTCATCCCAATCATAGGTGCACTTTGTATGAGAATATTAGGTCGAGTCTTAATCTCCCTTTAGAGTTGTGTCTCTCTTCTCATCTTCAAACTTTATTCAAGATACTTAATAATGGATAATGAATGTTGTACGCTACGAGCCTTAAGCATTTGGGAAATGATGATTGAGGGGCCTCCTCTCAATTGTCTAGAGTGTTTAGTGTATGTCCTTTGGACGATATGCGACACATTCGCTCCTAAGTCATAGTCTTTAGTGCAACATGAATTACAAATCAAATTCAATCCACCTCTTGTCTTAAAAAACACAAAAACAAACATCAAAATTTTTTATCCTTCGGGATTTAATTTGGAAACCATTTTCATAAGGAGAGTTTTGTTAACTCTTGGTTCTTCCGCAAACAGGTAACGCCTAAGTCTCCAATGGTCGAGCCGCATACACCTAACTGCTAGAACTAAGGTTTAACCCTACTCGGGTAAAACAATTGAACTAACATGTGTTCTTGTTAGCCCGAACTACGTTTGCTCCGATTTCTCGTACCAGACGAGGATACGTAGGCACAAGACGGGGATGTCTTGGCGAGCAACCTTCCCCATCTTCACCTGTAGCATTCCGAACTACGTTGACTCTGACTTTCCCATTGCACGAGGGAGTACGTAGGTGTTGCACCCTAATTTTTGACCTTAATATTCCGCCTCGTTGTGCTTGTTTCTTGCTTGTTTTATTTTACTCTATATATGTATGTCTATTATCACTAACCAACTCGTGCAGGTTTACGTAGGGATGTCAATTTTTAAATGGCGATGATGCTCATTCTCACGAATTCTTCCTTCTCGGACCCCTCTTCGGTCAATGTTTTTGGGACAACTTGGAGGGAGTTTCTAGCTATATCTCGTTAAAGTCATAATTGAAATCGTCCTTTTATTGAGCCAAAGGTGGCTTAGGATCCAGATACTAAAGCACACAGTTAAATACTTCATCATTACCTCAACATAGATCACTTGGAATGACGTCTCTAATTCTTCTCAAGTCGTTACTTAATCAAAGCAAGAAGCTTATTTCGGAGATAGATTTTCCTAAGGTGCGAGATGTGAGTAATGATGTAAAATACGAAGTCGCAAGTTGTCTATATTGTGGCTCCTGATTTTCTTATGGCGTCAAGGTTTAATTTCGAGAGTTTCGAATTCAACGATTCAATCCAATTGAAGCAAGAATTAAACACACTAAGAACTTGTGTGAATGTCTTGAGTTGGAGGTATCTAAAATCTGAACCAAAATCCGTTCAACGTTGTGGTAAGAAGCATTTTGCCATTTCAAATTACAAGATCAAGGAGATAATATAATATTGAGAGAATCTTTGCACCATTTAAGGATTATACGAATAGGAAATCATTTCCAATTGAAAACCAAAGTTTACTACAATTCAAGATCAACTCATTATTTCTCCACAAATTACTAAAGACAATTTCAATTTATGGATCATCCAAGCAAGGTCTATTGGAAGTCCGGCAATGCACTTAAAGTTCCCCTGTGTCTTTGAGATTATTGTTCTAAATTCCACCTGTGGGAAGGTTACAGTAAAGACAAAACTCCAGAGCATTTCACAGAAGATCATACAAATCCATCAGCCTAAGGATAAATCCTAGTATTTCAAGTACATCGCAATTCTTATTTGCCTCAAAGGGATCTATTTCATTTACGAGATTATCATAATCCCTATACCTTTAGTACAAAGTCCTTCGGTAGCCCAAACTGTTACTAGTGTTAGTACGGTAGTTCTTCGGTAATTGATGGTGAGGAGAAGGCATTTTGATAAGGAGAAGTAAAGTCCTTCCGGAGGTGGCATGATTCACGTTTCCTTTTGAATTGCCAAAGCCATCATTTTTCTCAAATCCATACAAATTCTTCACCTGTGAATGACATTTGCAAAACAAAAATTAATCAAGAGAAGTGATAGCATAAAGCATTTTCAAGAGAAAGTATTGAAATGTACCAAGCATTTTCGACTAAAAAGGCACCATCACCACTTGGAATCGTAATTTTGACAAAGCATTCCGTACTTTGACTTCTAACACCAACAGTCTACCTACATCGTGAGCAAATCCAGGCTACTCCCGCTCATTGTTGTATCTTGGACTCAGTTCAAACTTGCGTCGCTTTCGGAATCCCTGTGGAAATAATAGAAGTCAGCAGCATACATGTTAAGATGAATATCTGTTGCAAACAAGATCATCCACCAAGATTAACTAAAATGTGTTGGATTGAAGGAAATTCGGGACGTGTTCTAACATGTCTTCACCCAAAAAGGAACTTACAGCACCAAATCGACATATTCATATTTTGACACTAAAAGGTCGTAGTATTTGTACTTACTGCATCCAGGCGACATACATGAAGCCTTAGGGAGACAAGGCCACCATTAGAACATCTTATTGTGGATCTTAATGATCCCTCTGTAAGTGGTGAATGAACAGCAATTGCATCGCTTGCGAATCTTCGGCATCAACTCTATTTCTTATTCCATCCAACATTTCCAAAGTCGAACTGCAGCTTTGGCACAACTATAGTTTCCTCCGCATTCAATCGTGCCCTCAGTTAAGAATAGAAACCAAGTCAGCTCCATGGAAAAGCAATTATATAAGCTATGAGACAAGGGACAACAAAGAAGATCGGGTTGTATATGACTTACCATTACAACCCGTCACGCCTGGTCCTTGAACGAGTTATACTACAAAGGTTAGGATTTCCTGGATACAACATAAACAAAATCAAAACATATTAGCGGGAAACAAACACGGACAAGCGATAACATGGCAGATGAGCAACAGGACCGTCCCAGAAGTTGTTTTAAACACGGTTTCCAAGTGAACAGTTTATCCAAAAGAGTTCCAAAACTGCTACGAATAATAATCATTAAAACAGAAGCAGTTCCAACACCAATCTGAATTTAGAACCGAAACCGCTTGCAGAACAGGCTTTGAAGAGGGCAACCTTCCCCTTTTGAAGATCAACTTTCCGCCATTGTTTCACTCCACCATTCAATCTCTAGCTTCATGCCAAGTCACAAGCTCATCCCTGCACAAAGAACAAACACTGAATTAATTACAGATGGACGACGAAAAGCCGTTGGTTCTTTTACTTTTATCAACATATATTGAGGGTAAAGATGACCCCGTCCAAACCGGTTTACTGCACATAAAAAAAGATACGCAGAGTTAATACAAGCCAAAGTATCAAACAATTGATTTCTAAGATACAGATGGACCTATATGCTGGAAGGATTACAAATTTTTATGCACCTCTTGTTTTAAGTGGTTTATTTGGCATCTTAAATATCCAATTAAGCGACATCTGGAATCCTGTATTAGAACGCCTGTTAGTCTTGGTTCCTATATTATTTGTGTGATCCCTGTAGCTGTGTTATTGGGATCACTAGCAGAATGCAGGATACAAGATTCTAAACTGGCCAGCTTTGATTACCCTGCCATGAACTGCAGAAAACACAGTGCAATTTTGACAGATTTCGGTGCTGTTAGTGATGGCAAAACCTCTAACACAAAAGCCTTTCAATTCAGTAATATCAGAACTTCAGCAATATCCAAATGGTGGTGGTGCACGACTCTTTGTTCCACCAGGGTGAATCAGAATGGCCTCAACTTCTGGTATTACCATCTTATGGAAGAAGAAGAAATGAACTTGATGGAAGGTTTAGCAGTCTTATCTTCAGAACTAACCTCGCCGATGTTAAAATTACCATTAACAATGGGACAATTGATGGACAAGGATCTTCTTGGTGGAAAAGTTCAAGGCAGATAAAATGAAACTTACTAGGCCATACATGATTGAAATCATGAACAGTGATCAAATACATATCTCAAATCTCACTTTGATAGACTCTCCATCTTGGTTTGACCATCCAATTTACAGCAATAACATAATTATAAATGGACTTACCATTCTTGCACCAACATTCTCACGGTCATCGGCATGCTGTTAGCGGCAGCTTATTCAATCTGTAATGAGAGACCGAAGGGTCGCTTAGTTAACCGTTTGTGAGTTATATTACACAGAAGCTAAGTAGAATTAAAGCCAAACCATTAAGCTCACGTAAGTTGTTCATATTGTCACTACAAAATTCATAACAACCTGAGAACAATCATGTTATCCCAGAAAACAGATAGTTACTGATAGGGTTCCTGAAGATGCCAAGCTGGCATGTGCTGATTCAACTCAGTACATGAAGCCTTCTGATGAGAGCGAAGAAGAAGTCGGATTCTGAAGAAACCTGAATCAAGTGGTAACGGACAATCTGTTTCAGATGAAAGTAAAAATAAGACTAATGACTTGAATGGAACAACAAATATTAAAACAGAAGAAGGTAGATCAAATTGATAGCCAAGGAGATGATGATTTAGAACTGAAGGATTGGACTCTTGTCACATTGATTGTACCAATAGCCGAGTGTGTATTTTTTCAACCTGTTCAAAATCCATTGAGTTTAACAGAGGACAAGTCATCTATTGAAGAGGATTTTCATCACAAACAAGGAAGAATAAACCACATAATTAAACCTACAAGAAAATTAAGTGTATCAGGTGGAATATTCATAGAGCAGCAACAAGTTGTTATCAAATGCAAACAGCAGCTCAACGCATTACTTTAAGGGGGAGTCACTACCTCAATGTAGGCGACATATTTTGAACAACTCAACTCAAGAACCATTTCAAACAGCCGGCACCCAAGACTGTTCCGTGCTGAACCTTCCTGCACCGTCAACCGAAGAGAAAACCTCAACTGCATTTTCAAAGACATTTCATAAAGTTGATATGATTGACTCACCATACCATGATGATGTTTTCTACAACATAACACCAACACAGGAATTTGGTACAGATTCAGTACTTAAATATGATGATTGGAATCAAAAAAGCAATTAACGGGAAACAGATGGCAATGCAAGCCTAAGGAATTACCACAACCGCAACAACTTAGCGGTAATAGCATCAACAGAACGAGTTAATCGGCGAGGCCCACGCGGGCGGATACTTGCTCAGGCAACTCAGCTCACTTACATCTGCATAAATACCATTACAAGATCAATTTCGTCAACATAGAAAAATCAAGTTTTGTCTACAAGAACGGAGCACAGGTTTCAAAATGAAATTAACAACACCAATGCAGCCCGGCCTTAATTGTTGACCTGCTAACTCTCCATGTTGAGACTTCCATAGTCATAACCTCGACAGCATATGAAGTCCACAATGCAGCCCTGCATTCTAGGAAGAAAGTAACAACATCAACCACGATAAAATCACATCAATTCGAATCAAAATAAACCTCCACAATGCAACTGATCTCTATGAGTTTTCACACAAAAAAATTGTGTACCTCTGACAGTTCAACACAATGATTCGCAATGACGTTTTAGAGCATTGAAGATGCCAATGTCAAGCTTGTATGGATTTTCTAGTTTCTGACTACAATCAGTGAAGCATACCTCCTTAACAGAACCGTTATGAACATATTTACAATCTCTTATACATTCGCTCCGGGACGGGTACATGAGAAGAAGCGAGAACAAGCTAGAAAGGATATTGAAGAACCGCAAGCATATTCAACGGGAAATTAAAAACAACAGACTGTTACCAACAATTGAGTTTTGGACTCACCAGACTTCTTTGCACCAGCTACTCGAAAATAACCCTTGGTTTTCCATCTTTTGGCCCAACTTCTTCGCTTTCTACACCTATCAAATATCAAATCAAATTAGCAAATCATCTAAAGAATATACCATTGGAATATCCAATCCAAATCCAAGACATTGAACCTGGACAATATTAAACAATTGATACACAAAATCAGAAATTGGGATTTCAATTAACACGCATATTATTACAATCGACGAAAGGAGAAAGTTTTCAAATTTGATTAACCCCAAATTGGAAAACCCAATCAGCATTCAAACTCCTAATCAATTCCTACACCAGAAAATCCCACTTCTGAAAGCTATAAAAGGAGTTCAAAAGGAGATAAAAGGAGAACCCTATGACTACGGAGAACTGAAAAAATTCAAGAAATTAAATAGAGAAACTTATCTCCATCTCCAGCTGCCGCAAACTCGAACCCGTGAAGCATTCATCCTTGTTGTGTCCGGCGCCGCCGTCGTTAATCGTTGGTAAAACCTCATTTTTCGTAACAAATCTTTGAACCTATTAATCTTTCCGTTGTGTTGCAGATGTAAAAAAAGGAGAAATCGAAGCATGGAGGAAGATGATGAACTGGAGAAATCGAAGGAGATTAGATGGGAGAGGAAGTCGAGCGGACGAGTGTAGGACTAGGGTTCCGACGTTTAAGCTTTTCTGTGTTTGTTATTTCTTCTGCTTGTTTTGATATGTTTGTAACCGTGTATGTGCACGACCACGTTAGTAACGTGGTCCTTCATTACTATCACCACACACACACTCAACCCCCTAATCCATCGGTTAATTGTTTTTATCAGTACTAACCAACAATTTTAATTAAACATTCACTAATTAACCACCTCTTTTTTAAAATAATTAATAATCTTATATTTAGTTGTATTTTCTAAATTAGTTAATCAATTAGTATTAAAATTCACCACATTTAGTATTTGTTTATTTAATCTTTTCTTTTTAATAATCAATTCCTTTGTTTAATTTAATTATAGTTTCTTAGGTCTAAGTATTTATTTTATAAATTGGTCATTCCACTTTTCTATTTAATTAATACAATTAACTTTTTATTTTAATAAAAAAACCTTTTAATAAATTGCATTCTATTTAGCCATCAACTTTTAATTAATTGGTCCTACATTTAACTAATTTATTTTAATATAAAATAACAATAAAGCATTTTATAATAATTTAAGCAAGAGAAATAATTTTGTATAATAAAGTCATTTTTATAAAATAACAATTGTTAATAATAAAAGCTACACTTTTTATATTAGAAACTTTTTTAAGTAAATTAACTTCTAATGTGATAATAACCTTTTTTACTAAAATCAATTTAACCAATTAAAGTCAACTCCCAGCGTAAAATACAACCTAATCGTGCACACTCCCATTCACGACACATTCACTCCCACACACTTCAGCGCTTTCATGCGTACATGTATGCTTTACTTATTTCCGCAATTTATTTTACAAGCAATTTACATTACCGCAATTCCTTTTCCGCATTGCATTCCGTCCAGAGGAAGAATCTGCGCATGATCTCAACAATCGTGCGTATGCATCATTTGCATCATTTTCCCCTTGATCCTTGATCCCATTCAAGTCGATCTTCTTAAGTTTAGGACCTATCCCATAGGAAGGACCTTTATCCTTACAACTTAGACAAAACACAATCAACACAATACAACTTAAACACAATAGAGAAAGATGTTAATCATCTTAAGCGAGATAGAATCTCCACCCCACAACAATACAATTTCTTACACTTGTGGCGGTTACATCTTTCTTAAAATGAAGACTCATCTCTTCTCCTAAACCTAATCAATTAACTACCCTAAACCCGTAGGAACTTTGACCACAGTCAAAGAACTCATCATACCCTTTAGGGGAACTACAAAAGACTCTGATTCCACTCCCGTAAGGATATGTAGGCATAAGATGCGATATCTTATCGAGTATACTTAGAAATAAACCCCTAGGTCTTTCAATCATTAAGCAGATAAACCATAGCAATAAACCAACATAAAACAAGAGGTTCCTGTAGAGTACTACAGAAACTTAGGATGCTAGTACCTTCCCTAAGTTTAACCAACCCCCGAACCTATAACTCGCTAAACCTTGCATTTGCATTGCATTGTGGGAATTTCGATCTTTATCCCTTCCTTTGGACAAATCAAAGTTCGGTTGCAAAATGAATTAAAGATTCAAATTAATCAATAGTTTGGTATCCGATATTCACCGCGACAGAAATGACGACTTCACTGGGGACCCCTCAGTGGGTTTCCCTATCTTATTTCTACTTGTTTATTGCTTTATATTTGTTATTTGTACAATTGTTTACTTGTTTGCTTATTGCCTTTGGGTTGATACCTTTGAGTGGTGAGACAAAGTCCTACACTCGGACTTGAGAGAAATGAAGATAGGATAGTGATATGTTCAAAGAGGCTTATAGGGGGTGGAATCTCAACCAAGCTGACTTGAAAATCACGCTCAATTGAGGCCCTCTCGAAAGTTTTATTGTTTAATGAGTTCTTAATCGTGAAAACATGCACTATATTCGATGTTGAAGCCTATGATATTGAGGACCGTAGTTACCTTAACCTCACTTTGACCTTTATTAGGATGTAGTGCGGGGCTATGAGGGGGTACCCCCGAAATAGTGCTACGTGATACTACGCTCAAAAGAAGTTCTCTTGAGAATATTATTAACCCCCGTGTATTTGGGAAGTTGATAATATCCGAAAGATGGGCTAATGACTTTGGGAACCTTATTATAACCTTGTTCTGCAGGTACAATACACCTTTAGTCCGCATCCTTTGGGAATGGGTATACCTTTGCTCCATGCTCGTTGCAAACCTAGGATCCCCCTTTGTTTGCTTATCCTTATGTTTCTATGTGCTTACTTGTGTTTGTTGCATTCATAAAGCATCATACCGCATTGGACTTCATGGGATTTACTTTTGTTTATGAACATTGTAGGGTACTATGGATCCCAATAGAAGACACACTTTGAAATACACTTTTAAAAGTCCCAAATTGGATGACCTAAAGGAGTTGGTGACCTGGATTGAAGACCAAGGGAGGTTCAAGAGCAAGTATGGAAAGCTAATATCTTTATTGAGTCGCCAAGTAGACGAAGGACTTCTCTCCACTTTATTGCAGTTCTATGATCCGCTATATCACTATTTTACGTTTTCAGACTTTCAGTTATTGCCTCCATTGGAAGAGTACTCCTTTTTGGTTGGTCTACCTATCTTAGAAGAATCTCCTTTCCCTTTCTTGGAGAAGGACCATGAAGAAAGAGATATTGCTAAGGCTCTTTATCTAAAGGTATCTGATGTCAAAGGAAACTTGATTAGTAAAGGTAGTATTTTTGGTTTGACTACGAAGTTCCTAATCAGTAAAGCTATGTTTTATGCCGATTATACGAATAAGGCTCCATTTGAAGCAATCTTCGCCTTACTTATTTATGGAGTGTTCTTGTTCCCAAGTTTTGAAGGGTTCGTCGACCTTAATGCAATTAAGATCTTTTTGAAGAACAACCTAGTACCAACTCTGTTGGGTAATACCTATCACTCTATACATCTCCGAAATCTTTATGGTGGAGGAATGATTACTTGTTGTGTACCCTTACTCTACAAGTGGTTTATTTCACACTTGCCGAGGTCTAATTCCTTTTTGAAACTCAATGGAGGGCTTTGGTCTCCGAAAGTTATGGCATTGACCCACTCAGACATTGTTTGGTACAGCCGAGCGTATGATGGAACTTTAATTGTTGATGGTTGTGGTGACTTTGCTAATGTGTCGTTACTCAGTTTTAATGGAGGGATCAGTTACAATCCAGTCTTAGCTCGTCGACATTTGGGATTCCCGTTGAAGGAACCGCCTAAGAGTGTTCAAGTGGAGAGCATTTTCTTTAGGGATGACAAGGAACTCCGAGACAAGATTTTAGCTGCATGGGATCATTTGCACAAGAAAGGCAAGAGAAGCCTTGGAAAACTTAATTGTGTGTCCTTGGAACCCTACCTCCAGTGGGTTAGAGAGAGAGCAATCAAATTGAAAATGCCTTATTCTCGTCAAGATCCTATACCTCCGAGAAGGGAGCCCACTTATGTCTTTATGTCCGAAGCTGAGAAGTTAGAGGTTACTTTGAGGAAGTCACAACGTGAGTTAGAGTCATGGAAGAACAAGTACCAAGTAGTGGTTGTAGAAGTGGGTGAACTTCAGAAATAGAAAGGTGAACTTTAGAAAGAGAAAGATGAACTCCAAAAACAGCTACAGTTGAAGGATGAAGAGTTACTCCCCTGCAAGAAAAGGAAAGTCATGGAGGATTTATTTTTCTCCGACCCACAATGCACTATTTGGAAGCTGATTATGGACAACCTTATCCATGAGAAGACGCAATTAGAAGAGCAGCTCAAGCGGCAGAATTCGAAACTTCCTTAGTGTCTTTACTAGCTTTTATTTAGCTTTTATTTGGGACTTTTAAAAGCAATTATTTGTATTCTGTTTCAAAATTAATAAAAACATTTTCTTACCGCAATGTTTATAAATAGTTGGGATCCCATGAAATCCTACTCGTCTTGCAATGCATTCTTTCTTTATTCATTTCAAGAAGCTCAATTTTATTTCTCAGGTATTGTAACCATGGACTTCAAGAGAGAAGCATTGGAGTACACTTTTCAGAGTCCTAACATTGAAAGCTTGAGAGAACTAGCAGATCTCATCAAGAACCGTCACGCCTTCGCAACAGAATATGGAGAAGTCTTTCGTTTCCTCGAGATCAAGATGAAAGAAGGGTTGTTGGAGACTCTTGTTCAGTTTTATGATCCGTTGTACCATTGTTTTACTTTTCCAGACTACCAGTTGATGTCGACTCTGGAAGAGTATTCTGACTTCTTGAGGATGCCTGTGACGGCCCGACCTATATTCACCGGCCAGGAGGACATACCCAGTCACCAAGAGATTGCAAACGCTACTCATCTCAGCTTAGCAGATATTCAAGCGCACTTAACCACCAAGGAAGGAGTCCTTGGATTCCCAGCTGATTTCTTGATTGAAAAAGTCTGCTACCATGCTGAAAGAAAAGAAGTTCTTATCTTGGAAGCCACCTTTGCTTTATTGGTCTATGGGATCTTTTGGTTCCCTAAGGTTGATGATTTCGTTGATATGGATGCAATTAAATTATTCATACTCAAGAATCTGGTTCCCACTTTGTTAGCTGACACATACTACTCAATCCACTCGAAGAATGCTGAAGGAGGAGGACATATTGTTTGTTGCACCGCTCTGTTGTATTCATGGTTCATTGCTCGCCTGACTCGACATCCGTCTATTTGGGAAGAGGTAGAATCACCCCATTGGCCCGAGATAGTTCTGGCCCTTACTCACTCTGACATTGTGTGGTACGATCCTACCTATGGAGGTATATGTATGATTCTTAGCATCGAAGGATTTACTAACATACCGCTTATTGGGAGAGAAGGATGCATAAGTTACAACCCTGCTTTGGCTCGCCTTCAATTTGGGCATCCCATGATCGAAGTACCTGACCAAGCTCTGTTAGAAGGGACCTTTATCAAGGAAGGAGGAGATCCAGACCTGAAGACCGTCATAATTTGCGCATGGAGATATGTCAATAAGGAAGGAAAAGCTGCTTTAGGATACCCCAAATATGCTGTCTCTGAAGAATATCTACATTGGGTGCGAGAAAGAGCTTTCGACCTCAAGATGCCATTTCCTTTTCATGAACCTATGGTATTGGCTTTTCATGATCCTGATTGTTTTGATGTGAGTGAAGTAGATCAGTTGAAGGCTGCTTTGGATGAGGCTCGAAAAATAAAAGCCGCTTGGAGAAACAAGTTTTTCACACTCAAGGTAGAGAAAGAGAAGTTCCAAAAGCTACCAGAAGTAGAACTTGCAAGGAAAAGGAAGGCGCGAGAGGATTTATTTTCTTCTCACACCTCTTCCGGAATTGTCGCCAGGGATGATCTTCCCCTAGCTGCTATGGCTTGGAAAGAATGTGTCGATCGACTCATCAATGAGAAGGCCGAGTTACAAGAACGCGTCAGTCAGTTAGAAGAAGAGCTTCGTGCACAGAAGGAGCGTAAGGAGTAGATCTCTGAGTTCTCTTTTGCTTTTGGTTCAATGTAATAAACTCTTAAAAGAGTACTCTGTTTTGTAATGCTCCGAATATCAAAATAAATTTTTATCTAACGTTATAATACCGAAAACAACTTGAGTTTCTTGAAGTTCCATCCTACATTCTGCATAGCATCTAGCATTTTAGCACGTGCATGTGTCTCTTCTCCGCTGCGTCCTCATCCGTCTTTCTGTCTTTGTCTCGTCAGCCGACGTCTCAACCATTTGACCAAGCTCGAAGTATCATTGAAGGATAGCAAAGAGAACGAAGATATGGATCGCATGACTGGCTTTAGAGTAAGGACTGATTCGACATTCGACTATTCCTCCGACGACTTTGTGCAACAAGTGGATGTTCCAGTGCAACTTCAACCTTTGCAGGACAACCTGTTTGTTGACCTTCAGAACACTCCTACTAAGAAAGGAGTGGATGATCCTAGATTCATAGCAATGGAGAAAGAACTTCGCGGTCTCAAAGAACAAGTGAAGATGATGAGAGGAGCTAATGCATCAGGTCTTGGTGCTCATGACCTATGTTTAGTTCCAGGTGTAATTATTCCTCTAAAGTTCAAGATGCCTGTTTTCGAAGTTTACAAGGGTATCAGTTGTCCAAAATACCACTTGACAATGTTTTGTCGAAAGATGATTGCTTATATTGACAATAACAAACTGATGATTCACTGCTTTCAAGAAAGTTTATATAGGGGACCCTTGATGTGGTACATGAAGCTGCAAAGTAACTACATTCAATCTTGGGAAGACTTAGTTGTTGCTTTTGTGAAGCAATACCGTTACAATCTGAGTGTGGCCCTAGACAATAAAGATGACAGTGGACCTTCCCGAGAATTCATAGCTCCGGTACCCCGTCCTCAACATCAGTATGCAATGCCCGCTCAGCGCGAACAACAACTACCTCCTAAGAAGAAGTTGGCCTCTCCATATCAACCACAGAATCGACGGCTTCGGAGAAGGTATTAGAAGATGCCTCTGCATACTCCAAGAGAGGGAATTCAGCGGTTTGATCCCATCCCTGTGAAGTATGCTGATCTGTTCCCAATTTTGATTCAGAAAGGTCACATCCAAACAAGAGCTCCACCTAAAGTACCCGAGAAACTCCCGTACTGGTACAAAGCTGACAAATTTTTCCCATATCATCAAGGTGCTCCTGGCCACGACATTGAGAGCTGCTATGGTTTGAAGGCAGACGTTCAAGAATTGGTTAAAGGCGGAATTTTATCCTTCGGAGGTCCTAATCCTGACCTCAACATGGTTCATCCTCCAAGAACATGATCCAAGGTTATCAGAAGACTACACATCAGACGATTCTGCGAGCCTCTCCATTTCAAGGCATAATAAAAGGGCTTGTCTGACTTTTTACTTTATTTTGCTTTTGTGTTTGTGTTTCTTTGATTAAAAGTATTTTTTGCATGTAAGAACTTGTTATTTTTGAATAAGTAATGCAATAAGTGTTCGTCTTAGAGAAATCCATTCGTATTCACTCAAATTGTTTTTCAAAATTTTTTATAATGCCGACTTTACCCGATCTCTTGCTCTAACAGAGAATTGGAAGGAGGATGATGAAGTAAAACGCATGATCTCTTGTTGTATGCTTCGAATAAAAACCCTACTGATGATGTAAGGCATTATTTCAACCATCTAAACTAGTTAAACCCTCTTTTAAGCCTTGAGAAAAGATCTATTTTTTCTCCCAAACCGAAACCTCGTTTTTAGCCTGGGGCAGAGTAATATAAAAAAAAATATGAACATCTTTCAAAAATTGGGTGGGCACAAATATACTAACCCTTTGTTCCTCCGCTTTACAAGTCATAAACTAAAGCCCATATACAACCCTCCAAAGTCCTAATTGAAGTAAGGTTTAATTCGGAAGCGTACGCGATGAGATATTATTTCCTAACTCCTTGAGCTATGCTCAAATAAATCGGCTTTATAAATAATTTTTAATTTATAGCCTAACTAGTGGTTTCGATCACAAGTTATTGTGATATCTCTTTTCAAAACTTCAAGACGAATGCATGTTGCATTAACCATTTTAGAATTAACATCTCTGACTTGTTAAAATCGCTTGATATCTTAGAAAGATCACAGACGAAAGTTGATGGATTTGAAGACTTTGCCAACCTGGGGAAAGTTATTTTCCAAGAGGTTGGATTCACACCAGTCTTGGCTTCATCTAAAGCGCAAATTGGAAGACTCAGTTATACCGCCAATCAAGGGCAGTTACGTCGAGATTCGGCGAATCTTTCTGAGAGTTTGAAAACAGTGGGGCATTTGGACATCATGTTTTCTATAAAATCCTCTCGAGATTTTTTTCTCTTAAGCCATGTGACTTGGGGTATTTGAAATTTGAAACGAAGCGGATGTTTATTTCATCCCCAAGAAGCTCAACTCCGACATGTTCAACAACTATGATGACCCAGGACATTTATTTTATCCTCTATGAAACTTCAGTTTGGGTACATTCGTCTACAACTCCGTACAACCTTTCAACCTTATCAAGATGTTACATCCCAAATAGATTGATCTCTATTTCCCAAGGGAAATTTTGAAGCCCTGAAGCAGGAGTGTGATCCCATATTTGGTTCTCCGTCTATCCCCAGTGGTACTTCTATCTTTGAAGATTGGTCGGATGTTTGTCCCGAGATGTTTACTTCATCTCCGGTCACCTATTTCTGTTTGTTTTGTCAGCATAAGCATACGCATAGCATATAAGTAGACAGCGTGGCATGTGCATTTGTTTGCATTCTTTGTGTTTATTTTATTCTATCGCTTTGGCTGTAGTTATCCCTAGGTGTTTGGGTGTGTATTATCCCTCCAAATAGATTTGTCGACCCTAAGCAGAAAGAGCACATTGTTTCATTTTTCCCCATGAAGTTCAATCCTCATGGAAGATGGTTATTTTAGTATAATTCCATTTGAGTTCATATCTCAATGGTCGGGTCTTGCCTGACAGTTTCTTTTCGGCTACTTCCCGAATCGAACTTCGGTTTTTGGCAATCACATCGTGGACGTCTCCAACCCTTGAACATGGATTAAGTGTGCATCTATTTTGCACCCTATTCACCAGGAAGAATATTCATGAAGACAGACATTTCTTCAACAAATTTTTCTCGAACATCTACATTTGGACTATAACAATCTCTTTATTTGAGCAACTCGTTTTGATCAGGATCTTATTCAAAACGACAAACGACAGTTTTCACAAGACAGATCATTTACCCTCAGTGGGTCCCTCAACATTATTGATTCATCAGAGAAGACAGTTACATACATTTCTCTTTATTTGAGAATTCACACAACAACTAAGACATTCCTCAGGAATGACTTCCCCGGTGAGTTCATCACACAAGTTTACTTCCATCAGTGACATCTCCCCGAAGAAGTCGAAGAAGTTTATCGCAATAGTCTCACTTTATTTGAGAAGACATACATTACAATTCAACCGACTCACATTTCTTCCGAAGATCCCCGGTGAAGCTTTACAACTACAGTCTACAACGACAACTACAGTCTACAACGACAATCATTCGAACATCTTACAGTTCCTGGTTAATCTCGGCAGTAGATTCCCAGAAGACCTCGGCAGTAGGTAGTTCTATTACAGTTCCTGGTTAATTTCGGCAGTAGATTCCCAGAAGACCTCGGCAGTAGGTAGTTCTGTTTCAGTTTCTGGATAATCTCGGCAGTAGATTTCCAGAAGACTTCGTCAAAAGCATTTCTCCAACAGACTTCAGCATAGAATCTCGCAGTAGATTCCTTACAGATTTTAACAGTACATACCTTGGTGAAAGTATTCTCAATTACAGTTACAAGTCTCGACAATAGATTTCTCTAGTTGACATCTCGAATCAATTGCATTTGACCTATACAGTAGATTCCTCAAGAGGATTTCTCTTCCAAGTTTCTTCACAACATATTTACAAACACTTGGTGATTGTCAATCTTTCCCCGTGGAATCTCTCTTTGTCGAGCCTGTTCTTCCCATGTGTGGTGTCTAGTTTTTCCCCTGTGGCATCATTTCCTCACAAGACCCGTCTGTCTTGCATTTTCATATCATTGCATATCATTTGCATTCGGTGGCTTCTTAGGGCCAAATATTCGTGCAATGTTTGTATTTAAGTCCCTCCTATCTCGTCGAGACGGAGATTTCAATCTCCATATCTCCGAATAGGAGTAACTTAAATATGGGCATCTGTTGCACCCTAATTTTTGACCTTAATATCCCGCCTCGTTGTGCTTGTTTCTTGCTTGTTTTATTTTACTCTCTATATGTATGTCTATTATCGCTAACCAACTCGTGCAGGTTTATGTAGGGATGTTAATTTTCAAATGGCGATGATGCTCATTCTCACGAATTCTTCCTTCTCGGACCCCTCTTCGGTCAATGTTTTTGGGACAACTTGGAGGGACTTTCTAGCTATATCTCGTTAAAGTCATAATTGAAATCGTCCTTTTATTGAGCCAAAGGTGGCTTAGGATCCAGATACTTGAG
Organism: Lathyrus sativus; assembly: GCA_963859935.3. Taxonomy (NCBI): domain Eukaryota; kingdom Viridiplantae; phylum Streptophyta; class Magnoliopsida; order Fabales; family Fabaceae; genus Lathyrus; species Lathyrus sativus. The sequence goes on along the minus strand of OZ012739.1, from coordinate 556,198,972 downwards.
CGCATGGTTAAATACTTCATCATTACCTCAACATAGATCACTTGGAATGACGTCTCTAATTCCTCTCAAGTTGTTACTTAATCAAAGCAAGAAGCTTATTTCGGAGATAGATTTGCCTAAGGTGCGAGATGTGAGTCATTATGTAAAATACGAAGTCGCAAGTTGTGTATATTGTGGCTCCTGATTTTCTTATGACATCAAGGTTTAATTTCGAGAGTTTCGAATTCAACGATTCAATCTAATTGAAGCAAGAATTAAACACACTAAGAACTTGTGTGAATGTCTTGAGTTGGAGGTATCTAAAATATGAACCAAAATTCATTCAACGTTGTGGTAAGAAGCATTTTTCCATTTCAAATTACAAGATCAAGGAGATAATATAATATTGAGAGATTCTTTGCACCATTTAAGGATTTTACGAATAGGAAATCATTTCCAATTGAAAACCAAAGTTTACTACAATTCAAGATCAACTCCCATTATTTCTCCACAAATTACTAAAGACAATTTCAATTTATGGATCATCCAAGCAAGGTCTATTGGAAGTCCGGCAATGCACTTAAAGTTCCCCTGTGTCTTTGAGATTATTGTTCTAAATTCCACCTGTGGGAAGGTTACAGTAAAGACAAAACTCCAGAGCATTTCACAGAAGATCATACAAATCCATCAGCCTAAGGATAAATCCTAGTATTTCAAGTACATCGCAATTCTTATTTGCCTCAAAGGGATCTATTTCATTTACGAGATTATCATAATCCCTATACCTTTAGTACAAAGTCCTTCGGTAGCCCAAACTGTTACTAGTGTTAGTACGGTAGTTCTTCGGTAATTGATGGTGAGGAGAAGGCATTTTGATAACGAGAAGTAAAGTCCTTCCAGAGGTGGCGTGATTCATGTTTCCTTTTGAATTGCCAAAGCCATCATTTTTCTCAAATCCATACAAATTCTTCACCTGTGAATGACATTTGCAAAACACAAATTAATCAAGAGAAGTGATAGCATAAAGCATTTTCAAGAGAAAGAATCGAAATGTACCAAGCATTTTCGACTAAAAAGGCACCATCACAACTTGGAATCGTAATTTTGACAAAGCATTCCGCACTTTGACTTCTAACACCAACAGTCTACCTGCATCGTGAGCAAATCCAGGCTACTCCTGCTCATTGTTGTATCATGGACTCAGTTCAAACCTGCGTCGCTTTCGGAATCCCTGTGGAAATAACAGAAGTCAGCAGCATACATGTGAAGATGAATTGCAAATAAGATCATCCACCAAGATTAACTAAAATGTGTTGGATTGAATGAAATTCGGGATGTGTTCTAACATGTCTTCACCCAAAAAGGAACTTACAGCAGCAAATCGACATATTCATATTTCGACACTAAAAGGCCTTAGTATTTGTACTTACTGCATCCAGGCGACATACATGAGGCCTCAGGGAGACAAGGCCACCATTAGAACATCTTATTATGGATCTTAATGATCCCTCTGTAAGTGGTGAATGAACAGCAATTGCATCGCTTGCGAATCTTCGGCATCAACTCTATTTCTTATTCCATCCAACATTTCAAAAGTCGAACTGCAACTTTGGCACAATTATAGTTTCCTCCGCATTCAATCGTGCCCTCAGTTAAGAATAAAAACCAAGTCAGCTCCATGGAAAAGCAATTATATAAGCTATGAGACAAGGGACAACAAAGAAGAAGGGGCTGTATATGACTTACCATTACAACCCGTCACGCCTGGTCCTTGAACGAGTTATACTACAAAGGTTAGGATTTCCTGGATACAACATAAACAAAATCAAAACATATTAGCGGGAAACAAACACGGACAAGCGATAACATGGCAGATGAGCAACAGGACCGTCCCAGAAGTTGTTTTAAACACGGTTTCCAAGTGAACAATTTATCCAAAAGAGTTCCAAAGCTGCTACGAATAATAATCATTAAAACAGAAGCAGTTCCAACACCAATCTGAATTTAGAACCGAAACCGCTTGCAGAATAGGCTTTGAAGAGGGCAACCTTCCTCTTTTGAAGATCAACTTTCCGCCATTGTTTCACTCCACCATTCAATCTCTAGCTCCATGCCAAGTCACAAGCTCATCCCTGCACAAAGAACAAACACTGAATTAATTACAGATGAACGACGATAAGACGTTGGTTCTTTTACTTTTATCAACATATATTGAGGGTAAAGATGACCCCGTCCAAACCGGTTTACTACACATAAAAAAAGATACGCAAAGTTAATACAAGACAAAGTATCAAACTATTGATTTCTTAGATACAGATGGACCTATATGCTGGAAGGATTACAAATGTTTATGCACCTCTTGTTTTAAGTGGTTTATTTGGCATCTTAAATATCCAATTAAGCGACATCTGGAATCCTGTATTAGAGCGCCTGTCAGTCTTGGTTCCTATATTATTTGTGTGATCCCTGTAGCTGTGTTATTGGGATCACTAGCAGAATGCAGGATACAAGATTCTAAACTGGCCAGCTTTGATTACCCTGCCATCAACTGTAGAAAACACAGTGCAGTTTTGACAGATTTTGGTGCTGTTAGTGATGGAAAAACCTCTAACACAAAAGGCTTTCAATTCAGCAATATCAGAACTTCAGCAATATCCAAATGATGGTGGTGCACGACTCTTTGTTCCACCAGGGTGAATCAGAATGGCCTCAACTTCCGGTATTACCATCTTATGGAAGAAGAAGAAATGCACCTGATGGAAGGTTTAGCAGTCTTATCTTCAGAACTAACCTCGTCGATGTTATAATTACCATTAACAATGGGACAATTGATGGACAAGGATCTTCTTGGTGGAAAAGTTCAAGGCAGATAAAATGAAACTTACTAGGCCATACATGATTGAAATCATGAACAGTGATCAAATACATATCTCAAATCTCACTTTGATAGACTCTCCATCTTGGTTTGACCATCCAATTTACAGCAGTAACATAGTTATAAATGGACTTACCATTCTTGCACCAACATTCTCATGGTCATCGGCATGCTGTTAGCGGCAGCTTATTCAATCTGTAAAGAGAGACCTAAGGGTCGCTTAGTTAACCGTTTGTGAGTTATATTACACAGAAGCTAAGTAGAATTAAAGCCAAACCATTAAGCTCACGTAAGTTGTTCATATTGTCACTACAAAATTCATAACAACCTGAGAACAATCCTGTTATCCCAGAAAACAGATAGTTACTGATAGGGTTCCTGAAGATGCCAAGCTGGCATGTGCTGATTCAACTCAGTACGTGAAGCCTTCTGATGAGAGCGAAGAAGAAGTCGGATTCTGAAGAAACCTGAATCAAGTGGTAACGGACAATCTGTTTCAGATGAAAGTAAAAATAAGACTAATGACTTGAATGGAACAACAAATATCAAAACAGAAGAAGGTAGATCAAATTGATAGCCAAGGAGATGATGATTTAGAACTGAAGGCTTGGACTCTTGTCACATTGATTGTACCAATAGCCGAGTGTGTATTTTTTCAACCTGTTCAAAATCCATTGAGTTTAACAGAGGACAAGTCATCTATTGAAGAGGATTTTCATCACAAACAAGGAAGAATAAACCACATAATTAAACCTACAAGAAAATTAAGTGTATCAGGTGGAATATTCATAGAGCAGCAACAAGTTGTTATCAAATGCAAACAGCAGCTCAACGCATTACTTTAAGGGGGAGTCACTACCTCAATGTAGGCGACATATTTTGAACAACTCAACTCAAGAACCATTTCAAACAGCCGGCACCCAAGACTGTTACGTGCTAAACCTTCCTGCACCGTCAACCGAAGAGAAAACCTCAACTGCATTTTTCAAAGACATCTCATAAAGTTGATATGATTGACTCACCATACCATGATGATGTTTTCTACAACATAACACCAACACAGGAATTTGGTACAGATTCAGTACTTAAATATGATGATTGGAATCAAAAAGCAATTAACGGGAAACAGATGGCAATGCAAGCCTAAGGAATTACCACAACCGCAACAGCTTAGCGGTAATAGCATCAACAAAACGAGTTAACCAGCGAGGCCCACGCGGGCGGATACAACTCAGCTCACTTACATCTGCATAAATACCATTACAAGATCAATTTCGTCAACATATAAAAATCAAGTTTTGTCTACAAGAGCGGAGCACAGGTTTCAAAATGAAATTAACAACACCAATGCAGCCCGACCTTAATTGTCGACCTGCTACCTCTCCATGTTGAGACTTTCATAGTCATAACCTCGACAGCATATGAAGTCCACACTGCAGCCTTGCATTCTAGGAAGAAAGTAACAGCATCAACCACGATAAAATCACATCAATTCGAATCAAAATAAACCTCCACAACGCAACTGATCTCTATGAGTTTTCACGCAAAAAGAATTGTGTACCTCTGACAGTTCAACACAACGGTTCGCAATGACGTTTTAGAGCATTGAAGATGCCAATGTCAAGCTTGTATCGATTTGCTAGTTTCTGACTACAATCAGTGAAGCATACCTCCTTAACAGAACCGTTATGAACATATTTGCAAGCTCTTATGCATTCGCTCCGGGATGGGTACATGAGAAGAAGCGAGAACAAGTTAGAAAGGATATTGAAGAACCGCAAGCATATTCAACGGGAAATTAAAAACAACAGACAGTTACCAACAATTGAGTTTTGTACTCACCAGACTTCTTTGCACCAGCTACTCGAAATTCACCCTGGGCTGTCCATCTTCTGGCCCAACTCCTTCGCTTTCTACACCTATCAAATATCAAATTAAATAGCAAATCATCTAAAGAATATACCATTGGAATATCCAATTCAAATCCAAGACATTGAACCTAGACAATATTAAACAATTGATACACAAAATTAGAAATTGGGATTTCAATTAACACGCATATTATTACAATCGAAGAAAGGATAAAGTTTTCAAATTTGATTAACCCCAAATTGGAAAACCCAATCAGCATTCAAACTCCTAATCAATTCCTACACCAAAAAATCCCACTTCTGAAAGCTATAAAAGGTGTTCAAAAGGAGATAAAAGGAGAACCCTATGACTACGGAGAACCGAAAAAATTCAAGAAATTAAATAGAGAAACTTATCTCCATCTCCAGCTGCCGCAAACTCGAACCAGTGAAGCATTCATCCTCGTTGTGTCCGGCGCCACCGTCGTTAATCGTTGGTAAAACCTCATTTTTCGTAACAAATCTTTGAACCTATTAATCTTTCCGTTGTGTTGCAGATGTAAAAAAAGGAGAAATCGAAGCATGGAGGAAGATGATGAGCTGGAGAAATTGAAGGAGATTAGATGGGAGAGGAAGCCGAGCGGACGAGTGTAGGACTAGGGTTCCGACGTTTAAGTTTTTCTGTGTTTGTTATTTCTTCTTCTTGTTTTGATATGTTTGTAACCATGTATGTGCACGACCACGTTAGTAACATGGTCCTTCATTACTATCACCACACACACACTCAACCCCCTAATCCACTGGTTAATTGTTTTTATCAGTACTAACCAACAATTTTAATTAAACATTCACTAATTAACCACCTCTTTTTTAAAACAATTAGTAATCTTATATTTAGTTGTATTTTCTAAATTAGTTAATCAATTAGTATTAAAATTCACCATATTTAGTATTTATTTATTTAATCTTTTCTTTTTAATAATCAATTCCTTTGTTTAATTTAATTATAGTTTCTTAGGTCTAAGTATTTATTTTATAAATTAGTCATTCCACTTTTCTATTTAATTAATACAATTAACTTTTTATTTTAATAAAAAAACCTTTTAATAAATTGCATTCTATTTAGCCATTAACTTTTAATTAATTGGTCCCACATTTAACTAATTTATTTTAATATAAAATAACAATAAAACATTTTATAATAACTTAAGCAAGAGAAATAATTTTGTATAATAAATTCATTTTTATAAAATAACAATTGTTAATAATAAAAGCTACACTTTTTATATTAGAAACTTTTTTAAGTAAATTAACTTCTAATGTGATAATAACCTTTTTTACTAAAATCAATTTAACCAATTAAAGTCAACTCCCAGCGTAAAATACAACCTAATCGTGCACACTCCCATTCACGACACATTCACTCCCACACACTTCAGCGCTTTCATGCGTACATGTATGCTTTACTTATTTCCGCAATTTATTTTACAAGCAATTTACATTACCGCAATTCTTTTTCTGCATTGCATTCCGTCCAGAGGAAGAATCTGCATGATCTCAACAATCGTGCGTATGAATCATTTGCATCATTTTCCCCTTGATCCTTGATCCCGTTCAAGTCGATCTTCTTATGATGCGATATCTTATCGAGTATACTTAGAAATAAACCCCTCGGTCTTTCAACCATTAAGCAGATAAACCATAGCAATAAACCAACATAAAACAAGAGGTTCCTGTATAGTACTACAGAAACTTAGGATACTAGTACCTTCTCTAAGTTTAACCAACCCCCGAACCTATAACTCTTTAAACCTTGCATTTGCATTGCATTGTGGGAATTTCGATCTTTATCCCTTCCTTTGGACAAATCAAAGTTTGGTTGCAAAATGAATTAAAGATTCAAACTAATCAATAGTTTGGTATCCGATTTTCACCGCGACAGTAGGCATAGAGCGGCGATGCTCTATCGAGTCACTTTTCTTTTCTTTTTTCCCGGTGGCCTGTAGTTAGATAGATAAACACCCTTTAGATAGATAAAAAGTGTGGATCCCGTCGAGTACGACGGACGCGAGGGCTGTTAATACCTTCCCCTTGCGTAACCGACTCCCAAACCCAAGATTTGGTTGCGATGACCTGTCTTTTCCCTTTGCCGTAGGTTTTCTCTGATCATTTCCTTTCCCTCTTTTGCGATAAATAACGAACGGTGGCGACTCTTCTGTCTTTGCCGCCCCCTCTTCGCAGTGATGCGACACGATCCACTTAGTGAAATAATCAATTACCACTAAGATGAAGTGGTGTCCATTGGATGCGGTCGGTTCAATCTTACCGATCATATCAATGCCCCACATGGAAAAGGGCCAGGGAGACGCCATGACATTCAGAGGACTTGGTTATACATGCATCTTATCAGCATAAATCTAGGATTTATGGCATTTCTTGGCGTATTTGAAATAATCATACTCCATAGTTAACCAATAGTAGCCTGCCCTCAACAGTTTCCGAGACATTGCACGTTCGCCTGCATGCGTACCAAAAGCACCATCGTGGATTTCCTCCATAAGCAAAGCTGCTTCTTTTTCGTCCACGCATCTCAACAGAACCAGATCAAAGTTTCTTCAGTAGAGTACATCATCCTTGTTCAGATAGAAGTTTTCAGACAATCTTCTCAAGGTCTTCTTATCTCGGCTCGATGCCCCATGCGAATATTCCTGATTCTTAAGAAAGTTTTGGATATAATAATACCATGGCTTCCCATCTGAAGCTTTCTCTATTGCAAATACGAATGCTGGCCTATCGAGGCGGGAGATGACAATTCTCGGAGCATCGTTCCAATAATTCACCTTATACATCAAGAATAATGTAGCCATGGCATCCGCCATCTGATTCTACACATAATGGAATTCTACCCTGTCGAAGAAAGTTAACAAACAACCTCCTTGCATAGTTCATGTAGGGAATCAAGTTAAGCTGATGAGTCTCCCATTCTCCTTTGATTTGATTGACTACCAAAGTTGAATCACCATAAATATCAAGGTTCTTGATTCTCAGATCAATCGCTTCTTCAATGCCTATGATACATGCTTCATACTCAGCTTCGTCATTGGTGCAGGGAAATGTTAACCTGGCAGTAAATGGTATGTGTGAAACATGGGGAGTGGTAATGATGGCCCCAATTCCACTACCATAGGAGTTAACAGCACCGTCAAAAATCATTTTCCACTAGGAGCCTATCTCAGGACCTTCATCCGGTAACGGCCCATCGCAATCTTTCATTTTCAAGAACATGATATCCTCATCATGAAATTCAAACTTCATCAGCTGATAATCATCGATTGGTTGCTCTGCAAGATATTCTGACAGAACACTCCCCTTGATAGCCTTTTGGGAGACGTATTGAATGTTGTATTCAGTCAAAACCATCTGCCATCTAGCAATCCTTCCCAAAAGTGTTTGCTTTTCGAACACATACTTAACCGGATCCATCTTTGAAATCAACATGGTTGTTTGATTCAGCATATACTGCCTTAGGCGTTTGGCGGTCCAAGCAAGTGCACAACACGTCTTTTCCTTTGAATTCACACACACACTTGACCTAGTTTTGATTGGAAATGACCCTTGTGGATCCCAAATGCTCCCAACTCTTTTTGATTATCATTTCTAACATGATGAAGTGGTTGGTGGTTAATTTTTAGGTCATGCACTTGTTTGGTTTTGGTTGTGAGTTGCATTCTTTTTAGGCTTTCCATTTGAAGTTCAATGTTGAAAGTGTTTAGGACTTAGGTCCTTTACCATGCCTAATCTTGCAATCTCTTTTTGTGTGTTTCTTATTGGCTTTGTGCACTCTTTTACTTTGTTATTACCTCTTTCCAAGGACCTTTGAATCCCATTTGAGATGGTTTGGTCCCTCCTTTGGAGGTACTTTGAACATATCATGAATGGTGATTCATTTTGAGGACTTTTGTGCCTTCTTATGCATAATCCTTGTGGTGCTTATGGCTGAGTGGTATCTATGAGTTCCTTGCTGTCCTAATATTATCTCCCATTCCTATTAGGATTATGCCTTCTTCTCTTTTCTTCTTGGTTTGCCTTTCGGCATGTGGTTGATGACAAGTGGTTGTAGGAATTCATTTGATCCCACTTCATCTCTCTTTTGTGTGAGCTTGTTTAAGTTCTTGCGTGTGCATTTCCTTTTGGTTCTTGTATTTCTCATTTGCATGCTTGAGGTTGAGTTGTGCTTGTGGAGGCTACTGCCCCACACTTTGTTCCTCCCTCTTTTCTTCATCTTTGTTTGTGCACTACATGTTTGCATTCTTTCTTCTTTATCTTATGCTTTCTTCTTCTTCTTCTTTTGTCTTCCTTTTCCATGTTCCCTTAGGACCTCTAATCCTTCTTGTTCAAGATGGATTATGATATACATTAGGATTAAAACCATGCGTGACAACATTAGGTAGCATTCCATTTTCATCCCAATCATAGGTGCACTTTGAATGAGAACATTAGGTCGAGTCTTAATCTCCCTTTAGAATTGTGTCTCTCTTCTCATCTTCAAACTTTCTTCAAGATACTTAATAATGGATAATGAATGTTGTACGCTACGAGCCTTAAGCATTTGGGAAATGATGATTGAGGGGCCTCCTCTCAATTGTCTAGAGTGTTTAGTGTATGTCCTTTGGACGATATGCGACACATTCGCTCCTAAGTCATAGTATTTAGTGCAACATGAATTACAAATCAAATTCAATCCACCTCTTGTCTTAAAAAACACAAAAACAAACATCAAAATTTTTTATCCTTCGGGATTTAATTTGGAAACCATTTTCATAAGGAGAGTTTTGTTAACTCTTGGTTCTACCGTAAACAGGTAACGCCTAAGTCTCCAATGGTCGAGCCGCATACACCTAACTTCTAGAACTAAGATTTAACCCTACTCGGGTAAAACACTTGAACCAACCTGTGTTCTTGTTAGCCCAAACTACATTTGCTCTAATTTCTCGTACCAGACGAGGATACGTAGGCACAAGACGGGGATGTCTTGGTGAGCAACCTTCCCGACCTTCACTTGTAGCTTTCCGAACTACGTTGACTCTGACTTTCCCATTGCACGAGGGAGTACGTAGGCATAGAGCGGCGATGCTCTATCGAGTCACTTTTCTTTTCTTTTTTCCCAGTGGCCTGTAGTTTGATAGATAAACACCCTTTCGATAGATAAAAATCGTGGATCCCGTCGAGTACGACGGATGCGAGGGGTGCTAATACCTTCCCCTTGCATAACCGACTCCCGAACCCAAGATTTGGTTGTGATGACCTGTCTTTTCCCTTTGTCGTAGGTTTTCTCTGATCATTTCCTTTCCCTCTTTTGCGATAAATAACGAACGGTGGCGACTCTTCTGTCTTTGCCTCCCGCTCTTCGCAGTGATGCGACACGACCCACTTAGTGAAATAATCAATTACCACTAAGATGAAGTGGTGTCCATTGGATGTGGTCGGTTCAATCTTACCGATCATATCAATGCCCCACATGGAAAAGGGTCAGGGAGACGCCATGACATTCAGAGGACTTGGCGATACATGCATCTTATCAGCATAAATCTAGCATTTATGGCATTTCTTGGCGTATTTGAAATAATCAGACTCCATAGTCAACCAATAGTAGGCTGCCCTCAACAGTTTCTGAGACATTGCACGTCCACCTGCATGCGTACCAAAAGAACCCTCGTGGATTTCCTCCATAAGCAAAGCTGCTTCTTTTTCGTCCACGCATCTCAACAGAACCAGATCAAAGTTTCTTCAGTAGAGTACATCATCCTTGTTCAGATAGAAGTTTTCAGACAATCTTCTCAAGGTCTTCTTATCTCGGCTCGATGCCCCATGCGAATATTCCTGATTCTTAAGAAAGTTTTGGATATAATAATACCATGGCTTCCCATCTGAAGCTTTCTCTATTGCAAATACGAATGTTGGCCTATCGAGGCGGGAGATGACAATTCTCGGAGCATCGTTCCAATAATTCACCTTATACATCAAGAATAATGTAGCCATGGCATCCGCCATCTGATTCTACACATAATGGAATTCTACCCTGTCGAAGAAAGTTAACAAACAACCTCCTTGCATAGTTCATGTAGGGAATCAAGTTAAGCTGATGAGTCTCCCATTCTCCTTTGATTTGATTGACTACCAAAGTTGAATCACCATAAATATCAAGGTTCTTGATTCTCAGATCAATCGCTTCTTCAATGCCTATGATACATGCTTCATACTCAGCTTCGTCATTGGTGCAGGGAAATGTTAACCTGGCAGTAAATGGTATGTGTGAAACATGGGGAGTGGTAATGATGGCCCCAATTCCACTACCATAGGAGTTAACAGCACCGTCAAAAATCATTTTCCACTAGGAGCCTATCTCAGGACCTTCATCCGGTAACGGCCCATCGCAATCTTTCATTTTCAAGAACATGATATCCTCATCATGAAATTCAAACTTCATCAGCTGATAATCATCGATTGGTTGCTCTGCAAGATATTCTGACAGAACACTCCCCTTGATAGCCTTTTGGGAGACGTATTGAATGTTGTATTCTGTCAAAACCATCTGCCATCTAGCAATCCTTCCCAAAAGTGTTTGCTTTTCGAACACATACTTAACCGGATCCATCTTTGAAATCAACATGGTTGTTTGATTCAGCATATACTGCCTTAGGCGTTTGGCGGTCCAAGCAAGTGCACAACACGTCTTTTCCTTTGAATTCACACACACACTTGACCTAGTTTTGATTGGAAATGACCCTTGTGGATCCCAAATGCTCCCAACTCTTTTTGATTATCATTTCTAACATGATGAAGTGGTTGGTGGTTAATTTTTAGGTCATGCACTTGTTTGGTTTTGGTTGTGAGTTGCATTCTTTTTAGGCTTTCCATTTGAAGTTCAATGTTGAAAGTGTTTAGGACTTAGGTCCTTTACCATGCCTAATCTTGCAATCTCTTTTTGTGTGTTTCTTATTGGCTTTGTGCACTCTTTTACTTTGTTATTACCTCTTTCCAAGGACCTTTGAATCCCATTTGAGATGGTTTGGTCCCTCCTTTGGAGGTACTTTGAACATATCATGAATGGTGATTCATTTTGAGGACTTTTGTGCCTTCTTATGCATAATCCTTGTGGTGCTTATGGCTGAGTGGTATCTATGAGTTCCTTGCTGTCCTAATATTATCTCCCATTCCTATTAGGATTATGCCTTCTTCTCTTTTCTTCTTGGTTTGCCTTTCGGCATGTGGTTGATGACAAGTGGTTGTAGGAATTCATTTGATCCCACTTCATCTCTCTTTTGTGTGAGCTTGTTTAAGTTCTTGCGTGTGCATTTCCTTTTGGTTCTTGTATTTCTCATTTGCATGCTTGAGGTTGAGTTGTGCTTGTGGAGGCTACTGCCCCACACTTTGTTCCTCCCTCTTTTCTTCATCTTTGTTTGTGCACTACATGTTTGCATTCTTTCTTCTTTATCTTATGCTTTCTTCTTCTTCTTCTTTTGTCTTCCTTTTCCATGTTCCCTTAGGACCTCTAATCCTTCTTGTTCAAGATGGATTATGATATACATTAGGATTAAAACCATGCGTGACAACATTAGGTAGCATTCCATTTTCATCCCAATCATAGGTGCACTTTGAATGAGAACATTAGGTCGAGTCTTAATCTCCCTTTAGAATTGTGTCTCTCTTCTCATCTTCAAACTTTCTTCAAGATACTTAATAATGGATAATGAATGTTGTACGCTACGAGCCTTAAGCATTTGGGAAATGATGATTGAGGGGCCTCCTCTCAATTGTCTAGAGTGTTTAGTGTATGTCCTTTGGACGATATGCGACACATTCGCTCCTAAGTCATAGTATTTAGTGCAACATGAATTACAAATCAAATTCAATCCACCTCTTGTCTTAAAAAACACAAAAACAAACATCAAAATTTTTTATCCTTCGGGATTTAATTTGGAAACCATTTTCATAAGGAGAGTTTTGTTAACTCTTGGTTCTACCGTAAACAGGTAACGCCTAAGTCTCCAATGGTCGAGCCGCATACACCTAACTTCTAGAACTAAGATTTAACCCTACTCGGGTAAAACACTTGAACCAACCTGTGTTCTTGTTAGCCCAAACTACATTTGCTCTAATTTCTCGTACCAGACGAGGATACGTAGGCACAAGACGGGGATGTCTTGGTGAGCAACCTTCCCGACCTTCACTTGTAGCTTTCCGAACTACGTTGACTCTGACTTTCCCATTGCACGAGGGAGTACGTAGGCATAGAGCGGCGATGCTCTATCGAGTCACTTTTCTTTTCTTTTTTCCCAGTGGCCTGTAGTTTGATAGATAAACACCCTTTCGATAGATAAAAATCGTGGATCCCGTCGAGTACGACGGATGCGAGGGGTGCTAATACCTTCCCCTTGCATAACCGACTCCCGAACCCAAGATTTGGTTGTGATGACCTGTCTTTTCCCTTTGTCGTAGGTTTTCTCTGATCATTTCCTTTCCCTCTTTTGCGATAAATAACGAACGGTGGCGACTCTTCTGTCTTTGCCTCCCCCTCTTCGCAGTGATGCGACACGACCCACTTAGTGAAATAATCAATTACCACTAAGATGAAGTGGTGTCCATTGGATGTGGTCGGTTCAATCTTACCGATCATATCAATGCCCCACATGGAAAAGGGTCAGGGAGACGCCATGACATTCAGAGGACTTGGCGATACATGCATCTTATCAGCATAAATCTAGCATTTATGGCATTTCTTGGCGTATTTGAAATAATCAGACTCCATAGTCAACCAATAGTAGGCTGCCCTCAACAGTTTCTGAGACATTGCACGTCCACCTGCATGCGTACCAAAAGAACCCTCGTGGATTTCCTCCATAAGCAAAGCTGCTTCTTTTTCGTCCATGCATCTCAACAGAACCAGATCAAAGTTTCTTCGGTAGAGTACATCATCCTTGTTCAGATAGAAGTTTTCAGACAATCTTCTCAAGGTCTTCTTATCCCGGCTCGATGCCCCAGGCGAATATTCCTGATTCTTAAGAAAGTTTTGGATATCATAATACCATGGCTTCCCATATGAAGCTTCCTCTATTGCAAATACGAACGTTGGCCTATCGAGGCGGGAAATGACAATTCTCGGAGCATTGTTCCAATAATTCACCTTATACATTGAGAATAATGTAGCCAAGGAATCCGCCATCTGATTCCTCGCATGATGGAATTCTACCCTGTCTAAGAAAGGTAACAACCTCCTTGCATAGTTCATGTAGGGAATCAAGTTAAGCTGACGAGTCTCCCATTTTCCTTTGATCTGATTGACTACCAAAGTTGAATCACCATATATATCAAGGTTCTTGATTCTCAAATCAATCGCTTCTTCTATGCCTATGATACATGCTTCATACTCAGCTTCGTCATTGGTGCAGGGAAATGTTAACCTGGCAGTAAATGGCATGTGTGAACCATAGGGAGTGGTAATGATGGCCCCAATTCCACTACCATAGGAGTTAACAGCACCGTCAAAAATCATTTTCCACTAGGAGCCTATCTCAGGACCTTCATCCGGTAACGGCTCATCGCAATCTTTCATTTTCAAGAACATGATATCCTCATCAGGAAATTCAAACTTCATCGGCTGATAATCATCGATTGGTTACTCTACAAGATATTTTGACAGAACACTCCCCTTGATAGCCTTTTGGGAGACGTATTGAATGTTGTATTCTGTCAAAACCATCTGCCATCTAGCAATCCTTCCCAAAAGCGTTTTCTTTTCGAACACATACTTAATCGGATCCATCTTTGAAATCCGCATGGTTGTTTGATTCAGCATATACTGCCTTAGGCATTTGGCGGTCCAAGCAAGTGCGTAATACGTCTTTTCTAACATTGAGTATCTGGATTCACAATCTATGAACTTCTTACTCAAATAATAGATGGCAAGTTCTTTTCTTCTTGTCTCGTTGTGTTGACCAAGAACACAACCCATGGAGATCTCAATAACCGTCAAATACATTATTAATGCTCTTCCTTCTACTGAGGGCATCAGTATCGGAGGCTCCTGCAAATATTCTTTTATTTTTTCAAATGCCCTTTGGCAATTTTCATTCCAGACCACCGCCTGATCTTTCTTTAACAGCTTGAACATTGATTCACGCATGGTTGTGAGGTGAGATATGAACCTTGCAATGTAGTTCAATCTACCCAAGAAACCACAAACCTCCTTCTCTGTTTTCGGTACTGGCATCTCTTGTATAGCTTTTATTTTTGCAGGATCGACCTCGATTCCTTTTTCACTAACTATGAACCCCAATAGCTTTCTTGACCGTACACCAAAAGTACACTTGTTCGGATTCAACCTTAGTCTGAATTTCCTTAACCTCTCGAACAACTTCAACAGATTCACCAAATGCTCTTCCTCCGTTTGTGACTTTGCGGTCATG
Organism: Lathyrus sativus; assembly: GCA_963859935.3. Lineage (NCBI taxonomy): Eukaryota > Viridiplantae > Streptophyta > Magnoliopsida > Fabales > Fabaceae > Lathyrus > Lathyrus sativus. Next base: position 556,183,802 of record OZ012739.1, on the reverse strand, counting down.
TCATCAACATAGACCTCAATCTCATGATGAATCATATCATGAAACAAAGTGGCCATCGCCCGCTGATAGGTTTCCCCTGCATTCTTCAATCCAAAGGGCATTACCTTATAGCAAAAAGTCCCCCAAGGCGTAATAAAGGTCGTTTTCTCCATGTCCTCTGGGGCCATCTTGATCTGGTTATACCCAGAGAAATCGTCCATGAAGGAAAACACTGAATATTGGGTCGTGTTATCAACTAGCACATCAATGTAGGGGAGTAGGAAATCGTCTTTCGGGGTCACTCTGTTTAGGTCACGGTAATCTACACACATCCTTACCTTACCATCCTTTTTAGGTACAGGTACGATGTTAGCGACCCACAGAGGGTAATTCGTCACGACAAGAAATCCGGCATCCAGCTGCTTCTGGACCTCTTCTTTGATCTTAACTGCCATGTCCGGTCTGGTTCTTCTTAGCTTCTATTTCACAGGTGGGCACTCTTCTCGAAGAGGAAAGTGATAACCATAATATCCGTATCAAGTCTGGGCATATCTTCATATGACCAAGCAAAGACATCTTTGAAATTCTGGTATGCAGATCTCAGATGTCCCAAGAACATTGATCTCTACTTAAACAAGGACGAGGAAAAATCATGACCAATTTAAATTTCTTTAAATTGTACCAATATCATGACGTGTGTTGTAACATCAGCAGACTGACAGACTATTTATCTAATCATTTAAATTGTGCAGAATTGTAAATGTTGAAAGATAAATAACACAAGTAATTGTTCACCCAATTCACTGTCAAACACACCTACATCTAGGGGCTACCAAGCCAGGGAGGAAATTCACTATTAGTAGAATTAATTCAGAGTCAAACAACCCGTTTGCACTCTTCACTTAAGACCTACCCAATGACACTTCTGCCTAGAATCCACTAGACAAGAGACCCCGCTCACTCCCCCTCAATCTCCATAGTGATAAACAATTCAGAATTACAATATGAAGACACTCTTCAAACACACCTTGATCTCGCTTCACAACTTTGATCAAGAGACACACACTCTTGCTTAAAACCTTTGAGTGGCACAATGAACACACCTGTTCATACATAATGACCAACACAATTATACATCATACAATTGCTTGGCACACAAGGAATCCTAAGACTCCTAGACACACGTGAAGAGCAAACCTCTTCACTCACAAATACACTCTTGCTTAAAAGCTTTGAGTGAAAAATTAGCACTGTCCTAATAACAGCCTAAACATGTCTACCACTATGCATCCAAATATACAAAGGGTGACTTACAAAGACACACACACAAGGGACTCTCAAAACCTTAAACCCTTATTTTATACTCTAGTTGTTCTTGATGATGAGTGCTTGATTTCCCTTGCTTCTGCTCCTCCTTAAATAGCAACGCAGACTAGGCTTGGGCTGGTCACAAGTAACAAACATTAGGTTTAACAAAGTAAAACTAATTTCCACAATTCAAGGTGCTGTCAAATTAGGTCACAACTGCTTCATGTTATGTCCAGCCCTGACTAGAATCTCGCCTGAGATAACTAAGGAGCCATAACAGGTTTCCTGAATTATAGCCTGAGTTTCCTCTTGCAATATAACAATAAACCTAAACACGCTCCCCTGATGTCATACGCTTGATGTCATATAACATTCAACATGACATCCAACACACTTTGTTCTTAGCTGACCAAACTCGCCCTGCTGAACACTCCTGCAGAATCTTCTTCACAATAGTAGAAACAAGCATATTATAGTTTCCTAAAAAGTCTCAGAGATCCTTTTTATGAACACCAATTAAATATGCACTTTGGTCCTAATGAATCACTTTGTCCTGCACATACTAATGAGGTATATCCAAAGCACTTCTATCAAGTGATAAAACAGCAGCACCTGTTGTACCTAACAGCGTTGTCATGACATTCGGTATAACATTCGGTATGAAATCCATGACAGCAATTCTGTCATCAGCTCCTGCTAGCTCCTGCTGAACCAGACAGCGATGTCATGACATTGGTAATGACATCCTATTTAAACACATGACAACAGTTCTGTCATCAGCTCCTGCTAGCTCCTACTGCACCAGACAGTGATGTCATGACATTGGTAATGACATCCTATTTAAAACACATGACAACAGTTCTATCATCAACTCCTACTAGCTCCTGCTGCACCAGACAGCGATGTCATGACATTGGTAATAACATCCTGTTTAACATTAGTGCAGAACCATTTTTTACCAAAATTTTAGCCAATCATAGAACCATGGACAATCATAGAGTCATGGAACTAACAATCTCCCCCTTTGGCAAATTTTGACTAAAACAACCAAACAGACATCAGGTCAGCAGCAGTAGTCTTCTCACAAACAAACTATCATGCTCCCCCTTAATAGTTGCATTTAGCAAGCAACTACATAATATGCACTTTGCTTAGCAGTAGCAGTAGATAACAATACTTTACTCCCACTTGATTTAATCAAAAATTGACAAAAATTAGAGTAAATTTACATATAGAGAAAAACTGAATCAGAAACTATCATGCTTCAAAGCAAGACTCAGTTGTCAAACTGCATATGGTGTCCAACCATCCAGTCATCTCATAATCTCCCAAGAGATACACAAACTACTTGATCCCCATCAATATGAGAATGCACCACTGTAGCAATAATCCATGGACCAGGTCTTAAACCCCCCAAGCTGAACACACTCAACGATAGCTCCTTGAGAATACACCATGGCCTAACACATCCTTACAAGTTGTCATAACTTCTTGGATATGCAAGATGTCATGCACACGAAGGTCTCAGAAGAGCACATCAGCAGCAACTTACCAGATCATCACAAACACCAAAATATCATAGAGAGAAATAAACTCTCATGAAGCTTCCTTAGAGACACAATGTTTAGACACCCTGTATGACATTACAAAAATTATTCCTAAGCACCTTAAGACATAATTTCTTCATCAACCGTTCAGACTGTAAGCACCAAGGCATGGACTACATCTCCTCTTGTACAGGTCCATCAATAGAACGATTCTTCACCATGACCATCTTCATGACAAGCAACCATACACCATGATTCACAAAATCAATTCCACATGGCTTTACCATGAACATTGTCATTGAATCTTGAGTTCTTGCCTTGTCTGAAGCTGCACCTTCAGAAGTGACACTTTTGACATCACCAATTAAAGGATAATCAATTAAATACTTGCCAAGTAGCAATTGATTTTAAATCCCCAATTTGAGACCAGAAATATTCTGTGGAGAAAAATAAATTCTCCCAGACAAAAACCAATGTTGTACATAGCTCCATATCAGCATAATGTCAACACAAGAAATGCAACTACACATCAGCCAGGTATACATCTCCCCTTGTCATGCACACTCAGTGCTCCCTCTAAAAGAGAGAACCCAAGCACATGGAAACACATGTGCACAGAATCAAAGTTGATGATGTCAGCCATACAAATACAAGACAAAGCACTTGGATAGAGGCCCAAAACTCTTGCTGACCAAAACAATTCCCTTCAGTGGAGGTCAGATCATAAGGCTCTCACCTTTATGATACTCCCAATAAGCTTGTACACGTATGATTTGATCTATTTATACCCAATGATAGAACCAAGAGCAGAAACAATGTTAAGTTCATTATGAACAGTAACACAATTTCACAACATCTGGTATAACATTCCTCCCTTCTAGAGGCATACAGTCACAAACTGCTTGAAGCCACAAGAAATCTTGAGACACAATTGTACCATTGCAGCAACATATCCTAGATAGAAGTATGCCTCCCTATACCAAGGATAACTAGTGCTCTATTTCCAGAAGCACGTGAATGGAAAACATAAGACTCATCTTCATGTCTTCAAGAGCTCACTCCTTGTTCAACACACCTGTTGAACGCATTCACTTACTGCTTGAACCATAGGTAACTAGTACACCCATCAGACAAAAACTCTCCCCCTATCTTCTATAAGAGCTGCTCCAAGATCACCATATTATATCTCAAGACCAACTCCATGCTCATACAGTGAGAAGGTACCAAACAGCTCCACTTCTTTCTGCAGTAGAAGAAACCACTTCTCCACAGGTATTCTGACCTCATCCTGAGTTAGAGAGCAAGATAGACACCTCATAATCCAAGACATTCTTTTCCTCATCATTCTCCCGTATGATAAGTTTAGAACACTTATGATCCAACTAGTGACTATCATCTTCCACAATCTGAACTTCAAGTTCAACAATCAAAATGATGTTCTAACATCAGTTAGGACATCCTAATCACATACACCATTCATAATGGTTCTTGATACACTAACCACTTGGACTTACTATCTGAATAGTAATCTAATCATCAGAGAGCACAGTTCCACCAATGAGAAATCCAAAGAACATAGAGACAGTAAACTTTGCATACCTCTCCACAAATAAGGCACTCATCCTTCATAGGCTCCAAGATATGCACAGAAGTAGAACCTCCTTTGGTCTTCAAATAACTACCCTTCTGCACAAGAGTAGTTTTCTCCAAGCACACTACTAAAATAACCAAATGCCACCGTTTGATTACTCAGCATCTTTCAGACCTCTAGAAGGTCTTTTGCCAAGCAACCTTGATCTTCATATCCTACATGCTCCAAGACAACTTGGATACACCAAGACTTGGTCCTGTAACATCTACTCTTTCACACAGCTCTTGTAAACTGCATGAGATAGTATCAATTCCATTCATACCCGAGAAGATCAACCTATCTTACAATGATGTGCCACAACATCAATTAATGTCCTGAAGTTTGCTTGATGTCACAATATCTGATAAGACATCCTGCTGGAGAGTTCAGGCTTTCATTCTGCTACTTAGAATAACCTTCTCCATATAACAGACAAGGAGTTCCATGTTCTTCTAGACTTGAGTAGACAACCTTCATTCTTCTCTATAGTACCTTTGAAATGCACTTGCTCCAAAAAACTCCTCTTTAGAGAACCCAACCATGCCAAGGCTTAATTCTTCAGAGAGGAAGGATCACAAAAAATATTTACAAAAGGAATCCCGCTTTCCTTAAGTAGAGACTTCTTCAGAAAGTCAGAGATAACTGCCACTTATCCTTGACCTCTAAGATGAGCAAGGTCACATGCTCCTATGTACTTAGATCAGAAATAAACTGACCCAAGCAATGCTATCACCAACACCATCTTCTAGACCAGTTTCTTGCCAGGAAACTTTCTAGATAAAGCTCAGATGTTTCTAGTAGACACTAGAATGCACCTGTTGCACTTCAACAGATCTAAGAGACATGTCTTCATCTTCACTTTCATCAGTACTACATTCTAGCCTTAGTTTCTTACAGATCCAGCTATACCTCCTTGAATCAACAAAATTCTACACAATCTCTGCTGATGGAATGTCTCAACATCTGGTTGAAAATCAGATCCTCAACCAGATCAAGGGCCTGATACTTGTGCTACAACTGATGAGACAACTTAATCATCAACTAAGGATAATCCATTAAATATTTGAGAATATCTCAACTAGCAATGGATCTTAAATCCTTATAAGGAATACTTCTAGAATCATCTACTTGATAAACCATCAAAAGTATTATTTAGTTAAAGGATCTTTTAATGTTGAAACATCGGGGCTGACATCCTTGACTCAACTTTCCTATGACTTCCTCTGCTGATAGAATCCCTACAAGTCATGAGTGGTGAAAATAAATTACCTCCCACTATCTTCTCTAACACAACCTTCAGCAACCTGCCATAGCCATATATCACATTGTATACAGTTTGCACAATACTCTCTCAGGGCTACCAGAGTTCTTTCATCAGATAAATATGCAGCGGAACCACCAAAGAAAACATCTTCAACATGCCCTAAACAAGATGTCAGAACATTCAACAGGTCATTATACAGAAGTAGCCACTCCTTCTTTGGCAGCACATTCACCAGGTCATATAAGCTCCTATATCAGAGGGCACAACAGCAGATACATAGAATCCTTTGCAACCTCCTCCTAAACCCCATAAGCAGCAGCTCAAATGTTTAGAAAGATCGGCAACTTAGCTGTGGCTTCTCCTTGTTCAAACCACCATAAAGTATCTCCCAAGATCTCATCCAGAACAGATAGGATGCCTGCTTTGATACCAATTGAAATTTTGGTATACAGATCTCAGATGTCCCAAGAATATTGATCTCTGATCAAACAAGGACGAGGGCAGATTATGACCAATTTAAATTTCTTTAAATTGTACCAATGTCATAACCAATGTCATGACGTCTGTTGTAACATCAGCAGGCTGACAGACTATCTATCTAACCATTTAAATTATGTTGAATTGTAAATGCTGAAAGATAAATAACACAAGTAATTGTTCAACCAGTTCAGTATCAACCACACCTACATCTGGGGGCTACCAAGCCAGGGAAGAAATTCACTATTAGTAGAATTAATTCAGAGTCAAACAACCCGTTTGCACTTTTCACTTAAGACCTACCCAATGACACTTATGCCTAGAATCCACAAGACAAGAGACCCCACTCACTCCCCCTCAATCACTGCAGTGATAAACAATTCAGAATTACAATATGAAGATACTCTTCAAACACACCTTGATCTTGCTTCACAACTTTGATCAAGAGAAATACACTCTTGCTTAAAAGCTTTGAGTGGCACAATAAACACATATATTCATACATAATAACCAAAGCAATTATACATCATACAATTGCTTGGCACACAAGGAATCCTAAGACTCCTAGACACACGTGAAGAGCAAACCTCTTCACTCACAAATACACTCTTGCTTGAAAGCTTTGAGTGAACAATTAGCACTGTCCTAATAACAACCTAAACATGTCTACCATTATGCATCCAAAGATACAAAGGGTGACTTACAAAGACACACACACAAGGGACTCTCAAAACCCTAAACCCTTATTTTACACTCTAGTTGTTCTTGCTGATGAGTGCTTGATTTCCCTTGCTTCTGCTCCTCCTTAAATAGAAATGCAGACTGGGCTTGGGCTGGTCACAAGTAACAAACATTAGGTTTAACAAAGTAAAACTAATTTTCACAATTCAAGGTGCTGTCAAATTAGGTCATAGCTGCTTCATGTTATGCCCAGCCTGACTAGAATCTCTCCTGAGATATCTAAGGAGCCATAACAGGTTTCCTGAAGTATAGCCTGAGTTTTCTCTTACAATATAACAATAAACCTAAACACGCGCCCCTGATGTCATACGTTTGATGTCATATAACATCCAGCATGACATCCAACACACTTTGTTCTTAGATGACCAAACTCCCCCTGCTGAACACTCCTGCAGAATCTTCTTCACAACAGTATAAATAAGCATATTATAGTTTCCTAAAAAGTCTCAAAGATCCTTTTTATGAACACCAATTAAATCTGCACTTTGTTCCTAATGTATCACTTTGGCCTGCACATACTGATGAGGTATATCCAAAGCACTTATGTCAAGTGATAAAACAGTAGCACCTGCTGTACCAGACAGCGATGTCATGACATTCAGTATGATATCCATGACAGCAGCTCTGTCATCAGCTCCTGGTAGCTCATGCTGCACGAGACAGCGATGTCATGACATTGGTAATGACATCCTGTTTAAACACATGACAGAAGTTCTGTCATCAGCTCCTGCTGCACCAGACAGCGATGTCATGACATTGGTAATGACATCCTATTTAAAATACATGACAACAGTTCTGTCATCAGCTCTTGCTGCATCAGACAGCGATGTCATGACATTGGTAATGACATCCTATTTAACATTAGTGCAGAACCATGTTTTACCATAATTTTAGCTAATCATAGAACCATGGATAATAATAGAGTCATGGAACTAACAATCTTTATACTCTCGGGGAAACTCTACTAGTCTTCCTTTGACATTATCTTGCAACGCGGCCCTTATCCTGACCTTTTTTCTGTTTTCCTCTGTACCCAGGTTGACGACTTCAATCTCTTTTTGATGAGGCAGAATAACCTTCTCCTCTTGTCTCAACAGCCTGGCGAGCTTTTCAGGCAGGTCTTCATCTTCTTCAATCTCTTCTTCAGCGTGAAAGATTGGATTATTAAAGTCATATCGAGTCATAGACGAGTCTGAATCGGTGGCATCTGCTATGTGATACCTGCAATGATGATGATTTGATGCTTAAAATGATATGCAAACAACACAAACCACATTGCCATTTTATTGTTAAAAATAAAAACAAGAAAAACAAGGATCACAATTAGAACTAGCAATGAACCGAACCAACTCGAAAATAGTTTGGAATTTGATTCGACAATTAAATCGTTGAACTAGGTTCATGAACCAAATGAGTTGAGTATGAGCGAAAAATTAAGTTCGTTAACTAAATGAGCTGAACTTGAACTATACATAGTTCAACTCGTTAGGTTCATGAGTCAACTCGATTACATATGAGAAGAATTATACTATCTTTAAGATTAGGTTTAAATATTTGCTCCAAATCTTAGACAAATTTAATCTTCAATTTAGTCGTTTTTGAATTAGACTCTCAAATGTATCTCTTGAAAGTTGTGTAGGTTTTGAATTAGTAGATTTCGAAGATAAAGTTAAATTTTAATATGATAACTTTTATTTTATTTTAATATTTTATTTTTAAAAAATATATATTTATTTAAAATGTCAAATATACTAATATATATATATATATATATATATATATATATATATATATATATATATATATATATATATATATATATATATATATATATATATATATATATATATATATATATATATATATATATATATATATATATATATATATATATATATATATATATATATATATATATATATATATATATATATATATATATATATATATATATATATATATATATATATATATATATTCAAAAAACTAGTTTTTAAGTCCGTGAATCATGTGAGTTGAACCTAATGAGATGAATCTAACGAGTTGAACCGAACTGTTCGTGAACTTATAACGAGTCGAATTTGAGCTTAAAAAAAAGTTTGTGTCAAACTCGAACCAATTCTTAACGAGTCGAACCGAGCTGAGGTGAGTTCGACTCTACTCGACTCATTTCCAACCCTAATCACAATATTTGAATGCAAAAATGCCCTTTGATTAATGATAAAACAATTGCTCAAAATATAAACAAGGATAAGGCCTTACAGACAAAGACCAATATGCTCCGGGTAGAACATAGGGCTACACATAATCAAAAAACAAGATAATTACTCTTCACGGGTCACTCAGACAACTTCTTCAATAGTCCAGTTGCTCAGGCTTTGGCCGGGAACACATGGCTGGATCAATGCATCCATATCACAATCACTATCACCCTCATCCTAGGACACAACGTTGATTTGGTCAAATATCACTCCACCACTTGTAAACTGGACCGACCCTCTGTAGCGTGGAGTGTAACACCCATTTTAATTATTTAGTCATTTTATTATTATTTTAAATATTATATGTTGATGTGCCCTTTGGTAGAGTGTATTTGATGATGTTTGGTGGGTGTCCCTGAGATGGGAGGATCATTGGTGGTAATTTGGTGAGTTTATAATAATATAAGAAATAATAGTAATATTGGTGGTGGTATTATTATTATTATTATTATTATTATTATTATTATTATTATTATTATTATTATTATTATTATTATTATTATTATTATTATTATAATATTTATGATTATTATTAATATTTGTAGTAATATTATTAATATGGAGAATATAATATTATTATTAATATAGTTATTATATTATTATGATTTTTGGTGTGAATATGATAATATAATGAATAATAGTAATATTGGTGGGGGTATTATTATTATTATTATTATTATTATTATTATTATTATTATATATTATTATATTTATTAGTATTATTAATATTATTATTATTTTGGGGAGATAATAATATTATTACTATTATTATTATTATTATGGTGAGATAATAATAATAATAATATTATTATTATTATTATTAATGGTATTATTATGATTAGTATTATTAATATTAGTAATATTATATTAGTATTATTAATACTAAGATTATTATTATTAATATTATTTTATTATTAGTATTAATATAATTGTTATTATTATCATTAGTATTATTATTATTATAATTATAATTATTGTTGGGTGTATTACTATTATTATTACTATGTTGAATATTACTATGATATTACAATAGTATTATTATTATTATTATTATTATTATTATTATTATTATTATTATTATTATTAGAATTATTATTGGGAATATTAGTGATTGGAATAAGTAAAATAAGAAGTGGAAGGGTTATGGGGAAGTTAGAATAGAAATATGAAAAGGCACGATAGAAACCGTGAGAAGGGAAATTGGGAGAATAGAGAAGAGCGAAGAACAAAGAGAAAGGAAAAAGGCTAGGGATGAAGAATCTTGGAGGAATTTATCACCGATCAGAATAATTATCCAGGTAAGGGAGGAGAAACTTGATTGGGATGGTATATATACATGTATAGGGTAGAGGGGATTCCTTAACCCCGTAGGAAAATGTCGACCTATGAAGTTTTATATTGGCATGCTTGTTATTGTTGTTGCTAATGATAAATTGATACTTGATGAATTGTTGATTGGTATTGGTGAATTTGGTGTGTATATATATATATATATATATATATATATATATATATATATATATATATATATATATATATATATATATATATATATATATATATATATATATATATATATATATATATATATATATATATATATATATATATATATATATATATATATATATATATATATATATTATGGTGATATTAGTGAGATTATATGTTGTTACTGCAGTGTTGATAGTAACTATGAATAGAGTTTTGGTGAGATTTTGTGTTGTTATTGTAGCGTCAGTAATGACCATGATTATAAATTTGGGAAAATTATGTATTGTTCCCTGTGATGTTGTTAGTGACTCTGGTTAGGACCTTGGTGAGATTCAGAGTAACTCTGAAGTGTAGGTAATGTACCGTAATGTTGGTTCTAGAGTAAGAAGTATATGATAATTGGTAAGTATAATGGTGTGTTTGTGTTTGATGATAACTAGTAATTGATAGCGATGGAGTATAGGTCAATGTTGATGAATTGTTGTTTTTGGTTAATTTGGCGTATAGGTTGGGTTTAAGGTTTTTAGGGAGATTTTGTGTGACCTTTTAAGGCATCGGTAGAATGTTTAAGCGATGACTTTGGGAATAAGATTTAGGAACCGATTTAGTTACGGTAATGTACAAGGTTGGTACTAGAGTAGGCTGAGAATTTGAGTCGAGATGATAAGTTTGATTTGGCCTAGAATAGTACTGCAGAACTATGGGGAAGTTGGTGAATCGTAGCATTCGCTGGGCTTCGCCTGGCGAGTGTTGGCGAAGCTTCGCCTAGCGAATGCCAGCAAGCGTAGCAGAACCAGAATGTGACTTTGGTGATGTTTGGCCTTGAGCATTGGTCTGGGGTGATCTTTCTGGCCTTGATGCATTGTAAGGATGATGAGTGTGGGATCTAACCTGTGTACTGGGTGATAGTACTCATTTCCCTTAATATTGTTGGTGGACAATTAGTTAACGTATATGTATGTAGTGATTAGTAGGATCGTGTGTTCCCGGGTGTTGGGATGTGGTTATATATGGTGTTATAGTATGAATTTATTTACTATCTAATTGATTTATATGGTGTTGGTGTAATATATCTACACATATATGCATTGATGTATGATGATATGATCAGGAGGATCGTGTGCACTTAGTGTGCCTAAATATGATAGTTATGCATTGGTGTGTGCATATCATGGTGTTTTGGTGGGATGAATCATGTCTCAGGAGGAGCGTAAGTGATTCATCCGTACTCCTTTATGGAGAATGGTGGGGGATAGATCATGTCACAGGAGGAGCGTAAGTGATCTATTCAGGTTCGATTGGATGAACCAATGAGTCGGTACCGCATGCATGGTGTTGAGTTGCATATTTGCATTATAATATGTTATGTTGTAATTCGAACAGTAGGTTCATTATATGGAGTTGTTGGGGTGAATATTGGTGTGTTGGTGTGTTTTACTACCTTGTTTACATGTATTACATTACCAATATATTTTTGATCATGTTTTCTCACCCCTTGGTTGTTGTTGTGTCTGTGCTTCTCCGGAAGTACGGATAATCCAGGTACTTAGATAGCTTGGATGGTGGTGTGCCAGTCGAGTCTAGGATGCTCTGATACGTAACACGGGATATGGGTGTTTTAATTGTTTTATGTCAAACTTGTTGTAATCCTGTGATGTATCACTTTTTTTGTGAATTATAATAATAAAGATTTTACGAAATTTGGCGGATGGCCGAGAATGTTGGAATAATGTTTTCCGCTGTATTATTTTTGAGAATAATTAATAAAGTATTTTTATAAAAATTTGGTGATGTGATATCCCACTATTTTGGTGAAAACTCTGATGTTTATTTATAATGTTTATATTTTATTTAATTTGGGAAGTGGGGTGTTACATGGAGCGCTCTATGAAGAAGAAGACGACGGGCTGTACCCCAATCCAAACTTATCTTGCTTATTGGGGATACTCAACACCTGCCCCAAACCTTGAGATGATCCAGACTTTACCACAGCTTGCGCTTATTTGAATGAAGACATAGCAACCTCAGGAACTCTACCCACAACTGGCACCTTTTCTCTCACTTGGACTGCCTCAAATTCTTGACACATGGTCTCATGAATCTCCCCATCCACTTTCACATACTTGAACGAGGACAGTTGGATGATCATGATGTCTTCTTCATCATAGACGGTGACAATGTTTCCACCCACCATATACTTTAGCTTCTGATGTAGAGTCGACATTACCGCCCCTGCTGAGTGAATCCAGGGCCGACCTAACAAGCAACTGTATGCTGGTTGGATATCTATTATGTAAAAGACAACGTCAAAAACCTCCGGGTCAACTTGGATAGGAAGAGTCACTTCTCCAAACACAGACCTCCTTGTTCCATCAAACGCTCGCACAATCAAATCACTAGGAGTGCATATTACTCCTTGGGTATCAAGCTTCATCAAAGCCTTTTTGGGCAACACATTAAGTGAAGACCCAGTATCCACTAGAACATGAGATAATACAGCTCGTCTGCACTCAATGGAAATATGCAAGGCGTGATTGTGATTTCTTCCTTTAGGCGTCAGGTCCAAATCTGTAAATCCCAATCCATTTCCAGCATTTACATGGGCCACAACTCCCTCGAGCTGGTTCACTGAAATCTCTTGTGGCACATATGTTGTGTTCAGAATCCTCAAAAGGGCATTCTGGTGTGCCTCGGAGCATAGTAGTAGAGATAGAATGGATATTTTGGATGGGGTTTGTTGTAGATGATCAACAATTTTGTAATCACTCTTTCTAATCAAACGCATGAACTCCTCAGCGTCTTTCAACAGAGCATCCTTCTCACCTTGTTGAGAACTTTCCTCTACAACATCCTTCATTTTCCCTTTGCCTGACTTTCAACATTAGATTCCGGAGGTGAAAACATCCTCCCACTTCTTGTCATCCCACTGTTTCCAATCAAATTATCAACGGATGAACTATCTGAAAACGTCCCCCTCAATTCTTGTTTTTGGCCATTACAAAAGACTTCAGCCCCATAGTTCCACGGGATTGCTTTAGTGCTTTCATAAGGCACCAACCCTGCCTTGGTCATTATAACAGTTGCTGGCCTCGGCGGTGCAGATATGTTAATCGTTCTAAAAGGAATTGAAATTGTGGCAACCTCATCTCGCTCCTGACCAATCACCTTCTCATGTTTCTCTTCAACAATTCTGTAAAAGTGTAACACGCCTTCATTCATTAAACTCTGCACATGATTTTTCAGATCTTCGCATCCTTCGGGATTAGCCAAACAACCTTCACAACCTTCAGTACAGCCTGGAAACACTCCACCCTTCAACAGTCCACTCTTAACAAAACTCAAAGGAGTTCTCAGCTCTTCAACGTTGGTCACCAAATTCAAATTCTCTTCCTCCACAATAGCATTTACCCAGCCGCTCCATGGTTGGGCATAGGATTTTGAACAACATTAGGTGCATCATTTGTAAAATTGATTGCCTTGCTATCAATAAGGTCATACACCTTATGTTTGAATGCCTTACAGTTGTTTATATGATGGCCGGGAGCGCCTGAGTGAAAGTCACATCTGGGGTTTGCGTCATACCCTAGGGGTGGCGCGCTAGTCAAAGGTGCCATCATCCTCTTCTGAATCAATTGCAGCTGCATCAAATGTTGTAACAATTGTGAGTACGACAATGGTGGTGCATCAAAATGTCTATTCATTGTCCTTCTACGGTCTTGGAACTGCCGCGGTACGTAATTCTGCTGTTTTTACTGTTGACGTGGTTGTTGTTGAGGCTGTACTGCTGGAATAACAATACTCGCAACCTGAGGCTATTGCTGATGATATTGTTGATTTCTGTTATTATTCATGTATCCTGACACCGTGTTTATTTCTCCTTGCCTATTCTTGTTACCGAAGTTCTTCCTTCCTCCTCCAAATGAGGATCCCTCTCCCGCTTGGATCTTTCCCAATTTAATACCATTCTCGACTTTTTCGCCAGTGATAATTAAATCTAAGAAGCTACCAGACATATTCCTTATCAACTTTTCATAGTACACCCCAGACAATGTAGCTACGAATAGATCAATGAGTTCCCTCTCCATCATAGGAGGTTGAACCCTTGCAGCCAACTCACGCCATATTTGTGCGTATTCTTTAATCCCTCATTACTTTGCTATGACAGATTTTGCAGTTGTACACGGTTGGACGCCAAATCACTATTGTATTGATAGTATCGGATGAAGGCCTCTGCCAGGTCTCTCCAACCTCTAATATTAGTTGGATCCAAACCCATGTAACAATCCAAGGATGGTCCAGACAGACTGTCTTGAAAGAAGTGCATCAGCAGCTTCTCGTCATCATAATATGCGAACATTTTTCTGTAATATGACCTGAGGTGTACCCTGGGACAGGTCATCCCCTTATACTTGTCAAAGTAAGGTACCTTGAACTTCGGTGGAATCCTTAGACCTGGGATCAACCCCAATTTTGACATATCCAGACCAAGAGAATTCTGATTCTCCAAGTTCCTCATCTTCTCTTCTATCAATTTGAACCTCTTGTCTGTATCAGACTGCAAACCTGCTCCCAGATCTCCCATGGAGAAAATATCATCGTGTTCGTCCTCCTCCCACTGAGGACCAGCATTTCCATGTATAGCGCACGTTGCCCCTGGAACATAGGCTCCATTCTGATTAGCTCCGCGCGGAGGAATAACAACTGTTGGGATGGCATTGGCATGAGGAGTGCCATTGTCGGCTGGATGAGGAACAATAGCGGTCCCACCATGCAGAACTCCACTTCTGTCAACCCTAGAAATCAGAGGTTGAACGAGTGTTCTCAACTGTTCTTGGCTGTTAGCGACTCCCTGCAATAGATCCATGAATTGGGCCATGCGGTCTATGAACTCCTGCAGTTCCAGTTGAATTTGATCCATTGCCTTTTGTTGATTTCCCCTAGTTGAATAGCGGTGAATTGTGCGGTCTTCAATCCTGAAATAATGCTGAGAAAACCACAAAAAGAAGTAAGGTAAACGGAACCAGAAAACCTGCAATGCAATATGAAAAATGATGCAAAATACAGACATGTAAATATGGTTCAGGGAAATCTTCCCCTTGATTCTAGTTCCACGGGAACAATAGGAGAATGAAGAGCCAACAGATGGAGCCACAAAACCTTTCTCACAAATAAAATGAGAAACAAAGTATCAACACACATCACATCACCAAGGAAAATACAACTGACCCAACACGACCTCATCCAACAATCCTGGTGATGGTCGGAGTACAAAACAACAAATACAAAAGAGAAAATGCATCAAGTATGACAACGAGTATGGAATTCTTCCAATAACTCCTTTTTATCAGGATGACCAGTTCTGGAAATTAACCCTTGAATAAGAAACTCTCTCCTGCTGATGGTAGCTTGCAAGCCTTGAACATTGTCTTCCCAAGCATCCTCCCCAAATGCATCCTCAAGTTTGGGCTTTTTCAGGTCTGCTTTCAACTTGTACTCTTCCAACATTGCAAGAGCTTCTCGTAGTTTGCGGTTGCTTTCGTGCTGACGAGCAGATTCTTTAGGAGCTTTTTCATTTTTGATTCAGTGTTGAGTCTTCAACCTGTCAATCTGCCAATGAAGTGCATCTTCTCTCTCCTTGTTATTAGTCAAGATGGCATTCCATTGAGCATTGAACTTTAATATTTTCATAGCGCTTTCTCTAACTCTTTCTTCTTCCCTTTGAGGGTATTACCCAAGCTTCTCATGTCCTGACCAAGACGCTATCTGATGTGAATTTCTTCAGTCGGTTCCCTCCCCATCTTATTCAGGGTATTTGTCTGCTTCTTGGACAAGTGAGTGGCTTGATTCTTCTCACTTCTAAGTTGAATGATCTCATTCTCCAACTCTTCGTTCACCCTGCATAGTTCTTCCTTTTCAGCCCATAGTTGATTGTACTTCTGGATGTCAACTGTCATTGGTTTTTTAACTACTAGAGGATACAAAGGCTCCCTGACTGGAAATGGTAGCAATGGTCTCTCAACTCTCTCGTGGATCCATTCCACATATGGTCCATAGGCTCTGCAATCGCTCTTGCCCAAAGAAGATTTTCCCTTACAATGAATCTTACCCCAAGCCTTTTCCACTCTGACTAAAGTCTCATTGTCAACTAAACCGGTAAAATACAGAGATTCTTGTATTTCTTCTTCCATTGGAGGTTCATTTAGAGCATAGCCAAACTGTCTGACAGCGAGAGCAGGGTTATAATTAATGCCACCCTTCCTCCCAATCAAAGGAACATTGTGGAAGTCTCCATAGCTGTGAACAATCTCCATACCCAAAAGGTCTCTATTAAACCATACAATATTCTCCAACCTTAAACCCATAAGTCTCTCCGGCCAATCAACAGTGTCTGCAATATCAACAAAAGGTCCAGACTTAGGCAGATGTGAAATAAACCATCTGTATAGCAGCGGACCGCAACAGGAGACGTTCTTTCCTCGTCTATTCTCATTCTTGTAGTGGATTGAATGATAAACATCACCTAAAAGGGTTGGCGCAGGATTCTTAGAAACGAAGATATAGAAGGCATTCAAATCCACAAAGTCAGGTAGGTTGGGGAACAGGACTATCCCATAGATGCACAAATCCAAGATAGCGTTGAAAACCAACCAATATCCCTCCTTAGCGAAATGTTGAGCTTTACCCATCAAGAATGGAAGTGGAAATCCAGGAGTTCCTATTCTTCATACCAAATTACACTCCAACTAAGAAACATCGAGATGAAGAGCACCAACCAACTTGAATAACTCAGACTCCTTCTTAGAGTGTACAAAAGGCGCTTCTTCCAACACAGGAATTCCTTTTAGTTGAGCAAACTCTTCTCAAGTGGGTGTTACACCCCAAAATTTGACCAACCTTTTTCTTTACTTGGGTTATGTTTCATTTCATCTTTAGCATTTGCATTTGCATAGCTTTGTCTTTTTCAGGGGATCAAGAGAGATGTGTCATTCAAGAGAAGATTTCCAAGAGTTTCAAGCTCAAGTATGAGTGCCTATTCAAGCTATCAAGGGATTACAATCATCAGGAAGTGGTTTGAGCTCTTTGAGAGAGTTGATTGATGTATGTGACTTACCTCCTATCTTAAGAGGTCAACAGAGGATCATCAGGGGTTCACTAGTGCATGGTTATGGATAAGAGATGTTTGAGAAGCTCATCGAGTGCTTTGGAAGTCATTGTGGAGCTTGTCTAAACATTTATTTCATCTGCAAGATACCACAGTCAAGGGTTGTGCATCTAGGGTTTCATCTGGTCAAATCAAGGTCAACGGAGGACTTTAGGGAGTCCAAGACTTGGTTTTAGGTCGTTGGAGTCACGGGAAGTTATGTTGAGGCATCTAGGATGTCATGCTAAGTTCAAATCAAGAAGACTCAAGAGTTCAAGGAGTTACTAAATTAGGGTTTCAAAGGATCTCAGTGTAAAATCCCCTTTCTTTAGTGCCTAACTTCAAGGACATGTTACCTCATGATATAAGTTCAATCTCACTTTCATGTAAACATGAGACTTGTAGGGCATGTTCTAAGCTTTCTTTTGAGTACTAGAACTCATCCATTAGGTTTGTGGACATGATTAACCAACTTGCCTGAGTGGATTAGAGCATTGAAACACATGTTTTTGATGAGTTTTGACAAGTTGCATGTTACACTTTGCTCATGATGCAGGTGTGCACGAATTTTCTCCAATTTGCATCATTCAAAACACTTCTCATATAAATAAGGGACCCATTCCACTCATTTCCATAAGCTTAGATAGCCAGAATCACCCTGTTGAGATCCCATTTGAACTCTTAAGCTTGAACTTCGTATTTTCATTTCCACACCCTAATCACTCAAATTCTCCATTCATCTAGCTTCACCAACATTTAGTGAAGCTAACTAGCTCAAGAACTTGAAGAATCTTGGCCTAAATTAAGCAAGTGGACTCCATTTTCAGAGCTTCGAAGTTGAACTTCAACAGGTGTAATTCTCAACCATTTTGACTCAAATTTGTTGATAAGATGTAGTCCTTATTGTGCTGATGCTGTTAGGATTGTTAGATTTTAATTTTGGTTGAGTTTTGTTGGTTAATTTTCAAATCTGTGTTTGAATTTTCTTCTGGTTTTTTCCAAATCGAGTGAGTTGTGATTTAAAGAAATTTGGCGCGATGATATGGTTGAGATCGTCTTGAAAAGACGCATCAGATGAAACCACTATGAGCTCCAATGGTTATGTTTTGAAGGATATTTGTATTTCTACAAATCTCTAAAATTTTCAAGTGCCTGGAGGTTGAAGATGATGATCTAGCCGTCCTCCTCAATTTTAGGTCCATCATTTGTATAACAACATTAGGTAGACTTCTTTTTCATCCTAACCTTAGGACCATTTTGTATGATAACATTGTGAGTAGTAATGCGCCTAAGAGGGGGGGGGTGAATTAGGTTCTTTGAAATTTTATGGTTTTAAGAGGACTATGTTACTTTCATTTTAATAATGAAGTGATAATTTGAAAGCTTGTAAAGGCAGAAAGTAAAAGAGACACAGAGAGTTATAGTGGTTCCCCTCACACCTCAAGGGTAGTCCACTCCCCTTTCAACACGAAAGTGATTTCACTATAGTTAGGATCAATGTACAATTTGTTCTAACCTATAGGAGATCATAAAACACCTTTAAGATCTAAACACTAAGTTCAATAAGAACAATCTTCTCTAATGCACACACTTGCTTTCAACAATCCTGAACAACAAGGGGAAACTAAAATACAATTCTGAGTTTTGTAAGATTTGTAACAATGTATAATTGGTAATCAATGCTGAGATTGAATTTTCTCTTTCAATGGAATTTCCACAAGTATCTAAAACTTATTGCTCAAGAATTTTCTTTTCAAAAGATATGAAATTGATGCAGAAAATTCTTTGTGAAAATTGTTTAAAGAAAAAGTTCAAGAAATTTTGATTGAAAGAGATTGTAAAGAATTGATGTAAAAGTTGGTTGTTTTTGAATTTGAAAAGCTAGGTATTTATATTACATAAATATCTCTTGATGAAATCATGCAAATCTTCAGAAAAATTGATGAACAGTTGTTATGTTTCAAAGGAAACATTTAACAGACATTTGAATGAAGAGATGCAATTTTTCAAAATGAATTTTCAAAAACATTCAGTGAGCAATCGATTGCACCAAGGAAGAAATCGATTGCACTTCAAAACAGAAGTGAAAACTGAGAATTTTTTAAGCATGCAATCGATTGAACTAAGGCAGCAATCGATTGCTCTTCAAAACAGAATAAAAAATAGTTAAAAAATTTGATCATGCAATTGATTGCTCCAAGAGTGCAATCGATTGCACTTTGAAAAACTTAGAAAAATTATGTTTTCAAAAGCTTGTGAGAGTGCAACAAGTCATGAAAATTGTTTTAAAAGCTTTGAGCAATTAGGACTTAAATGCTTAATGGATATTCTCATTATACCTTCAGATGAGAACATCTTCAAAGTTGTATCTTTGTCCTGATGCTTGATGGTTGATCATCTTTGTCTTCTTGAGTGATTTGTCTTCATCAAAACAAATGTTGATCTCTGAGGATCTTGATTTCACATTCTCCCCCTTTTTGATGATGACAAAGCATTCTTCTTTTGTTGTGATGTTTTCTTCCGGTACGCTTTTCTCCCCCTCAATGTATGACTTGTTGAGAGTTTCTGAGTTTGTATTGAGGTTCGAGATAGTCTTGAATTTTGAAACTTTGTACCTTTAAGGAAAGATAATAAACAAGAAAATAGAGTAACATCCTTCTCCCCCTTTTGACATTATCAAAAAGAAGGGAAAAATGGATTAAGGCAATAATATATGAAAATAATGGACAATCTTGATCATAAGTTAAATTAAAAAAGTACAATAAATCTGGAAAGTTCAGAATTCAAAAATAACAGAAATAAATGACAACAGTAGAAACAGAAAAATAGTTTTTCAGTAGGTGCAATCGATTGCTCTCATGGTGCAATCGATTTCTCCATCAAACAGAAACAAATTTTGGCAAAAGCTACAGAGTGCAATCGATTGCTATAAGGGTGCAATCAATTGCTTGATTTTAAAAATTAAAAGAAATGTAAAACTTACAGTGAGCAATCGATTGCTTGCAGTGAAATTTTGAGAAAACACAGCAGATGAAGTTCTTTTATGTTTCTACGTCAGTCTCATCCAATATTCCAAGTTCCCTTTGTATTTTGTAGAAAGACTCCTTCGCCAAAGGTTTTGTGAAGATATCGGTAAGCTGATTATGAGTATCTACGAATGTTATCTCGACATCTCCTTGAAGTACATGATATCGTAGAAAGTGATGACGTATGTCAATGTGCTTGTTCCTAGAGTGCATGACTGGATTTTTCGTTATGTTGATTGCACTGGTGTTGTCATAGCGAAGAGGAATGTTGCCCAGGTCGAGTCCGTAGTCACGAAGTTGTTGCTTGAGCCAAAGAATCTGCACGCAACAACTTCCTGCTGCTATGTACTCAGCTTCAGTCGTACTAAGTGCTACACATGCTTGTTTCTTGCATGCCCATGAGACTAGTGCATTTCCCAAGATGTGACAGGTTCCACTTGTGCTTTTTCTATCAGTTTTACAGCCTGCATAATCCGCGTCAGAATATCCAATTAAATTGCATATAATACCTTTAGGATACCATAAGCCGACATTTGTTGTTCCTTTGAGATACTTCATGATCCGCTTGATTGCCATCAGGTGAGACTCCTTTGGATTTGCTTGAAAGCGAGTGCAAAGACAGACGCTAAACATAATGTCAGGGCAGCTTGCTGTCAAGTATAGTAGTGAACCAATCATACCTCTATATTTTGTGATATCAACCGATATACCGGATTCATCTTGATCTACATATGTACCAGATCCCATAGGTGTAGATAAATTCTTGCAATTGTCCATATCAAACTTCTTCAATAATTCTTTGCAATACTTCGATTGATTGATAAAGATCCCATTCTCAAGTTGCTTGATCTGAAGTCCAATAAAGTAGTTCATTTTTCCCATCATAGACATTTTGAATTCTCCTTGCATCATAGATGAGAATTCTTTGCATAGCTTGGTGTTGGTTGAACCGAAGATTATGTCGTCAATGTACACTTGTACCAAGAGAGTATCTTCTTTTATTTTCTTGATGAACAAGGTTTTGTCTACCTTTCCCTTTACAAAGCCTTTGTCACATAAGAAATTGCTGAGTCGATCGTACCATGCTCTTGGTGCTTGTTTCAATCCATAGAGAGTTTTCTTTAGTTTGAAGACATGAGATGGATATTAGTAATCTTCAAAACCAGGGGGTTGCTTGACATACACTTATTCATTTATGAATCCATTCAAGAATGCGCTCTTCACGTCCATTTGGAAAAGCTGAAAATTCATGGAACATGCATAAGCCAATAATAATCTAATTGCTTCTAGTCTTACAACTGGAGCGAAAGTTTCGTCAAAGTCGATTCGTTCTTCTTGGTTGTATCCTTGGGCGACCAATCTTGCTTTGTTCTGAACTATAATACCATTTTCATCGAGTTTGTTCTTGAAGACCCATCTTGTTCCAATGATATGCTTATTATTAGGCCTAGGGACAAGATTCCAAACTTGATTTCTTTCAAACTGGTTCAGTTCTTCTTGCATAGCTATAATCCATTGATCATCGCCTAAGGCTTCGTCGATTTTGGTTGGTTCAATTTGCGAGACAAATGCCATATTAGGACAAGCATCCTTGAGATTTAATCTTGTTGAAACAACTTGACTGATATCACCGATGACTTTATCGATTGGGTGATCTCTATGAGTTCTCCATTCTTTCGGTAGATCATTGTGTACTTTGTTTTGTTGTGAATCCTCTTACTGCTGATTTGGTTGATCACTTGCAGTATCTTTGAGAGTGTTTTCTTGAGAGGTTTCTACTACATCATCATCATCATTAACAATAATATCATCCTCCTTGGAGGGGTTAGATTCATCAAAAGAGACATGCATAGATTCTTCAATAGTTAAAGTTCTTTTGTTAAAAATTCTGAAAGCCTTACTAGAGAGAGAATAGCCGAGAAAAATACCTTCATCGGATTTCTCGTCAAACTTACCGAGATTGTCTTTGTCATTGTTTAAGACAAAGCATTTACACCTGAATATGTGGAAGAAGGATATGTTTGGTTTTCTTCCTTTGAACAGTTCATAAGGGGTTTTCTTGAGAATTGGTCTGATGTTCACACGATTACTTACAAAACATGTTGTGCTTACTGCATCTGCCCAAAAATATTCAGGAAGGTTTGAATCACTAAGCATTATTCTTGCAAGTTCTACCAACGACCGATTCTTTCTTTCTACGACACCATTTTGCTGTGGAGTTCTTGGTGCAGAGAAATTGTGAGAGATTCCACTTTCCTTGCAGAATTCTTCAAATAGAGCGTTCTGGAATTCTCCACCATGGTCACTTCTAATGGAGACAATTGAAAGTGACTTCTCATTCTGAATCTGTTTTGCGTACTTCTTGAATGCTTTGAAAGCTTCACTTTTCTGCACTAAGAAGAACGTCCATGTATATCTAGAGAAGTCATCAACAATTACTAATGCATAAACATTACCTCCAAAACTTTTCGTTCTTGATGGTCCGAAGAGATCCATGTGTAACAACTGCAATGGCCTAGTTGTGGACACCACATTCTTGGATGTGAAAGTTGATTTGGTCTGTTTTCCCTTTTGGCATGTGCCACACAATCTATCTTTGATGAATTTGATCTTTGGCAGACCAACAACTAAGTCATGTTTGATCAATTTGTTCAAATGCTCCATATGAATGTGAGAAAATCTTTTGTGCCATAACCAAGATTCGTTATTGTTTGCCATAAGACATTTAACCTTCAAAGATAAGTTATCAAGGGAAATCATAAAAATGTTGTTAATTCTATTACCTTTTAACATTACCTCAGAAGTGACTTCGTTTTCTATCAAGCATTCATCTTTAGTGAAGTTGATTCTGAAACCTTTGTCACAAAGCTGACTAATGCTAAGTAGGTTATGCTTTAGGCCTTCTACATAAAGGACGTCTTCTATGGTTGTAAAAGGTGGTGCACCAATGCTGCCTACGCCAAGGATCTTCCCTTTGTTGTTATCACCATAGGTTACGAATCCTTTGGCCTTAAGCGTTAGATGTGAAAATTTGGTAATGTCACCCGTCATATGCCTTGAACACCCACTATCAAGATACCACTAATATGAGGAGGTCTTCGAGCATACCTACAAAACAGAATTAAGTTTCATTAGGTACCCAACTTGCTTTGGGTCCTTCATAGTTAGTGCCTTTCTTGACCCACACATAATGCCCTTTTGTAACACTAAAGTTTCTCACATAACAGGCATTAGGTGTATGGCCTTTGATACCATAATAAAAGCAAGTGGGCTCAAAATTACTCTTATATCTAGAAGGATAAGGTATTTCTTATTAACAGCCTTCTTCTTCTTGGGATATTGATGAACCACTTTAGGTTTTACCACTTTCTCTTTTAGAGGTTGTTCACTAGCTTTAACAAAGATGGTTTTGTTGGGACTTGGTTTTGAGAATTTTGAATAACCGAGTCCACTTTTATCATTTGAAAACCTGTGTTGGCTAAGAACAGGCTCTAATCCAATTTTCCCTTTTTCATATATTTCAATAACTCTTTTCAATTGGAAAATTTGAAAAGAAAGTGACTCACACTTTGTGCATGCAAAATTCTGTTTTTCATTTTTGAAATTCTTTTCTATTGTTTCAATTTTCTCTTCTAGAATTGAAATTTGATTTTTCTGTGAGGAAGTAGTTTTGTACAGAATTTTACATTCACTCAGAAGTTCATCAGTGGCCCCTTGAGCATCATCATCATAAATTAGAAAATTATTACTAACCTTGTTATCTTCATCATCAGAATGGTGTGAGGCCATTAGTGCCAGATTTGCGCTTTGATCACTATCTGATTCTGATGAGGAACTTATCTCGTTGTCTTCCCATGCCACATATGCTTTATTTTTCTTGAATCCCTTTTTGCTCTTAGAAACCTCATTCTTGGAGAGTTTAGGACAGTTTGGTTTTATGTGTCCTAATTTTCCACATTCATAACATTTGACATCTTGTGTGGATGTTGACGCCTCTTTCTCTTTGCTTTTTGAAAACTTCTTCCTTTTCATGTAGTCAGAATTTCCAATATTGTTTTTAGAGCCAAAATATTTCCCTAACTTTTTTACAAGAAGCATGAAGTTTTCATCTTCAGCTGAATCGTTTGCTTTCTGTACTTCTTTGGAATCATCCTTTAACGCGATGTTTTTAGATTTCTTCTCTTGATTCTCATGTTTCTCAATTCGCCCGAGTTCTGTTTCATATTCTTGAAGTTTGCCGAACAGGGTGGCGGATGTCATCGTGGCTAGGCTCTTCTTTTCAGAAATTGCTGTCACCTTGGGTTGCCATTCTCTAGACAAGGATCTAAGCACTTTAAGATTTAATTCATCATTAGTTAGTGTCTTACCGAGTGCTATAAGATGATTTGTCAAGTGCACGAATCTCTTCTACAAGTCAAGAATTAATTCTCCTGGCTGCATTCTGAACATCTCGTATTTCTGACTCAACGTGTTCAACCTTGATCTTTTAACTTCGATGGTTCCTTCATGTGTTTCCACTAAAGTATCCCAGATTTCCTTTGTTGTTGTACATGTTGAGATGCGAAAGAATTCGTCCATGCTCAATGCACTTTGTAGAAGATTGATTGCCTTCTTGTCATAGAGAACCCTTTTCTTATCATCGTCATCCCATGAGGCTTTGGGCTTTGCTGATCCTACACCGTTAAAGACCGTTGTAGGAGTGAAAGGACCATTTTAAACAACATCCCAGATTTCATTTCCTTGTGCTTCTAAGTGAGCCTTCATACGAATTTTCCAGAAATCAAAGTATTCACCACAAAACAGTGGAGGCTTGTTGCTGCTACCACCGTCTTTGAATACACCTTTGTTATTTGCGGAAGCCATACTGGATCGAATAGGAACAGGTTACCCAAACCTGCTCTGATGCCAATTGTGAGTAGTAATGCGCCTAAGAGGGGGGTGAATTAGGTTCTTTGAAATTTTCTGGTTTTAAGAGGACTATGTTACTTTCTTTTTAATAATGAAGTGATAATTTGAAAGCTTGTAAAGGCAGAAAGTAAAAGAGACACATAGAGTTATAGTGGTTCCCCTCACACCTCGAGGGTAGTCCACTCCCCTTTCAACACGAAAGAGATTTCACTATAGTTAGGATCAATGTACAATTTGTTCTAACCTATAGGAGATCAAAGGTTCTTAAAACACCTTTAAGATCTAAACACTAAGTGCAATGAGAACAATCCTCTCTAATGCACACATTTGCTTTCAACAATCCTGAACAGCAAGGGGAAACTAAAATACAATTCTGAGTTTTGTAAGATTTGTAACAATGTATAATTGGTAATCAATGCTGAGATTGAATCTTCTCTTTCAATGGAATTTCCACAAGTATCTAAGCCTTATTGCTCAAGAATTTTCTTTTCAAAAGATATGAAATTGATGCAGAAAATTCTTTGTGAAAATTGTTTAAAGAAAAAGTTCAAGAAATTTTGATTGAAAGAGATTGTAAAGAATTGATGTAAAAGTTGGTTGTTTTTGAATTTGAAAAGCTACGTATTTATATTACATAAATATCTCTTGATGAAATCATGCAAATCTTCAGAAGAATTGATGAACAGTTGTTATGTTTCAAAGGAAACATTTAACAGACATTTGAATGAAGAGATGCAATTTTTCAAAATGAATTTTCAAAAACGTTCAGTGAGCAATCGATTGCACCAAGGCAGCAATCGATTTCACTTCAAAACAGAAGTGAAAACTGAGAATTTTTTAAGCATGCAACCGATTGCACTAAGGTAGCAATCAATTGCTCTTCAAAACAGAATCAAAAATAGTTAAAATTTTTGATCATGCAATCGATTGCACTTTGAAAAACTTAGAAAAATTATGTTTTCAAAAGCTTGTGAGAGTGCAACAAGTCATGAAAATTGTTTTAAAAGCTTTGAGCAATTAGGACTTAAATGCTTAATGGATATTCTCATTATACCTTCAGATGAGAACATATTCAAAGTTGTATCTTTGTCCTGATGCTTGATGGTTGATCATCTTTGCCTTCTTTAGTGATTTGTCTTCATCAAAACAAATGTTGATCTCTGAGGATCTTGATTTCACAAACATTAGGGTTTTTAGTTTCCCTTTAGTGTTTTTTTCTGTCTTCTCTTCTCATCTTAAACAAATCAAAGACACTTAATAAAGAATGATGAACATTGTGCGCCATGAGCCTTTAGTATATGGGAAATTATGATAGGGGGTTTCTCCTCACTTGTCTAGAGTGTTTAGTGTATGCCCTTCAGGCGATATGCGACGCATTCGCTCCTATATCATAGTCTTTAGTGCAACGTGAATCTCAAAGAAAATTCAATTCACTTCTCTAAAACTCTTAAACGAAATTCAAACCTTTTTATCCTTCGATATTGTTCTTAAAGTCATTTTCAGAAAAGAGTATGTTGCTTTTCCATTCTACCGCAAACAGGCATCGCCCCTAACTGCTGGAATGGGAACTTAACATCACTCATAAAAAAAACTTAACCAACCAGTGGTTTAAGTTCCCGAACTACGTTTGCTCCAATTTCTTATACCGGATAAGGATACGTAGGCACAAGATGACGATGTCTTGGTGAGCAACCTTCCCCCCATCACTCGTAGTTTTCCAAGCTACGTTGGCTATGACTTTCCCATTGCACGAGGGAACACGTAGGCATAGGGTGGCGATGTCCTATCGAGTCTTCTTTTTCTTTTCCATCCCCCGTTTCGCAGTAGCTTTTAGATAACTCACCCTTTTAGTTAGATAACAAGCATGGATCCCGTTGAGTACAACAGACGCAATGGGTGCTCATACCTTCCCCTTATGTAACCGACTCTCGAACCGAAGATTTGGTTGTCATGACCTTGACTTTTCTCGTTCTTCAGGTTTTATTCAATCATTTCCTTTTCCAAGCTGAGGAATCCACTTCAGTTGGCAGTAACAGAAAAGCTTTTGGTGGTCGCCGTCAGGGTGACACAAGTGCAGTATTCGGAGGCCGGGGCAGAGGACGGAATCAGTACAATCATCCGCAACAGGTGGCCAGCGTCACAATTCCATTTCATCAACAACCAATACCACTACAGCAGATACCACCACAGCAGCAGCAGGGGCAGAATGCTGGCCAAAGAAGATTTACGAATGCGAAGCCGAAAAGAGTGTTTGAAGCGCCTCCTTCCACGTACGCGGAACTCTTTCAAACACTGTTGGGGCTGAATTTAGTTGAAAAGAGGACCTTGGCACCGCCCACGGGACCAACCCTTCCTTATGGGTATGATGTTAACAAGCATTGTGACTTCCACTCCAGGGCACCTGGGCATGACATAGAGGCCTGTCATGCGTTTAAACATAAGGTTCAAGATCTATTGGATAGCAAGGCCATAAATTTTGGACGAGCAGGTTCGAATATAGTATAGCAGCCAATGCCCAACCATGGGGCCAATGCTATTTTGACTGAGGAGGGTTTGAATCTGGTTATGGATGTTGATGAACTGAAAACACCGTTATGTGAAGTAAAGAGCAGGTTATTGAAAGGAGGTGTGTATCCGGGCTGTGATGAGTTTTGTCTAGAATGTTGGACCCAAGCTGGGGGTTGTGCTGAATTGAAGAAGGGTATTCAGACCTTGATAGATGAAGGCACGCTGCAATTCGACAAAACAGCAGTGGAGAGACCTGTAGAAATATTAGCTGATGAGCAAAGTGATGTTGCTACGGTGACAATTCCCCAAAAAACGATAACTATAACGGCACCAGCCAGACGACCGACGATCACTATCACGAAGGTAGGGCCAATCCCTTATGAGAGCACTAAGGCAGTACCCTGGACTTATGGGCTGGAAGCGTATTGTGATGGGGAGAAAATTGATATCAATAAGCAGCCAGCTGAGGTTGTGGACAATGTCGTCGGGACTGGAAGGATGACAAGGAGCGGGAGAATTTTTATATCGCCTGAGGTAGAGGCTGAACGATTGGCAAAAGGTAAAGGAAAAGTGAATGAGGATGTTCCTGTACAAAGGAATGAAAAAGAAACGTCACTGAAAGATGTAGAAGAGTTTATGCGCCTTATCTGTAAGAGTGACTATAAAATTGTTGAGCACCTTCAACAGACGCCGTCGAAGATATCCATATTGTCGCTGTTATTGTGTTCCGAAGCCCATAGGAATGCATTATTGAAAATTCTGGACACGTCGTTTGTACCCCAAGATGTTTCTGTGAATCAGTTGGAGGGGGTGATGGCGCACGTGAATGCAGGCCATAGTTTGGGATTTACGGATTTTGATTTGACCCCGAGGGGAAGAGAGCATAATATGGCGTTGCACGTCTCAGTTGAATGCAGGGGCACAGTCATGTCCCACGTGCTGGTAGATACCGGGTCTTCCTTGAATGTGCTGCCCAAGAAAGCAATGATGAAATTAGACATCAGGGGGATTGTTTGTACGCCTAGTGACTTGGTGGTCAGGGCATTTGATGGTACTCGGAGGTCAGTCTTTGGATCTATAACTCTGCCTCTGCAGGTGGGGCCGGAGATTTTTGAAACAGAATTTTACATTATGGACATCCAGCCCGCATATAGCTGTCTTCTCGGACGACCATGGATCCATGGTGCTGGGGCAGTCACATCTACCTTGCACCAAAAGCTGAAGTACATGGTGGGGGACAATGTGGTCACCATTTGTGGAGAGGAGGATATACTGGTCAGCCATTTGTCGTCATTCAAGTACGTGGAAGTTGACGGCGAAATTCATGAAACACCCTGTCAAGCCTTTGAGGGGTTGCGCATCAAAGACAAAGTTCCAGGGCCGAGTAAAGCATCAGAGGTGGCAATATCGTCATACAAAGAGGCTCAGGCTCTAGTGAAGACTGGTGAGACCAAGGGCTGGGGCAAGGTTCTGGATATTCCCGTGAAAATGGACAGATTTGGGCTGGGATATCAACCTTCATCATCAACGCCTACTGCAGGGGCACCCCGTCTCAAAGGACCAATAACAATTACGGCCGGTGGAGTATATCACGAAACCATCAACGCTGTTTCAGATTCCGAAGAGGGAGACAGTGACTGCAACATGGACGCCTGGATTCAGCCGAGCGTGCCAGGACAAGGGCTTTGCAACTGGTCTATTCAGGAGACTGTTCCTGTGACAACTAAACAGTAATACTTTGTTTTCTTAATTGTTGAACAATCTGGTGCCCTACCCGGGGCATCATGATTTTGCTTAGGGTCGCTCTGTTATGTACATTGCACTGGTTAGTTGTTAAATAAAAAGGCGTTTTTCATGTACAAATATTGCGATCTCTGTTTTTCCTGTTTTTATTTTTTACAATAAAATGGCAACGTGGTTATTCGCTTTGTATGTATTTTGAAGCATTTAACCATTTCCTTTGCAGGATTACTATTTCAGATGACATCTATGAACCGCCTATGACTCACTTCGACTTTGAGCACCCGGTATTTCAGACCGAAGAAGAGATTGTTGAAGATGGCGACGTTCCAGAAGAGTTGTCTTGGTTGGTAAAACAAGAAGAACGAATTATTCTGCCTCATGAGGAGGTCATTGAGATCGTCAATCTGGGGTCGGAAGGGGTTGAAAGGAACATCTGTATAGGGGCCGCGCTGCAGAGCGACGTCAAGCGAAGATTGGTTGAAATGCTCAAAGAGTACAGCGATATTTTTGCTTGGTCATATGAGGACATGCCTGGGCTGGATACGGATATGGTTGTGCACCGTCTGCCGCTGAAAGAAGAATGCCCGCCGGTTAAGCAGAAGCTCCGAAGAACTAGACCGGACATGGCTGTGAAGATTAAGGAGGAGGTTCAAAAGCAGTGGGATGCTGGTTTCCTAGCTGTTACGAAATATCCCTCATGGGTCGCTAATATTGTGCCAGTGCCAAAGAAAGACGGTAAAGTGAGAATGTGCGTAGATTACCGTGATCTGAACAGAGCAAGCCCGAAAGATGATTTTCCACTTCCTCACATCGATGTGCTAGTTGATAACACCGCTCAATTCTCCGTATTCTCCTTCATGGACGGCTTCGCGGGCTATAATCAGATTAAAATGGCGCCAGAAGACATGGAGAAGACTACCTTCATTACGCCTTGGGGTACATTTTGCTACAAAGTGATGCCCTTCGGATTGAAGAATGCTGGGGCAACATATCAGCGTGCAATGACGACTCTCTTTCATGACATGATGCATAAAGAGATCGAGGTTTATGTTGATGATATGATTGCCAAATCCCAGACGGAGGAAGAACATTTGGTGAATCTGCTGAAATTATTCAAGAGGCTTAGGAAGTTCAGGCTGAGACTGAACCCTAACAAATGCACCTTCGGGGTGAGATCGGGTAAACTGCTGGGGTTTATCGTGAGCGAAAAAGGAATAGAGGTTGATCCTGCAAAAATAAAAGCAATACAAGAAATGCCGACGCCTAAAACAGAAAAAGAAGTGCGCAGGTTTTTAGGGAGGTTGAACTACATCGCTCGGTTCATATCTCACCTAACAGCTACGTGTGAGCCGTTATTCAAGCTGTTGAAAAAAGACCAGGCTGTAACATGGAATGAAAATTGTCAAAAGGTGTTCGATAAAATAAAACAGTATTTGCAGGAGCCTCCTATTTTGATACCTTCAGTGGCAGGGAGACCCTTGATTATGTATTTGACGGTTTTTGAGGGGAGTATGGGTTGTGTTCTCGGTCAACATGACGAGACAGGGCGTAAAGAGCATGCGATATATTACCTGAGTAAGAAGTTTACTGACTGTGAATCTCGATACTCAATGCTCGAAAAAACTTGTTGTGCGCTAGCCTGGGCCGCCAAGCGTTTGAGGCAGTACATGCTAAATCATACAACCATGCTCATCTCGAAGATGGATCATATCAAATACGTATTTGAAAAGCAGGCACTATCTGGGAGAATTGCCCGTTGGCAGATGGTTTTGACCAAATATGACATCCAGTATGTTTCACAGAAGGCTATAAAGGGGAGCGTGTTATCGGAGTATCTTGCTGAGCAGCCGATTGAGGACTACCAATCGATGAGGTTTGATTTTCCTGACGAGGATATCATGTACCTGAAAATGAAAGATTGTGAAGAACCGTTGTCGGATGAAAGGCCAAAAACAGATTCCCAGTGGCAGTTGATCTTTGACGGAGCTGTAAATTCCTATGGTAGCGGAATAGGTGCAATTATCACCACTCCTCAGGGGTCGCACATCTCATTTACTACCCGATTGACCTTTCCGGTTACCAATAATGAAGCCGAATACGAAGCTTGTATCATGGGGCTTGAAGAAGCCATTGATTTGCGAATCAAAAATCTGGATGTATACGGGGACTCAACTCTGGTGGTGAATCAAATAAAAGGAGAATGGGAGACACGTCAGCCCAATTTGATACCGTACATGAATTATGCAAGGAGATTGTTGCCTTTCTTTGACAAGGTTGAATTTCATCATGTACCGCGAGCCGAAAATCAGATGGCTGACGCCTTGGCCATATTGTCTTCCATGTATAAGGTTAACTTATGGAATGAGGCTCCTAGAATTGTTATCTCTCGGCTTGACAGACCTGCCTTCGTGTATGCCATTGACGAAGCATCCGATGATAAACCCTGGTATTTTGATATCCAGACTTTCCTGAAGAACAAGGAGTATCCGGCTGGGGAATCCAGTCGCGATCAGAAGACTCTCAAGAGATTGGCTGGCAATTTCTATCTGAACCCGGACGGGGTCCTATACAAAAGGAATCATGACTTGGTGTTGCTATGTTGCGTAGACGAGAAGGAGGCAAAGTTTCTTATGGAGGAAATACACGAGGGAACATTCAGTACACATGCTGGTGGGCATGCTATAACAAGAAAGCTGTTGCGGGCAGGTTATTACTGGCTAACTATGGAAACTGACTGTTTCAAATTTGCGAAAATGTGTCATAAGTGCCAGATCTATGCGGATAAGATCCATGTGCCTCCGAGTCCTCTGAACGTGATGTCGTCACCGTGGCCATTCTCGATGTGGGGAATT
This sequence comes from Lathyrus sativus, assembly GCA_963859935.3. Lineage (NCBI taxonomy): Eukaryota > Viridiplantae > Streptophyta > Magnoliopsida > Fabales > Fabaceae > Lathyrus > Lathyrus sativus. The sequence continues at coordinate 556,150,923 of OZ012739.1, read as the reverse complement.
GATATGATTGGAAATATCGAGCTGACGGCATCTAACGGACACCAGTTCATTTTGGTAGCAATTGATTATTTTACCAAGTGGGTGGAAGCGGCATCATACGCAAATGTGACCAAGCAGGTGGTAGCCAGGTTTATCAAACGAGATATCATTTGCAGATATGGAATCCCTGAGCGGATTATTACCGACAACGGTTCGAACTTAAATAACAAGATGATGAAGGAGCTGTGTCAGAATTTCAAGATTGAGTATCACAACTCTTCTCCTTACCGACCCAAGATGAATGGCGTTGTCGAAGCGGCCAATAAGAACATAAAGAAGATTGTTCAGAAGATGGTGGTGACCTATAAGGACTGGCACGAGATGCTACCTTTCGCTTTGCACGGTTATCGTACGATGGTACGCACATCAACCGGGGCAACCCCGTTCTCGTTGGTATACGGAATGGAAGCAGTGTTATCGCTGGAAGTTGAGATTCCTTCCCTGAGGGTACTACGAGATGTCCAACTTGACGAGGCAGAATGGGTGAAAGACAGGTTGAACCAGCTGAGTGTAATGGACGAGAAGAGGCTAGCTTCTCTAGCATACGGTCGTTTGTACCAGAGCCGAATGAAGAAAGCGTATGATAAGAAGATACATCCTCGGAGCTTTCAGACGGGCGACCTTGTGCTGAAGAGGATCCTCCCGCCGCAGTCAGATCACAGGGGCAAGTGGACCCCCAACTACGAAGGGCCATACGTTGTCAGAAAATTCTTTTCAGGAGGAGCTTTATTGTTGTCCGCCATGGACGATGGAGACTTTACGTCGCCTGTGAATTCGGACGCAGTTAAAAAATACTTTGCTTGAAACTGACCCGCTGGACAGAAAAAAGAGAGTCCAGGCAAAAATGGGGCATCCTGGCGAACCAAAAACATAATAAAAGGTTCAGGCAAAAATTAGGGATAAAATTCAAAAGATGTACACCCGCGGAGTCGAAAACCTACACTGGACGGCTTCGGCAAAAAAAGGGTATCCCGGTGAACTGAAAACCCGCAAAGGGCGGTTCACGCAAAAGTTAGGGATTTGAAAAGCAAATGACTGCGGTCCGGATTTGATGTTGCAGTGCATTGGTGCGGGAGAATACTTTGGGGGTTCGATTATCAGATACAATCTCTTCAGAAGTTTGAATACCGGGAAAGCGCCAGAGTCAGGCGAGTCATAAGAGGATCAGCTCATGATGTTTGTCTACATCACGTTGCCGACATATGTGCAAATTTGATTTGTCATTGTATTTATGCTTCCTGTGCATACTTGTATATTTGTTGTGCGTAACTTCCTCTTTTCAGGAGTTACATCCAGTGTACAAAACTCTGCCTATTCAGGGGCCCAATCAATAAAACATGTTATTCAGTATTTGATGCTTGTTCTTTACTGTTTTGTATGTGAAAAACGCCAATGTTTTGATAAAACTAGCAGTTGTATAACGTTGCTGGCCCTTGCCAATAATTGCTAAAACTTCGAATTGACTGAAAATGATGTCACTAACGCTAACTTGAATTGATTTGGTTGTATAGACTTGTCTTGTCTCGTTTGTGGTGTTGCAGGGTTCTTGACCATATGAAGTGGACGATCAGAAGATTGCAGTCCTAACCAGAGGCTCGTAACGAAAAGACTTGATCATTATGTGAAGTGAATCCCCGTGTAGGTCGCGCTTCAATCCCTGAAGCTGAGATGACAATGTTCCTTACTGAAGAAGGATCAAGTTCCCCAGCTAGTCATAGCTTATCCGAAGGACATTCTCCAGCAGGGTCGTTTGCCCTCAGCAGAGTTTGGCGATTCCAAGATTATAGGCTGTATTCAGACAGTGTGGTGTTCCCCAAAGGGATTCCCTATCCCGAGCAGAGTTGTTTAGCCTCAGAAGATTAATATTTCCAAACTTGTGAGCTATACCCAGACAGTCTACTCTCCCCAGCAGAGATTCCCTTCCCAGTAGGGTCATTTATTCTCCCCAACGAAGTCAGTTGATTTTCCCCAAGAGAGTCGTTTCGTCCCCAGCGGAGTTCTCTCTTTTCAGCAGGTGTTATTCTTTCCTCCCAGTGGAAATTGAAGGTTAAAGCTCTCCCCGGCAGAGTTTGTTGTAGGGTCTGGCATTTACTTTGCCGGAATACTGGGAGGTACCTGTTCCTTCCCCAGCAGGGCGGTTTTTGTCCTCAGCATCCGTGTTGATGAAGCAAGCTTATCAGAGCTTTCCCCAGCAGCCTGAACCTGCATTTGCATTTGCATGCATCCATCTAGAAAACGCGTAGCATTTCCATGCTGTATGGAACATTACGCCATCGTCAAACATGCACATTTTGAAACATAAGTCAGGTTGGTTAACCTTTTGCTTTCAGGTATGTTTTCTCAACAGGAGTATGGAGTTCTAAAGCTCAGAGGTCTTTTCAGACAATCAAGGTCTTGCCGTGAGACATATGATGATGTGATTCAGTTTATTGTCATCCCCACAGAGTTACTGATTGAGGTTTTCTCGTGTCCAATCAGCGGACTGTTTTATCAAGTTTGTTGCTGCAGTAGCATCTCAGGGTTCTGTGTATCAAAATTTCAGAAGTGGTCGCTTGTTGTCAGAACGGGTGTCAGTCATTGGTTTTCGGAATATCTCCAGCTATGTTGATAGAATTTATTCGTGTTGACGAATTATTTCTCCGTGTTGACGGAATATGGAGGCCTGGTGAGGACAATTTAGGCCTATGATGATAGGATTTATTCGTGTTGACGAATTACTTCTCCATGATGATGGAATATGGAGTCCTGATGAGGACAAACTACGCCTATGTTGATAGGATTTCTCCGTGTTGACGGAATATGGGGTCCTGTTGAGGACGAAGAATTACTTCTCTATGATGATGGAATATGGAGTCCTGTTGAGGACGAAGTTTGACTCTCTCCGTGCTGACGGAATATGGGGTCCTGATGAGGACAATTGATGCCTATGTTAATGGGATTTTTCTGTGTTGACGGAATAGGGAGTCCTGATGAGAACAAGTTACGCCTATGCTGATAAGACTTATTCGTGTTGACGGATTACTCTCTCTGTGTTGACAGAATATGTGTCATGATGAGGACAATTTATGGTTATGTGGATAGGATTTCTTCGTGTTGACGAAATGTGAGTTCAGAGATGTACAAGAATGGTACTCCTATGATGATAGGATTTATTCATGTTGATGAATCTATTTCCCTTGTGTTGACGAAACGTGAGTCCTGACGGGAACAAGTTATTTCTATGTTAATGGGAGTTCTTGTGTTGATAAGACGTAAATAAGAACTTTATTACCCATGCTGATAGGATCTCCTTGTGTTGACAAGATGCGGATAGCCCATCCCCAATGGAGTCGGCAAGTTTTGTTTCTCCATGATGATGGAATATGGAGTCCTGCTGAGGACAAATTTGAAAAGTACTGATGAGAGCCAGTTGTATTCCTATGATGATAGGATTTCCCCGAAATGACGAATTTATGGCTTTTCGTGTCGACGAAATTTAAGGGCAATTGGGGATAAGAATTCTCCTGTGATGATGGGATCTTTACTCGTGTGGATGAATTTGTTTCTCTTTTTGTGTTGACGAGGTTAGTCCAGTTGTGGACAGAGGTGTTGTTGCAAAGATAGTTCAGTACCTGTGGTGTTACACGGGTGGTGGGAGTCAAAATCAGAGTTATTCTCAGACGGCTGATCGGTTGCTACCGTAACAATCATACGAATGTCGTTCCCCAAGCAGTGGCACAGTTTATTTTTGTGGTTGGCAAATTTCAGGGTTCTTTGGTATTCAACCGTCTCGTACCTCGAATGTTTGAAGGTCGTTCGCTCTTCACCCAGTCGGGTCCAAGCCGCTTGAATAGGGGCAGCTGTTGCACCCTAAAATTTGACCAACCGGCTCCTATCCCTGGCTTATGTTTCAACGCATTTCGCATTCGCATTCGCATACTGCATACATGGCATTTTCATCAGTCGGATTGATTTTATTGGGATTATAGCCCCTGGCGTTTCAGGCAGTACAGGCCAGTCAGAATAAAAGTCTGTTGAGAATTGGTGCTCATCTCCCATGTTTTCAGACCATCTCGGTGCCCGGGTTCCGCTACGGTCGTGTAATTGGATTTTATTCGATTTAATCGGCTTCCTGGCATTTTTAGGATTTTTCTATCATTTTTCGGGATTTTTAGTGCATTTAATGGTTTTTTCTGGATTTAATAGAGTTTTTAAATATTTTTTAGAGTTTAAATAATTTTTCTTTTCATTTTTTTTAGAAATTAATAGATTTTAAAAGAATTTTTAGATATTTTAGTTTTTAATAATTTTTAGATATTAATTTTCTTTTATTAGGTTTTAATAGATAAATAGATATTTTTCTTTTAAAAGAGTAGAGAAAAAAAATAATAATAGATGGTATTGTTCTTTTAGATTTTTTTAGAGTTTATTGTTTTTAAAAGAAAAAATTAATAGAATAGATTTTAAAAGGAAAATAGAGATTAAATGTTTTTTAGATTTTTTGATTTTTATTTTTTCAGAATTAATTAGGATTTTAAAAAAGATGATTTTTAGATTAAATAATAGTTTTTAATATTTTTAGATTTAATTAGGTTTTTATTTTTATTTTATTTTCGTTTTAACAAATTAATTAGGATTAATTTTAGGATTAATTAGGGTTTATTAGATTTTAATTAGGTTTTAGTGTTAATTTTCGTTTTAGAATAATTAGGGTTTTTTTTTAGTTTAAATTTGGTTAATCAGAGTTTAATTCTGTTTTTAGTCATGTAATCCAGGATTAGTCTCAATTGGGCCATCATTATGCAGTATCCAGTATCCAAGCCCAGTCAAAAAGTCCAAGCCCAGAGGCCACGTGTCGTATAAAAGCCACCGCCACGCGTGCACTACCTCTCTCTTCCACCTCATTTTCTCTCTCACCCAGAACCTGCCACGTTTTCCCTCTCACTCTCTCTCTCAGACCAGCCACCTCACCCCCCACGTGTAACACCCTCCTCACACCCTCACCCCACGTGTCTCTCCCTCACGCATCCTTCTGCCACCCGTCTCCTCGCCGGACACTCCCACCGCCGGCCATGCAACTGCCCTGCCTAACCACCTCCGACCATCAGAACTAACTCCGGCCGCCGCAAACTCGTCGGAAGCGTAATTTTTCCAGAAAAACTCGTACGACCTCCTTTTCTTCATCTTCTCCGATCTACCTCCGATCAACCTTCAGCAGCAATTACCAAATCTTGCCAGAAATCCAACAATCACCACCGTTCATACATCGTTCTTCAAGATCATCACGATAATCTCCAGATTTGTTGCCGGAATCTTCATCAACAGCGATCAAGAATCTTCAACATTCAGCCGTTGTTCTTCTTTTTCCAAAAATCATCAAGTTTCTCCATGGATCTTCGTCGTGGTCGTTGATCTTCATCAAGTTCGTGAAGATTTTTCCAGAAATCTTCAAACGTGGCCAAGAACGTTCAATCCTCAAGATCTTCAAGGGGATCTTCACCAGAAATCGCTCCAAGCTTCGTCTAGGATCAAGAATCGTCATCGTGTGAGTCCTCCACCCAGGTTAGTGCTTCGAATCCTTCGCTCTTCGTTTTTGCTCGCATCGATTAGCTAGAAATTGAGGAGATTGTTAGGGTTTGATGTTCTGGACTGAGAGATTGAAGGAAGCTTGATGTTGATAACTGAGTTTGATGAGTGTGGATGGAGAAAGTTAGGACGAGGTTTGTTTGAGATCATCGTTTGATTTGGTTTCAGAGAGTTTCGGAGGAGAGAATCTGAGAGAAAGGGTTTGAGCATGAGAGCGCCGTTAGGGTTAGTGCTGAAGGTGATGAACAGTATTAGGGATAGTATGAGTGTTAGGAGTTTTAGGGTTTTTGCTGATTGTGAAAGTGGACTCGGGCTTTAGGCCCAATGGCAATTTTTGAACCATACTCCCTTGTTTCTCACAACGCCCCCCTCTCCCTTTGAGATTTCATATGGGCCTAGCTATTGCTACTAGCACCCCCAATTTGGGGCCCAGCAAGGTAACCAAGGCAATTTGTTGTCATTCGCCCCCCCTGGCTTATTAGTTTTTTTGTTGTTTTTCTGAGTTGGTTACTGGGCCCAGCGCATTGCTGAGCGCACCCCCCTTCTGGGCCCAGCGCATTGCTGAGCGCACCCCCCTTCTGAGCCCAGTTGTGTTCTGAAGTCTATATAAACTGCTTTCGCCACCCCCTTAATATGTCAATTTTAATTGAATTGTTTTAATTTTCTTCATTTGTTTAGTTTACAAATAAATTCATAAAAAATCAAAAAATGATCTTTTTAACATGGGATTTTTCCTCCACTTTAATAATTGTCTCAAGAATATTGTGAAAAAATAAAAATATTATTTTAGGTATTTTTTCCATTTATGGTGATTTTTCACATTTAATAGCTTTTATTTTCATATTGTTTGTACATACATTTTGACGAATTTCGTTCAGTCATTTAAATTCTCATTTTGACCCCGTTATTTTTGTAATAGCTAGATTAGAGCATTAAGTTCCCTTAGAGATTTATTTCATATTTTTGTGATTAAATCTTGATTAGTTTTTATTAGAGAACATTAGGATAGTATAATTAGGGTTTAAACTCAACATAGGTGCATTCTACCATTTTATTTTGGGGTTTTTAGCATGAATTAGGTTATGGGACATATAGGGTATGTAGGGTAGAGGTAGAAACCCCCTTAGAATAAATCTTAGAATTTTAAATATTATTTTACTATTTTTAGTGTATTTTGCAAATTGTGTGATTGATTGGTGTTCCCATTTGGGGTTTATGTTGCTTGCTTGGGGCTTTTGGGTTTTTATTTGGGGAGTGGGCTTGGTTTGGGCTTGTGGAAGCATGGAGAATCAATGGAGAAGATTTAATACAAAGATCAAAGGCTGATGCATGAAGATTGCTTGGAGGTTGAAGATGTTGATTGAAGACTTAGGAGAAATATGATAAAATAGGAAGAGCTTAGAATAGACAAATTCTTCTGTCAAACATAGAGTGCATTGTTTGCCTCTATCCTATCTAATGACATAAAGTCCTCCTTGGGAAGCTCCATCTCTCCTTAGGAGGGATGAGTGGTATGCCCAAGTGAGTAGAACTTTGAGGATACCTTTCATTTGCAATGTTAAAATCTTAGTGATTTCCTTTGGTTATCATTGAGTTTCTTAACATTATAACCTGATCTTGTTGAATGATTCTCCTTTGGAGGAGCTTGTTGAAGCTGGTTACTGGTTAAGTTTGAGCTTGTTGAAGCTGGTTGCTTGTTGAAGCAGGGATTTTGCTGCTTGTTGAAGTTGAAGTCAGGAGCTTGTTGAAGCTGGTTACTGGTTAAGTTTGAGCTTGTTGAAGCTGGTTGCTTGTTGAAGCTGGGATTTTGCTGCTTGTTGAAGTTGAAGTCAAGAGCTTGTTGACGCTGGTTACTGGTTGGGGTTTGAGCTTGCTTAAGCTGGGAGCTTGTTGAAGTTGGTGTCCATTGAAGATTGAAAGTTTATTGAAACTTGAAGATAGGAGTACTCATGAAGATGAAGGTTGTTGCTGTCAACTTTTTGCTGGTAAATCAACTGTTGCTGTCGGAGCTATTGCTTGTGCTGTGGGCTGTAGGAGTTTGGTGCTGTTGTTTGGGCTGCCTCCTCTACTTTGGGGTTTGATTTTTCTTTGTTGTATTGTTTGTTAATCTTCCTCTTAGGTTTGAAGTGAAGTTGTTTCACTTTGCTTGTTGTATCCTGTTGCCTTCATGCATTTTACTGCTTCGCTGTATGTATCTGTTTCTTTTGCGTTTATCTGTTTCTTTTGCCGTTTATCCCCCATGATCTCTGTTTCTCTCTGCGCAAGAGAGAAATATGATAGACATTAGGCTTTCATCCATGCATGACAACATTAGGGTAGTTTTGATTCCCTTTTCAACCATAGGCTTTTTAGAGCTTCTTTCTCTTCTCATCTCAGAACAATTCAAAAATACGGTAATAAGGTTAATCGATGTCGTACGTTACGAGCCTTAAGCTATTTGAGAAAAGGTTGCTGGAGGGTCACTCTTCAGTAATCTGATTGCTTAGTGTGTTACCCTTAGGGTGACATACGACGTAGTCACTCTCAAATCATAGTCTCTAGTGCGTCAGAGATTGCAAACACACTAAAAAATAGTTCTTGCGTAAAAGACTGAAAACCAATCAAAGTGTCATTTTTGTCCGCTTGGACCCGTAATTAGGAGAAAACCTTTTTCAGAAGGATAAAAGATAAACAGACAAATCTGTGTCTTCCGTACCCCGAACTACGTTTGCTCTGATCTTTCATGTTGTATGAAAGTACGTAGGCATAGGATGCGATATCCTAGCGAGCAACCTTCCCCTCCTTTCCCGTAGGTAGGCGAACTACGTTGACTCTGATTTCTCGTTCCAGACGGGAATACGTAGGCATAAAGTGCGATACTTTGCCGAGTCATTTTATTTTCTTTTAGCCCCAGACCTGTAGAATAGATAGAATAACAATCCGTACCAGAAAACAAGCGTGGATCCCGTCGAGTACGACGGACGTGAGGGGTGCTAATACCTTCCCCTTGCGTAACCGACTCCTGAATCCAGGATTTGGTTGCGATGACCATTCCTTTCCCATCTTTGCGGTAGGTTTACTTAGAGCATTTCCTTTCCCTCCGTTGGGATAAATAACACACGGTGGCGACTCTTCTGTTCAGCCAACGCCGATTTTCGCAGTAGCGACACTCCTCCATCCAAGTCAATAGGAACTTTGGCACTAAGATCTGCTCCGGCTGCTTGTCTTTCTCCCAGACCTCAAGGTCGAAAAGTGAGTTCATGGCCGTATGAGTGACGGGCTTGAGAATGTAGTACCAGTCTTTTAAAGTGCGGATAGAATCCATATATGCTCGAAATAGTCTCCTCGCTGCTTCAAAGACACCCAGTTGTGCCGGTCCTTAAACGTTTATCGTTGAAGATGGAAGATGTAGATGAAAAGAGTAAGAGTGGCCCCGACATTGAGATGCCGACAGAAGAGCTCATACGTCCACACGAACGCAATTGCGTTAGGATGTAGTTGCGAGGGTGCCAACCGCAGCTAGTCAAACACTCCCCGTTGAAAATCAGTGAAGGGAAAATGCAAGCCCGCTTCACAGAAAGTAAATTCATACATGGGGAACCTCATTCCCTTAAAATTCGAGCATACCCGATGGTTTTCTTGGGGTTGGTACACCTGCCAGTTCAAGGGGGAACCCTTACAGCGATCCTTGACCGTAGCGTAGGTGTCAGACTCATCCATAACAAATTGAGAAGAAATACTCAAGGGCTCCTGCCTGACCCAATTTGCGGCTGTTTATTTTTACTCTTCGTCGATCTATGCTACTGGGGAATCAGGCTCGTCGTTAATTTCAATGACCCCCTTAGTCCAAGCAGCCATCTTCACCTAAATAGTAGAGGAAAATAGTGAATTCAATACTCTAGATCAAATCCACCCTTCCACTGCAGATCAAGTGAAAGGGTGAAGAGGGGGCACCCCTAAGGAGAGGGCCTCCCCCGCCTCGACAGGCGAGGACCGGGCCCCCAAGACTTTCATCTAACATCCCTGGGTATCCCTTCCTAGCTCCTCGAGACCTTTATCAGGTCCCTAGGCATTCATCTTATGGCCCCTAGTTACTCATCCTACATCCCCGGGGGCTTCATTGACTGTCCCCGGGAGGTTCATCTAGAACAATACTAATTCAAATAAATTTTGGTGTATTCGCTAGAAACTTCATAGTTTCCCCGTGACATCCATCAAGTACACTGAAGAAACCATTGGAAAATGGGGGAAATGAGAATAAAGCAACTGTGACTTACTTAGTATGACAGTTCTAGGAGGATGAGACAGTGGCGAACGGTGAACATCTTGGAGTAGAGAAAGGAGGAGGGTGAAGAGAACAGAGGGAACGTCTTGAATGGAAGAAGGAAAAAGTGAGACTGAAACGGACTCAATCCTATTTATAAACCTAGCATGGGACTCGAGGCGTCCCTATGCACTTGAATTCCCCTACCCCTAGCCGCCCTAGGCATTAATTTCCATGACACGTGGCATCGCCAGACGCTTCACACCCATTTGTATCCCCTCGTGCTCGGAGATCAAGCACGTTCGCTCGCCTTCTGCCTCCCCAACATACTATCTCGTCGAGTATCCTCTACTTCTGGTCTCGCACACGACCCCCAATTCTATGTGTCGGGCAGACTACCATCTTCCGAACTGGCCCTCGAAACCCTAGCTTTCCCTTAAGTCATTACTCCTCCACCTAGGAGCAACGACTTGGGGGGCTCCTGTTCTGGACTGAGTCGGGACCTGCCCCTTAGCCGGGCAGGCCCAACCCAATGTTGCACTGATGAGGCCCAGCAAGGCTAAATCCTCCTCTATTGAGCATTCCCCTCAACAAGGAACCTTAGTCGGGCATAACATTACCTTGATGGGGAAGCTCACGCGCTTCCCCTCACATTCTCCACATGTCCCTTATGCAAGGACACGTCATCAGGCAACTACCTACTTCCCAAAGAGATGGTCATCCCACCTTTAGAAGATCACGGGGCTGTTGATCCAGAGCGAAGACAACATGTTGATCTTCACTACGCCACATAAGACCTGTTAGTTACTTGTGTTGGCCTTGACAATCTGGCCCAATGCAACCTTATAAATACCCTCTTTCACTAGAGGGTCAGGTATCTTATTCACTACACCTTTTCTCTATACTTGCTCTTTCTCTAACTCCGTTACTCACTTAAGCATCAGAGCATCTTGAAGGTGCACCCCCTCCTCCTCTACAACACCGGTGAACACAACATCTCACGACACGTGGCAGGCTACTGATTCCTTTCTGATCAAATGAGATAAAAAACAAATAATACAATTCAACCCCCCCCCCTTCTTGTGTATTTTTCTCATCTTCAACCTTAAGTCCATAACGACAGTCTGATACCTCTATCCAGGAACATAGTACATCTACACCTCTCTCTCCTATTTTTGATCCCTCTACCACACTTAACCACCTTTTTAATAGTCATGTCTCCATTACTAGCCATGCCCCTATTGCAACCCTTCTGAAAATCTACTTTTATCCAATGAATCTCCCAACAGTATCCCTCATGTATCCCCTGGTCACAATGTGTCTTCAGACATACTTGAACATTCTAATCATCCTTTTAGACACTCTACCTGAGTCTCTAATCCCCTAGCTTCTTAGAAGAATATCATTGTTACCACACTACAAATACTCTATTTATATCCAAATGTCACACTCAACATATTGCATATCCTCTTTCTTCCTTCTGTAATTACATATGATAAATTCTCTCCTTCTTAAAAGAATTTTTGTTTTTTCATCTCATCCATATCTTAACCTAAAACCTACAAACAAGCTATTAAACATGATTCTTGGAAAAATGCCATGGATGTTGAGTTAAAAGCTCTTACAGATAACCAGACTTGGATTGTGGTTGATCTTTCATCTGGTAAGATTCCCATTGGATGTAAATGGGTTTATAAATTCAAACATAAGGCAGATGGATCCATTGGAAGATAGAAATCTAGGTTGGTGGCAAAAGGTTACACTCAGATGGAAGGTATTGATTATTTTGATAGATTCTCACTTGTTGCAAGTCTTACTACTATTAGAGTTATATTATCACTTGCATCCATTAAGGGATGGCATTTGAAACAACTGGATGTTAATAATGTGTTCATACATGGGGACTTACATGAAGAGGTATATATGACCCTTCCATCAGGTTTTCATCCATCCAAAGTATGCAGAATGCAAAATTCCTTGTATGGCTTTAAACAAACTAGTAGACAATGGTACTCGAAGTTATCTACTTTCTTAATATCTCTTGGTTATCATTAATCACAACCTGACTATTCTCTGTATGTTAAGAGTGATCCATAACATTTCACTGCCCTATTAGTATATACCGACGACATTGTGTTAGCAAGAAATTCTCTAATTGAGATTCACCATGTCAAGCACCTCTTGGATTAGCAATTTGGAATAAAAGATCTTGGGAAGTTGAGATATTTGTTGGGATTTGATATTGCAAGATCCAAAGAAGATATCTTCTTAAACCAAAGAAAATACATGCTCTAGCTTTACAAGATGTTGGTGTTCTTGCTGCTAAGTCATCCTCAGTTCCATCTGATCTAAATACTAAGCTTTCCAATCATAAGGGTTCATTATTGAAAGATTCTTCTTTATATAGAAGGTTGATTGGTCGATTAATATACTTGACCAACTTCATACCATACATTTCATTTGTAGTTCAACATTTGAGTTAGTTTATGATTCAACCTCGTTTACCTCACTTTCAAGCTGCAACATATGTTCTAAGATATCTGGAATTTGTTCCTGTTATAGGTATACTATTTTCTCCATCTAGCTCATTGAAACTATTGGGCTTTGTTGATTCAGTTTGGGCTTGATGCCCTGATACTAGAAAATCTATGACTAGCTATTGTGTGATTATAGGGTCGTCTCTTTTGTGTCGGAAGTCCAAGAAGCAATATATTATTTCCTGATCATCCACGGAGGTTGAGTATCGAGCCTTAGCATCTATCACATGTGAAATTCAATAGTTGTAATAATTGTTTCGTAATTTTTTCTTTATGCCTCTGTATTTTGTGACTGTAAATCAGTTATTTACCTGGAACACAATCTCACGTTTCAAGAACGTAGGAAACAAATTGAACCGGACTGTCATGTTGTATGTGAAAAGTTTTAGTCGAAGCTCCTTCATTTTCTTCTTATCTCAAATCTTGTTCAGTTGGCTGACATGCTCACCAAGCCTCTTCACATTCCTGCCTTGAATTCGACTTTGGTCAAGTTGGGACTTTGTAGTATCCAAAGTCCAAATTGAAGGGCTTGTTAGTATACTTTATTATACCAATAATAGAATGATCCATGTATAGCTTCACTAAACACTAATATAATACCATGTAGTAAGTCAGTTAAGATATTGTTAACCACACATTTGTTTACCTTATCATGTACATATATATAGCTGATTGTAAAGTATTCATTTCATTTAATGGAAAATTACAATTACTGCATAACCATTTTGTAACAAACTCTTTCTATTGAATCTTCTTTTTCTTCCTTTTCCATGTATCCCCACAGTGAATTGATCATCAATAATATGGTATTAGAGATTAACAAGCTCTGGTAACCATTGTTTTCTTCTTCAGCTAAATTTCGTCATTGATCCTTTTCGGTTCCTGATTTCATTCTCTTCCTCGATTCACGATCTTCTTCTTCTTCTTCTTCTTTTCATTTGTCCATTAATGGCATACCAGAGCTTCAATGATTTTTCCATAATTCAATGAATTCATACTACTTGCATCTGAATCAAAATCCGTCTATTGTTCTTGTTTTGCCATTGCTCGACGAGAAGAACTATTATACCTAGGCAATATTAATGCATATTGATTTGATTTCCAAGAATAAAGAAAAATTTATTGATAGAAATCTCACGAAACCTCCAATTTCCTATCCTCTCTACGCCTTATGGATTAGTTGTAACATCATTGTTTTAGTTTGGATTCATCAATCAATTTCAAATTCCATTGCTAAATCTGTTTTATGGGTCGATAGTGCGGCTAGTGTATGGAAAACTCTGCAACTTTGATTTTCTCATGGTGATCTGTTTCGCATTTAAGAAATTCAGGAATATTTGTACAAATTTCGCCAAGGTACTCTTCATGTTTCAAACTATTTTACGCAAATGAAGGTTCTGTGGGATGAATTAGAAACTTATCGTCATATCACTACTTGTTCTTGTGTCATTCCTTGTTCTTGTGCTGCCATTGCATCGATTCGCAAGTATCGTGAACATGATTACATTATAATTTTTCTCAAAGGATTGAAAGAGAAATTCACTCACTCCAAGTCCCAGATCATGATGATGAATTCGTTACCAAATATTGTTAAGGCATTCTATCTTGTTATTCAACAAGGGAATTGAATAATTCAAGTTCTATCAATGTTCCCAATGCCACCAACACTAAAGAATCTACAGCTTTTCAGTTTCATTATTTTTCAGGCAATAACACAGGCAAGATTGGTAATAACTATTTCAAAGGAAAATCCCATCGTATGGTGGAACAAAGGGTCATAATCGCGTGTGTATCCACTGTGGCAGGACAAATCGCACTATTTAGACATGCTTCCTCAAGCATGGATATCCACCATGATTTAAAGGCAAAGGTAAGACTACAAATTCAGTTCCTCAATCCCAATTTGTTGCTTCAGCTGAAAATAATCAGGAATCTTCTAAGCATCATCTGTTTTGCATCATCTGCATAGCATAGCATGCACTTTATCTTGCATAGTGTCTGAAATGTCAGTCAGAATAAATTTGTTAGATTTACAAACAAACCGGTCTAAATTTATTTCAAAATCTGACCAAACGCTGTATTTTTCCAATATGTTAATTTCACGCTGATTATTTTGGTGTGTTCATTTTATTTTTTCGAGCATTTTTCTGCCCGACTTTTTATTTCGTTTTTTAATCATTTTTATTTAAATAATCATTTAATTTATTTAAATATTTAATGTATATTTTTATTTTTATTAATTAATTTTATTTGTAATTTGTTTATTAATATTTTCTTTTTAAAAAACATAAAAACATAATTTTTAATTCTTTTTATTCTTGTCTAATCATAATAAACACAAAAACATGATTTTTAATTCTTTTTATTCTTGTCTTATTATTAAAAAAAACATAATTTTTAATTCTTTTTATTCTTGTTTTATCATAAAAAACACAAAAACATAACTTTTGATCTCTTTTATTCTTGTTTTGTCATAAAAAAACATAAACATAATTTTTAATTCCTTTGATTCTTGTTTTATTATAAAAAAAACAAAAAAAAATTATGTTAATTGTTATTATCATTCTTGTCTATTTTCTAGTCCTATATACACTACTAGAAAAACTTTGTTTTTCTGCGGATTTTGACAAAGTTTCCGCAGGAAACGTGTTATCTGCGATTCTTCTTCCTATTTTCTATTTCCAGCTAAAACCTTCGTGGGTAATTAATTTAGCAGGTAAAGTCGCAAGAAATATCGCAGGAAAATGTCACATGATCTGTAACCTTTACTGTTATCTCAGTTTTCGCAGGAAATAATGCTTCACAATATAAATTCGCGGGTAAAATCGCAGGTACATCTGCGGATAAATTTCCACGGGAAAATCCGTAGGTAATTCCTGTATTTCTACTAGTGATATATGCATTAGAAGAAAAAAAAGCAATCACATAAAAAAAGAAAAACACTCATACCTCATCTTCCTCATATCCAAACCACAAAGTTTTTCACAAACCACGACGTGACATCGAGAGAAAGAGACGAAAAAGATGGCGACGCGAGGGAAAAGGCCATTTGAGGGAGGTAAAATTGAAAACTCACCATTTATTTTAAAAAACTGATGTTGTTTTGTATCTATGTCAATTTCATGTTTGTCTTGGTAGTACCACTTATAGTGTCATGTGGTGTTTGTTTTACATATATTGATTGAGGTAGTTTCTTTAGTTTTATAATTTAAGTACATGAGTTGTTTTTGTTTGTCTATAGTTTATGTTAGGTGTCACCATGTATCATATATTTATGTATATATTACATATATCACATTTTAATACTATATATCATATACCATCACGTATCTAATATTAATGAATAATTATTTCTTTTTTATCATCATTACCTCTTAATTATAATTAGTAGATGCTCTTTCATTATTTTTTTTCTAGTCAATACTATATGACTTTTTCTTTTAAAAAGAAAAATAGAAAGAATTAAATCTAATTGATTTTTGAATATTGGTTATCATTAGTCTTAGTCACTTATATTAATCAAGTTTATTTATTATTATTTATATAATGTTATGAAAGACCAAAAAGATTTCCTTATTTTTAGTTTATTAGTTAATTTTTTAATATTAAAAATACTAAAAAATATATATTTTAATTACTTTATTTTAGCATAGAAAGATGTAAAAATAAATTTTAATTACTTTTATAAGGATGAAAATACCAAAAATATTTTAATTATTTTTTTTGTTTTCTAGTTATTTAGTTATTTGTTGAATATATATATATATATATATATATATATATATATATATATATATATATATATATATATATATATATATATATATATATATATATATATATATATATATATATATATATATATATATATATATATATATATATATATATATATATATATATATATATATATATATATATATATATATATATATATATATATATATATATATATATATATATATATATATATATATATATATATATATATATATATATATATATATATATATATATATATATATATATATATATATATATATATATATATATATATATATATATATATATATATATATATATATATATATATATATATATATATATATATATATATATATATATATATATATATATATATATATATATATATATATATATATGTTGTAATTAGTAGTTAATATAAATATTAATATTTAAATTAATTATTAATATATAAATATTGACTTCATAGTCATGAACGTCTTATCCATTTGCATCATTTTTCCCTGCTTGATCCCTGATTCCTTTCAGGTTGATAAACTTAGGATACACTCTTTATATCTTAGGATAGATTACCTTTAAGTTTTTCAACTATAGACAACTTACTGTTAGTTTCCTTTTTCTCATAAGAGAATTAGACACTAGTCATCCTTAGTTGAGTTGTAATTCTCCTACCCCATGACATAGTTGAGAAAGATGTTGGTTCTTTTCCACTTGAGAGAGATATGTGGCATACTCGTCGATTCTATATCTGAGTTGGAGCCCTTCTCCTAATGCGAAGCAAATACCCGTCTTCCACATGCTTGTGGTGGTTTAAATTGAGTATTCTCCTTAATATGACAACTTGTATTTTCTCTTAAAACCAATCAGTAAACTTTTATCCAGCCTTTTAGGGAAACTACAAATACTATGATTTCATTCCCGTCAGGATATGTAGGCACAAGATGCGATTTCTTGGCATAATACTTAGAAATAAACCCCTAGGTCTTTCACCCTTAGCAAAAAACAATAACACAATAAAACAAGAGATTCCTGTAGAATACTACAGATATTTAGGATGCTAACATATTCCCTAGGTATAACCAACCCCCGAACCTTAGACACTCTAGCTTTGCATTACATTGCATATTCATGGGTTATCCGGTCTTTTTCCTTTCCCTTGGACAAATTAAAGACCGGTGGTGAAAATGATTTATGATTTAAGTTAATCAATAGCTTGTTATTCGATTCTCACCACAACAAAAAAGGCAATTTCACTGGGGAATTTTCAAGGGTTCCCCCTAACTTGTTCATTTGTGTTTATTGTTGTATATTTATATATCTGCCTATATGTATATATTGTTTCTGCTTTGGGTTGTTACTTTTGTTTGGTGAGATAACTCCTACACCCAGACTTGAGTGCATTTATGATAGGAAGGTGATATATTCAAGGAAGCTTATAGGAAGTTGATTACCGACCAAACTAATTTGAGAAATCACCACTCAGTCGAGGCCCTCTTGAGAATATATTGTTAAACAAGTATTCGTGAAAACACTTACTATTTTTGACCTAGGAGCCTGTGACATTGAGAACCGTTAGTTACCCTTAACTCAACTTGGCTTTCTTAGGACGTAGTGCAGTGACTATAAGGGAGTAGTCCCAAATTAATTGATATATGACGCTACACTCGAAAGAGGTTCTCTTGAGAATATTATTAACTACCGAGTATTTGGGAAATTGATAATATCCGAAAGACGGACTAATGACTTTGAGAACTTTTTTATAACCTTTATTCTACATGTACAATAAACCCTTAGTCCACACCATTTGGGATGGATAGGCCATTACTCCAGGCTCGTTGATTTTCAAATCTAAGTCTTTGTTTGTTCGAATGTATATGTGTATATGTGGATCTATGTATACCTGTGTTTGAGCATACATTATGTTCATAAAAGTTTCATGGAATTCAAAGCTTTTGTTTATAAACATCGTAGGTTTTACCATGAATTTTGGAAATTGTATTCTATTTTCAATAAAACGAGATTATCAGTTATCAAAATTGTTGTCCACTTTGTGGTGTTTGTAAACATAACTTTTGAGTTCCTTGAAACTCATCTGCGTTGGCGCATTTGCATTCGTCATTAGCATTGCATTCTTTGCATCTCAGGTTCTCACTCTTGCTTTCTCCCTCAAAGAGGAGGCAAGCTAATTCATCAATACAATACTTGGGCCAGTCAAAGAAAGAAAATAAATAACATTGAGCAAGAAAACCATGAACTTCGTAAGAAGGTGACTACTTTGAGGGCTGGTGCGGGAAGGCTCTCTGCTTTGGTTGAAACTCTGGTTGCTACTCAAAATCAACCTTCTCTTGATATTTCTCAGACTCTGCTTAAAAAGACCATGATTCTTGAAATCATGTCAATGCCCATTCTTGTGGCTCCTATTGGCGCTTCTAGCAACTCTAAGAAGCACGGGGAGGGTTGCCCAAGAAAAAGGAACAGGATGGTAATGTTATTTTGCAAGAAAAACGTGGAGGGTCTCGTAGCAAAAGTAAACAACACATGGATCAGTTTGACCCGATCTTGATGGCCTACTCTGAATTATACCCTTCTTTAGTATAGAAGAATCTAGTGCAAATAAGGACTCCATCAAACATCCCAAAGAATCTCCCATGGTGGCTTAAGTATGGCCATTTTTGTCCATTTCATCAAGGGGCACCCGGTCATGATATTGAACACTGCTTTGCTTTGAAAGCTGGAGTACAAAAGCTAGTGCAGGGCGGTATTTTGTCTTTTAAAGATTCTGGACCCAATGTCTCAACAAGTTTGTCACCCAAGTAAGGAAACATTGTGGAAGGATACCTCGGAGAATACTGTATTTTTGACGTGAATTCAATAAGAGGATCTCTGGTAGATATGCACATCAATTTATGTAGGCTTATTCATTATGAGCATAATCACGCTTCTTGCAAATTTTGTTCAAAAAGTCCTCGTGGATATTCTGTTGCGAAGAAGGATCTCTAGGATATGTTGGATCAAAAACTTCTCTATATCACTAGAGAAAGGGTGAATGTCATAGTTCCGCGTTTTAGTATGCCAGAACTAGTGGTAATTATGTGAAACAGTAAGAAATCTTCTCCTGTGCCTTGTGGATACGATGCTACCACGCTAGAGGGTGGTAAGAAAGTTCCTGTTGATGTTGCTCTTGCCGCTCTGATAGTTCTAAATTGTCAATTACAGTTTTGTCAGAGAATACATCAGAGACATGCTCAAAGGAAGTCTGATCCAATCCCAATGACTTAAAGTTAATTGTGGTCCTATACTAGTTGTGAGTTTCATGATAAAGTAGTGGGGCATTCGATTGAAGAGTGCAAGGTTTTCCAAGAAAAGGTCCAAGAGATGATCGACGATGAGGTGCTGACCTTCAAGGGAGGAAACCTAGTTGTGAATGGAACACCTTTATGTTGATGGATATGGAGATTCAAGAAAGTCCTTTCCAAGTTGGTGAAATCAAGAGCAGAGCTCATCAGGCTGTTCGTTTGTTTGCTTGCAGTTGTTGTTATTTCTTTGATTATAAAAGCATGATTTGCATGTAAGAACTTGTTTATTTTGAATGATAATGCAATAAATATGTTTGCCTTGAAGAAATCCATTCGTATTCACTCATAAAATGCTTTTTCATGTTTTATAATGCCAACTTTACCCAATCTCTTACTTTGATAGAGAATTGGGAGGAGGATGACGAAATCAAAAACGCTAGATCTCTGGTCGTATGCATTTGAATAAAACCCGACTAATGATGTAAGGCATTGTTTCAAATCCTCAAACACTGGAGATATAAGGGAGATAAGCCCTTGTTAACCCCTTTGAGCCTTGAAGTAGGAGTTTTCACTATGCCAAAAAAGACCTTTAGCAGCGCGTAAAAGCGCTGCTTAAAGTGGTGCTGCTAAAGGTAAAGGCAACGTTTTTTTATGGAAAAAGCGCTGCTATAGGCCCCTTTTACCAGCGCTTTTAGCAGTGTTTTTTGCCCCCTTTACCAGCGCTTCTTATTCCCCCTCCCCTCCCCCCCTTTAGCAGCGCTTTCTTAGACCCCCCCCTTTCCCCACCTATAGCAGCGCTTTTTTGAGCGCTCTCTACGCCCCCCTTTAGCAACGCTTTTTTGTAAAAGCGCTGTCTATTCTTCACGATTTTAAAATTTTTTTTTAAATAATCACATTTTGTTATATATTTTTCGATAAACCTGCTTATAACAATTACATTTTCTGCTTATGATTCAGGCCTTTAATTCAACAATTTGGCCTTATATATACATTGTAATTCAACACTTTGGCCTTAAGTATACATTGTAATTCATCACTTTGCCCATAATCATTTTAATACACATAAACCTGCTTAAATATATTACAACATAATCCGATCCTCAAAACAACATCACAAATACAGTCAATTTAGATATAATTACAAATCCGATAATTTTACAAATAGATATGACTTCCAGAAATATTATTATCCTGCATCAATATTGGATGATACATATACCTTATACAATTCTCAACTCAAGAATAAATTGACACCATTCCTCCTTAATTTCTTCCAATCCTACTTTCGAGTAAGTACCGCACTTGAATTCATCAAAGTACTACATAATATAACAGAACATGCACGATTTAGTTTTAAAACTAATTACTCAGATGAAATATCGGTTAATTATCAAAATGAATCATATAAATTATGAATTGATCCATACCATGATTGGAATCTCTATTTGACCAGAATGAATAATTTCCTTCATAAAGCGTAATACAAAACATCCGCAGTCAATCCCATTGCGCTGACGAGGACACTGTAAATGGAAAAAACAAGCAAATATTTATCAGGATATATAGTTTAAATAGTTTTATCA
Organism: Lathyrus sativus; assembly: GCA_963859935.3. Classification (NCBI taxonomy): domain Eukaryota; kingdom Viridiplantae; phylum Streptophyta; class Magnoliopsida; order Fabales; family Fabaceae; genus Lathyrus; species Lathyrus sativus. Next base: position 556,129,895 of record OZ012739.1, on the reverse strand, counting down.
AGTAGACCCACTATAACATTCAAAAATGGAAAAATATACCTGCACTCTTATCCAGCTAATGTTGTTAGCCTTGCTTTTTTGGCACTGTTGCTTTTCTTTGTGCTCTGAATATTTGTATAGCTCTAACATAATATAATCGCATATTTAGAACAATCTCACATAATAAATAAAGATATATAATTATTCAGAACAGTATATCTCATCACTTACGTATCAACCATATTCTTCATATCAGGATATTTTGTTTGATCGCCATCCAATGAATTCATATAATACATTATTTCTTTCATCGGATTAATCGCGACCAACAACCAGTGTCCACTATAAAATAAGACAACAGTTTATACGGAAATGTTATATAGAATGGCAAAAATCGAATAATTATAATAAATGAATTTAGAATGAAATCTAACCCATGGCCAGTATTATATGACAATAAGAACAACTTCTCTGTAGTCGCGGCCATAAATCTTTGGACTATGTAATCTTTGACTACATTTGGTTTGTGATCTATTGACCGTGAGTTGATACAGCTAGCAGATAAGAATGTGAATATTGAAGTCAAATCATGCGGGACCAACAACTTGTCATACAAGAGCCTAAAAGAAAAACATAATCAACATTAGAATATTCAGTTAAATGAGCAAATTTTAAAATGTTCAATTATTTAATTAAAATGGATCGATGTACCTGATGTAGGAATGCATAACACCGATGCCCAATTCAGAATGTTGGAAAATCTGGTCCAAATCCTCTTTAGCAATTGTTTCAGCATATTCAAAACCGAAAATACCTTCCTCCATAGGTATTTGCCGGATGCCACCCTCAGCCACATCTGTTGTTCCTACATATGTTTCAAGGCACAACCTAAATCAAGGAACAGATGCTTTTTTTGGCTCGGCCTTTTTTTTGTTGGGCACCTTGCAAGATTCAGGCATCTTAGCCTTGCTGACTTGTTACAATTGTTGATCATGAACCTAAAAGTCATATAAGTTTAGTAATTAATGTATAATAAGATAATCATGTAACTGTAGTAGTACCTGTTTCTTTGATGCAGCTGAATCGGTTTCCCGCACAATAATTCCCTTATCTTTTGATTTGGATTTTGTAGGAGTCTAAGATCATCATGTAAATAAGAAAATATAAATGTAAGAATAACTTTCATGTATGGGTCATAAAACATTTGAATATTACAAGGTTCATAATGGTGTTTAACCTACCTCATCATCTATGAAAATGAGATTTTCCAGCTATGCAACATACGCTCCTATTGTGTCTCCCACCACTGTTGCGTCTGAAACATCATCTGGTATAGGCAACAACGCACCCCTCTAATGCAATATCAACCGATACTTTCAAAAATCTAGCAGAGAGCGGTTTATGGTGAAGTAAGTCTCCCACAGTGTTATGCACCTTTCCCTTGCCAACCATGCGATAAGTCGGTGAAGATAAATATAGCCGACAAGGTGAAATGCCCTAAACAAATAATAATGCTGATTAATGTGTCAATTAAGAAAATTGTGCTAAATTAATTTCAATGTAATATATACAATTACCTCTGGAAGCTTCTACAGACAATTGATACTATCTTTGTCACTAGTATCTTTACCCTCTGGACCGCGCCTTTCCGACATGTATCTCTCTTTGTCCTTTTGTAATTCACGAATATGAGCTTTCAATTCCTCCAACGTATCCATCACTTATTTATTTCTAGGATTTTTTTTTCTTTGGATGCTTATACAGTTTTGATGGAGTGACACCAAATCCCTTACCCCTCACACGCCCAGAATACTCAGGAATATTTAACACCCGACTCAGTAAGCTCCTGCAATCATCGTCCTCAGCTGCAGTTATAGTCTGGGATAGAGTCTCCTGAAATATAGATAAAAGCATACATAAATATATTATACACTTTTTAGTTACTGACAAAACTAATGTTGTACTTCCACATTGTTCAAATACTTGTTGAACTTCTTCTTGAACGACTCCATCTCTTCCCACACGGGAAGCCTTCCACATAACATGGTCCGGAAGAGATATTGCATCACTTTTCTCCTCTTCTAACTATGCATTAAGACGGATAATAAAGCATTCATATCCTATTATATATACTTACTATTTTTTGTAACTATATCATATTAAAGCATTTATATATACTTACTATTTTTTGTTCTAAGCGTGCATATCCCAAACGCCTTTTTTTGTATGGATATGCAGGTTTTGATGCCCGTTGCCAATTTACGCCACTCACAACCTGAAAAAACAAGTTTAAGTCATATCAGAACTCTTGTGGAAGAAGTATATATATTATACATTGTTCATGATAAGTTGTACTTACGCAAAATTCTTTGGTTCATCGCTTGGCAAAAAATGTCTCCCATTCTTCATCTGAAATCAGATCAGCGTACTTCTTTGGACGCTCTGAGTCGACAAAGTTTCCATCAGAATCTTTAAGAAACTTGTTCGTTAAAAACGCTCTAAATCCCCTCATTCGTTTTCCGGCCAATTGAAGACAATATTTTCTCCTGTGATCATCAATATTAAAAGATCTCTGCAAACAAATACACATACATATAACATGTTAGTATAATTAATTTAAAGATGTAACCGTCAACATAATTAAAAATAATCAAATATCATACCTGTATCTCGCTCCAAATTTTGTCTTTAGCCAGTTGTAACGAAGGAATTCTCCAATTATTGCAACTAATCGGAATTTACGAACGTACAAGTGCTCCAATGTAACTTGTCAGCATCGCACCGTTAGGATCAACTAATTGATCTCTTTCATTCCAATGCACATCATACTTTACACCTTTATCTCTCGCGCGGATGATTTTTTTCATAATCGTTATTCCTCTTTTAATATCGCCTTCCATGTCTTTTGTTATTTCGTTTCCATCATGTGATGTTTCCTTGTTGGTGGCCATAATACCTGTAATTCAGAAAAAACAAAGTATCAAATGAATGACATGCAAATATGTAAATAAGAAATATATACATAAGAAATGTATAAATAAGAAAAATATATACATAATTTCATAGAAATTCCAACCTTCTCCTTTCTATATTTTATTGTAAATTTTTTCACCTTTAATTTATTACTATCTCCTTTATAAATCTCATTAATGTGTCAACTTCTAGCAATACATATTTGAACCTTTCACAAACTTCCTTTTTGTGTGTTTCTAATCCACCTTGATCTATCTATAATCATGATTACCGGTAAGGATATGTATGATATTTTCTCCGCTATTGTATCGTTATATGTTGCTATGATATTATCATATGGAACATGTTCACAAAAAACTAAGATAGTCTTGATTGGACTATCACACTTTTCTCACTTTCAACTCTTAACACACTTGTTATGGGAATCCCTCTTTTAACAGCTATGTATGGTGATTTCTCATGAAATCTCATGGTGCAAATCGTTGTTCTGCAAAGTGTTATTTGGTATACTCTTATGCTATTTTTGTTTGAATATAGAGCTGTTAAACTTCTTATTACAGAACAGTTTCCCGAAACTGCAGCTTCTATAACAAATTACTTAATTCATGTTCATGGTTATCAAACATACTACATCATAAAACTCCAATAATGCATTCAACTATGAGAATAATAAAAATGGAAAATGAAAAACTTCAAATACCTTAAAAATGGTGGAAATACGCTGGTGGGGGACAGAGATGACCGTAAAAAATGGACGGACGACGACAAAATGAAGTGACGACGGAATGACCAGAGGAAAGGCGACAGACGGAGGCTGTCGGACGGAGGCACAGACAGAATGCATCGATGGTGAATAGGGCAACGTTTGCGAGTGGGAAAGAAGAAAGAAGAAGATTGTTCTGATTCTGCGAAAATACTGGGATTTTTAAAATTTATGCTACTTAAACCTATAGTAGCGCTTTTGCATGGCATTTAGCAGCGCTTTTAGAAAGTGTTGCTATAGGTCTGCTTTATGACCCCCCCCCCCCCCCCCCTTAGCAGCGCTTTCTTAGACCCCCTCCTTTAGCAGCGCTTTTTTAAAGCGCTTTCTTAGACCCCCTCCTTTAGCAGCGCTTTTTTAAACCGCTTTCTTAGACCCCCCCCCCCCCTTTAGCAGCGCTTTTTTAACAAGCGTTGTCTTAGATATGCTATTTTTTTCTTTTTTTTTCATGACTCTTTAGCAGCGCTTTTTCAGAAAGCGCTGTCTTTTAATGCGCTGCTAAAAGTCATTATTGTAGTAGTGTTTCTTTTCCTTACATACAAAAAACCTCAATTTTTACCTGGGGAAGGGTAGTTTTCAGTTAAGTTGATCGAACGTCCAGCTTTTCAAAAAGAGGAATGAACATTCGAGAGTCCATTTTATCTATTCCTCATATATTAGGAGGTTGGAAGTCAAATCCACAATGATTATCCCTCAACTATCTAAAGAGTGAGGCAGTCACAATCATTTCAAAAAGGTCAAAATGACTTAGAGTCACACGACTTATTCATAAATCAAAATTAAAAAAAAAAAAGAGGAAAATACAAAAGCCCGCTAAGTCAAAATCTATGAAGGAGACTTAGGAAAAATTGAGGCATCTTGCTGGACTTTAAAGTCAAATCCAAAGACTTCGTCCAGGCAAAAGTTAGGGAATAAAAGCAAAACAATAATAAAATAAATGCGAAAAGCAAAAACAAAGGATCACAAAGAAAAATCCTCAATAAAGAACAAAGTCGTGTGATCAAACACCAAAAGCAAATGTGTGAGTGACTTCCATGTCCAAAACCTCGGTGTTTTCTCAACCATATAAAAAAAACTCCTCTGGAGAGATGAGTGCTCGTGTCAGGTTAATTGAATGTAGGACTGAAGAACATCACGAAGAAGGGGTGAGTACAAATAAACTTTGAGCCTTTATCCTTTGTTTTTTAAGCCGTGAACCAAGCCACGATACAACCCTTAAAAGACCTAATTGAAGCATGGTTTATTTTGAAAGCATACTCGATAAAGATAACATTTCCTGACTCCTATGAGCTAAGCTCAAAAGTTGTGTTTGCTTTGTAAAATTAATTAATATCCTATCCTAACTAGTGATTCAGTCACAAGTTATTGTGATATCTTTTCAATAAATAAATAAAAACTTCAAGACAAACATGTGTGTTGCATTAGCAGTTTCAGAATTAACATTTCTTGCTCTCTAACATTTCTTGACATCATAGAAGCTTGCATACGAACAACAATGATGAGCTTAATCTTTTGAGACTTGAAACTGTTGATCGGGGGCAAATTGTTTCTCAGTTGTTACTTCCATAAGGGGCAAGTTTAAAGACTCAGTGTGTAGAATACCGTCAATTTGGGGCAGCCACGTTGAGATTCGACAAATTTCTCCAAGAGTTGGAAGATATTGGAACATCTTGGATTACAAATTTTCTGTAAAATCCTCTTGGAAAGACTTCTTCTCATAAACCATATGATCTAGGGCATTTGAGAATTGAAGATTATTTTGATCCATTCTCAACAGCTGTTGTTCGAAATGGCGACCACCACGCAGTTCATCAATGCATATCTACTTTGTTCTCGTAGCATTCTTCACCCATACCCCAAAAAGCTCTTGTCTCAATTAGTCTGATAATTCCGCCATTAAGTCTCTACCATAGGTAGTCATGATAACTCCCCGGTGAATCTCCACTTCAAGCAATTATGGCATGTCTTGTGCAAGATTTCCCCTATTGGTAACCTAAGCATCTGCTAGTGAATTTCCTTGGGTTCATCTTTCCCAGTGAAGTCAGTGTTATTTCACTCCCAAACGGACTTCTTACAACTTCAATATTCCCCGTAAAAGTGGATGTTTATTTCATCTCTATAGAGTCTCAACTCTGATATCTGTAGCTACGACTTTGATCTGAGTTCCCCTAATGAAGGGGATATTTATTTTATCCCTTATGAGGCCTCAACTCTGGCATCTCTGATAATGACTTCCTTTCAGTCTACTTCAGTTCGTAGTGGATATTTATTTTATCCCCTATGAAGTTTTTTTGATCATGAGTTTGATCTTTTCCTAGTGAATGTTTATCATCCCAACAGAGCAGCGAGATTCATCTTGACAATCCCTTAAGTGAAGTCATGATATAACATCCCCAAGTGGAGTGCTCTATTTTTCCCAAAGAAGTTTAAAGCCTTGAAGCAAGACTGTGATTCCATGTGTGGCTTTCCATTCACCCCAGTGATGCTTCTATCTTTGAAGATGGCCGAGTGTCCTTGTCGAGATGTTTATTTCATCTCCGGTTTACTTCTCCCTGTTTTTTTGTCAACATAAGCATAACATAACATACATTCATTCATATATATATATATATATATATATATATATATATATATATATATATATATATATATATATATATATATATATATATATATATATATATATATATATATATATATATATATATATATATATATATATATATATATATATATATATATATATATATATATATATATATATATATATATATATATATATATATATATATATATATATATATATATATATATATATATATATATACATGGCATATGCGCATTTTTCATTTTGTGATGTTTGTTTGTTTGTTTACTTTGGTCGTGTTTATCCCCAAGTGATTGGGTTTGTCTTCTCCCTCCAAGTAGAGTCGTCAGCCCTAAGCAGAAATAGCACGTCCTTTCTAATTCCCCGCTGAGTTCGATTCTCGTGGAATATGGTTGCTTTAGTTTTCTTTTCCAATTTTGGATAAAGATAAACCCTAGTTGAGTTCACTCCTCAATGGGTAGAGACTTGCTTGACCGTTTCTCTTCAGTTATTTCCTGAATTGAACTTTGTTCCCTGAAAATCACAATTTTAAGTCTCTCAAGGCTTTTGAACTTGGATTGAGCGTGCATTTATTTTGAACTTTTTTCCCCCGAGAAGAATCTATTTGAGGATCACTAATGAAGACAAAATATTTCCTCAAAGGCAAGGTTACAACATTTTCTCAGCAATTTATACCCAGACAACAAGTGGCAGCTCTTTATTTGAGCAATTTTGTTTCATTCTCATGTTTTCTATTTGGGTGACAAATGGAAGTCTCCTCAAGACAATTTGTCTATCCCCAATAAGTTTATCAACATTATCAACTTATCCTCCATCAAATAGCATATCTACGGAAATCCATCAGAGAAGTTTGGTGAAGACTTTACTAGTATTTCTCTTTATTTGAGAATTCCTGATACAAGGACTTTATTTGCTTCAATGCAACTTCAAACTACAATAATACTTCTCCTCAGTGATGTTCTCCCCAGTGAGTCCACTATTCAATTTTCTTCCATCAAATAGCATTTCTCTGAGAAGTTTGATGAAGATTCAAATGATCTTTCTCTTTATTTGAGAAGACATATTTTGCAAATAAACCGGCTTGCATCTCTTTTAGATCCCCGGTGATATTTTCCTAATCTCCAGTAAATTATGGATCCCCACTGAAGTCATATCTCGAGTGAAGTTCCAATTCCATGTGAAGATACTCTTTCGTAAGTATTCACCTTTCAAAGAAGAAACTAAGACCCGTTCATGGCATATAACCTTGAAGCTAAGGGAGGTTTATTTTATCCTTTTCAAGTGGAATACTTGATCAAAGAAAAAAATGAGACTCGTTCATGGCATACAACCTTGAAGCGAGGGGAGGTTTATTTTACCCTTTTCAAAGAAGAAACTGAGACCCGTTCATGGCATACAACCTTGAAGCAAGGGGAGGTTTATTTTATCCTTTTCAAGTGGAATACTTGATGAAATAAGAAATTGAGATCCGTTCATGGCATACAACCTTGAAGCGAGGGGAGGTTTATTATACCTTTTTCAAGTGGAATACTTGATTAAAGAAGAAACTGAGACCAGCCCGTGACTTATGACCCGATGCGTGAGGAAGTTTATTTACCATTTCTAAATGAATCATTTAGTTAAAGAAGAAGCTTAATCATATTTTGATCATGGAAGCTTATTTTGGTTATTACCTTTGCTTAGACTATCATATGTTTGATAGTAGGTAATATATCGTATCTTTTTTGTCAGATACCTTTGCTTAGGCTACCGTGTTTGGTAGTAGGTGATTTCTCCTTTCAAGTCTATTACTTTTGCTTAGGCTATCATGTACTTGATAATAGGTAATATACGTTCTTTTATATCAACTGGATACCTTCACTTAGGCTACCATCTATTGGTAGTAAGTTGGCCTTCTTTTCATGTTTTTTGCCTGTTGTTTAGGCTACCATGTTCTAGGTAGTAGGCGATACACACTTTATTCTATTTTGGAGATACCACGTGTTTAAGCTATCCCCAGTGGGGGTTAAGTGCCTTTTCCTCGGTGGAGTTGAGTCTCATCCCTAGTGGAGTTGGAACTTTTTCTGTGGAGTCTTGCTAAGTTGTTCCTCGTCGGGCCTTCCTTTCTTTAACTATGTTTCAGTGTTTTCTGTATGCAGTTATCCCCTGTGACGTCATTCCTCACAAGATTTATGTCTTTCATATCATATCATATCATAAGCATTTTGTGGCGTCTTAGGGCCAAAAATCGTGCATGTTTTTATTTAAGTCTCTCCTATCATGTCGAGACGAAGATTTCAATCTCCGTATCTCCGTATAGAAGAAACTTAAATAGGCGCATTTGTCGTACCCTAATTTTTGACCCTAAGATTCTATTTTCCATCATCTACGTAACATAGCGTGCATTTCATCTTGCATAGTGTCCAAAATTTCAGTCAGAATAAATTTGTTGGATTTACAAACAAACCGGTCCAAATTTATTTCAAAATTTGACCAAACGTTGTATTTTTCCAATATGTTTATTTCGCGCTAATTATTTTGGTGTGTTTATTTTTTTTTCGAGCACTTTTTTGCACGACTTTTTATTTTGTTTTTTAATCATTTTTATTTAAATAATCATTTAATTTATTTAGATATTTAATGTATATTTTTTTTATTAATTAATTTTATGTTAAATTTGTTTATTAATATTTTCTTTTTAAAAAACATAAAAACATAATTTTTAATTCTTTTTATTCTTGTCTTATCATAATAAACACAAAAACATAATTTTTAATTCTTTTAATTCTTGTCTTATTATAAAAAACACAAAAAAAAACATAATTTTTAATTCTTTTTATTCTTGTTTTATCATAAAAAAACACAAAAACATGATTTTTAATTTCTTTTATTCTTATTTTCTCATAAAAATACAAAAAAAAATTTTAATTCCTTTTATTCTTGTCTTATTATAAAAAAACAAAAAAAAAATATTATGTTAATTGTAATTATCATTCTTGTCTATTTTTTAGTCTTATATATATGCATTAGAAGGAAAAAAAAAAGCAATCACACAAAAAAGAAAAAACACTCCTCTCTCATCTTCCTCACATCCAAACCGCAAAATTTTTTACAAACCACGATGTGGCATCGAGAGAAAGAGACAGAGAGGGCAACGATGCGAGAGAAAAGGCCATTTGAGGGAGGTAAAATTGAAAAATCACCATTTATTTTAAAAAACTGATATTGTTTTGTATCTATGTCAATTTCATGTTTGTCTGGGTAGTACCACTTATAGTGTCACGTGGTGTTTATTTTACATATATTGATTGAGGTAGCTTCTTTAGTTTTATGATTTAAGTACATTAGTTGTTTTTGATTGTCTATAGTTTATGTTAGGTGTCACCATGTAGCATACATTTATGTATATATTGAAGGTGAGAAAAACACTTAGAAGGGGGGGGGGTTGAATAAGGGTTTAGAAATAAATATGGCAATAAAAACACAATGATTTTTATCCTGGTTCGTTGAACTCAACTAATTCAGTTCACCCTATCAAGAGTGATTTTCCTTTCTCCTCAAGGACCTAATCCACTATATTCAAACAGATTACAGTGTCAAACACTAAGAACAACTGTCTTAGTCTTCTCAAGAACTACTGACCACAACTTGGTCTTCTTAAGGAACCTTTACAAATAAATGTAAACTAACAAGTGTGTTTGAGTTTGCTTCTAACAAGCTTTAATCACAACTATGATTTTTTACATAAGTATTAAGAACGAAAGATAAAACTATTTCAGCTTTGAATGATTGTATGAGAGTTGAGAATAATTTCAATTGATTCAATTTCGTCAAAGATTCGTTAACCTTGAAGAGATGTAGAAGACGTCCTTTTATAGTGCTGAAAGTCCAATGCTTGAAGACTGTGCAAGTAGAGTAGCTGTAGCCTTTTGTCTTCACATGAATTTTCCTTTCTCACAAGTAGAATGTTCAGAGAAATGCCTTTTGCCTAAATTCTTGTGTCTATCACAAATAAGGAATAGTTCCGTTGGAGAGGACGTTGAGAATAGTACCAAGTCTATTCATGTGCTGACATCTTTTCAAACATAAACAACATCAGATCCTCTGATGTGCTTCTTGTTCTTCAGATCAGATTCAATGATATTAGAGTTGCAGCTATAGTTCTTTAGCGTGAGTGATCTGATCAGAGCATACTTGTTTATCAGAGCCTCTGTACTTGCAGCGTAAACTACATTCAGAGTCTTCTGAAACAATGCTAGAAACTCTTCATACAAAATCTTCAGCTACGCTTCAGATGCTTCTGCAGCTTCTGCTTCAGAGTCTCTTCTGGCAGCGCTCAGAGTCTTCTGATGGCTTGCATCTGATGCTTCAGAGCTTTGTGTAACTTGCTGTTCAGATGCATTTTGCTTCCATAATGATATTTAATATAATATCTGAAACAAAAATACTTGAACAAAATTAGAGTATATATTTTCTAAATACAAAATTCCATTAGAGTTATCATCAAAACATAGAGATATAATTAAACACCAATTTGTGTTCTAACAATCTCCCCCTTTTTAATGATGATAAAACATAGGAAATTTTGTTCAATAAAAAGGATAAATATACAACTCCCCCTGAGATAAAGAATCTCCCCTTGAAATGAATACTCTAATAGAAGAAAATACTTCCCTTTTTGCATGAGTATACTATTCAGATTAAGAGCCTGGTTGAAAAAAATTCTGGTTAGAATTCTGGTTAGAATATACTTTCCAAAATCAGAGCTTGGTTTTCCTTCCAGAATTAGAGCCTGCTAATAGCTTGATTTACTTTCCAGAAACAGAGCCTGGTTTACTCTTACTAATTTACTTTCCAAGAATCAGAGCCTGATTTATTTTCCAAAATCAGAGCCTGGTTAACTTCTAGGATCAGAGCCTGGTAATCAGAACTTGGTTTGAGTTATCAGAGCCTGGTAAACCTGGTTAGAATAAAAATCTGATTTGGGGATACTCAGGTAACTTCAATGAATTTTGTCAGATGATACATTAGTTCTGAAAGACTAAAATTCAACGTTAGATATAATTTGTTATGTCTGAATTCCATTTTAGTAACTATTTATATTTGAACAGACAGAATTTCTTTTTCTCCCCCTTTTTGTCATAATCAAAAAGAAAACTTTTAAAGACAAATAAAGGGTTAACAGAAGAAAATAGAATAAAGCTGATAACATCAACAAATAATCAAACAGACATATATATTCAAAGATAATCAGAGTACATTCAGAACAAAACATGATTCAGAAAAATAGAAAAATAACACTCAAAGTGCACAAACATAAGAACTAAGATAAACGTGATGCAAGAAGTTTGAGGATATGGGTCATCTCAGAAGTAGATTCCTCTTGCTTAGCCATCCATTTCTGTATGTTGTCTGTTTTCTCATCTTGTTTAGCCATCCAAGATTTAATTTCAGATTGACCAGCTTCCAGCACAACAATCTTGTCTTCTAAGTCTGGATTCTCTTTCTTAACTTCATAAGAAGTAGAAGGAGCAGATTCAGATGCAGGAGTAGGAGCAGAGTCAATGACCATTGCAGATGCAGATTCTGGAGGCACAGATTCAGATGGTTGGTCAACAATCATCAGAGCTAGTGGATTGGTTTCCAGAGTGACTTTAGGAATAGATTCTTCAATAGTCTCAGAAGTAGCAGTAACTCTAGAAGTTGGAGGTGCATCCTCAAAAAGCAATGTAGGAGATCTGTTCACATTCCAAAGCGTGTGTCTGACAACTTCAGCAAATCTGACCTTTGCGTCATCAGAGAAAATGGTCTTCAGATTAGAAGCCACAGAGTTGAATATGGAAATGAAATTATTCCAACATTCTTCAGAAGCTTCTGTATTAATGCTCGAGAGACATTCCTCCTTAACAGAGTCTAAACTCATCCTTATTTCTTTCTTGAAATTAGCAAATAAGGCATCAACATCTAATCTGGATTTAAGTTTAAGGTAGGCTTCCAGAGGTGATGGTTTGGGTTGTTCAGGTGAGGGTGGTATGGTAAAGGTAGGGATAATGAACAGAGGACAAGGATAAGACGGTAAAAAAGGGTGTTCAGATGATGAAGTGAACATTTTGAATTTGGATGAAGATGATGTGGGAAACAAGAACTGTTTGAAATTTGATGCAGAGGGAATGACATCAAAAGGTGTAGATGTGTAGAGGATAAAGACAGAGTTTTGAGAGTGTAGAGGTTCAGGTAAAATTATATCTGGTTGTTGTGTAAGATAGGCTTGAAGTACATATGGAAAGATAGTTGAAGAAGTAGGTTTATATGGAGTGGTATGGTCAGATGCTTCTATTCTGGTATAAAAGTTTTTGAGTTTTAGACCATATGGAAGGGGATCAGAGGGATAAGGTTTGAAAGAAGTAAAATATACAAACTCAGAAGTTCTTGGTTCATAGCAACAGAGAGAGGGTGGTGAGTTTACTTCTGGTGGTAAGTCAGATTCAGATGAATGACAGGATGTGGAAGAGATATCAACCAGAGTTGTCAAAGGTTGAATATCTAAAACAACAGAATCAGGTATGAAAGTTTCAGATGGTTGGATAGATTCTGGTTGTGGTTGTTGTTGTTCTTGTTCTTGTGGTGTTGGTTCTGCTGGTGTTGGTTCTGTAGGTTTTGAAGTTTGTGGTTCTGGTGGGGGAATTTCAGATGATTGTGGTGCAGGTGTTTTTTTGTCAGATGGGGGAATATCAGATGGTTGAGAATGTTTTGGTTCAGATGTATACTTTTCAGATGGAGTTGCTAGAGGTTGGGGTACAGAAGAAGCTGTAACAAAAGGTTTCTTAGGTTTAGAAACACGAGGAGGAGAAGGTGAAGGTGAGGGTAAAGGTTCATGAAGAGTTTGATCAGATGTTAATACCTCTTTGACAATTTTAAGAATAGAGTCCAAAATTTCCTCTGGAAGATTGACCTTTTGCTTCTTGACCCTTTTAGGCTTGACAGCAGCAGCTTCACCAGTAGCCTTCCTCTTGGGTTTAGAAGAACCTTCTTCAGCAACCTTTCTCTTCTTCTTGTGTATGGCCTCATACAGATCTGGAGCAGGTTCACCTGCCTTCTGAACCAGATTTGCTAGTAGAGGAATTCCATCATTCAGACACTCTGTAATGTAATTCAGAATAATCTCCCTTGGTTCATTAGCAAAGAACATAGGAAAATTATCAACTGGAATCCTTCTTTGAGTGACCTCTTCAGAGTTTATTTTCTTTGGAGCAGAAGTAACTTCTTCTACAACTTTCATCCTCTCCCATTCAAGGGTTTTCCAATTACAGAAGCTAACTCTTCCTTCAGTCCAGCTTATACCAGACGACCAACAAGACCATTCTCAGTCAGAATGTCTGAGATAAGTCTTCCCATTGGAATCCAGTTCCTCAGCTTCTGATGTTTGGTTCTGGCCTCTTCCCTTGACTGTTTAACGTGTGTCCACACATGATTAAATAGAAGATATGGCAGATCCAACTTTGTGCTCTGTCTTAGACAATACATGAAGTATAGCTGATCAGTGTTAACATAGTCTGGAGAATTGGAAGATTTTCTGTGATGAATGCAACTCGTGAAAATCTTAGCCCAGATCCTGTAAACTGGCTTCAAATCCTTAACCTTGTTAGAAGCTACTCCAGATGAGCACACTTCTCTATACACATCAGTCATATCCACACGCCCAGATGGCAGATTAGTGACTCCATCAGTTTCCTCATACCCTATGAGTTTCCTTATCAAATCTTCAGTAATAACAATTTCTTTACCCAGAACATAAGAAACTATGAACTTAGGGCAAGTAGAAGCATGTATCCAGAATTCCTTCACCAGACAAGGATAAACTGGTCCCATCAGTCTATCAAAGAACTTGGTCTAACACTGTGCATCAGCAATCGGATGAAGATCATACCCATTTTCAGCAAACGATTCAAAGTTAACAATGGATTCACACAAGACTTCCAACTTGTCAACAGGTGTGAGTAATGTCCTAATAGGTCCCTTAAAAGCGACAACACCCAAGTTTGAAGAAGAAACAACAGCCATTGAATATTGGAACTGAGCAGATGTTGATGATGAAGTGGCCATTAATGTTCTTGAAGATATAGGGTTACTGAGATGTTTGGGTTTGGGAGAGAGATGGAAACAATGAAACAAGAAGAAATGCATACAAGGTGTTCGTGAGAGTGAAAATTGTGAAATGTGTAAAGTCGTGGCATTTATAGAAGAAATTAGGGCACACAAGAGTCACACGTTTATCACGCTTACCACTTAGCATTTAATGAAAAGAATATAATCATTTCAAGCAATTAATGATTCTGACAATTGTGGGGAAAACGAGAAACTCAATATTCAAAAACAGTACCTCAAACGTCAATTCAGTATTGTGCACTCCACCTTTTCAGATTCAGAGTTACACGTGTTTGCTTGCATGTGCTTCTGAAACTTCTTTGAGAAATGAAACGTTAGCCAACGTTCAAATCCTCTGAGGCTTGTTAGTTCAGATTTGCACACAAAGAGTAAAATAATAAACAATAAGTGACTAGAAGTAATACTTCAGAGTTAAAACATTTTCATCTGAGAAAAATTTTCTTCTAATAAACATTTTATTCTGGACAGAAATCCATACTAGTATTTTTCAGAATAAATTTGAATCTATCTTCAGCAAGGGGTTTTGTAAATATATCATCCCATTGATGATCTGTATCAACAAAGTTTAAACTTATAACTCCCTTTTGAACATAGTCTCTGATGAAGTGATGTTTTATCTCTATATGTTTTACCTTAGAGTGTAAAATAGGATTTTTAGACAAACATATAGCAAAAGTATTATAACAGAAGATTGAAATGTTACTCTCATGGATCTGATAGTCTTCTAGCTGACTCTTCATCCAGAGCATCTAAGTGCTACAACCAGCAGCAGCAATGTATTCTGCTTATATTGTTGAAAGCGCAATAGTGGGTTGCTTCTTGCTGAACCAAGAGATCAGATGACTTCCAAGTAACTGGCAGCTTCCAGAAGTACTTTTTCTTTCAACTTTGTCTCCAGCGTAATCAGCATCACAGAATCCAACTAATTTATAATCATCAGATCTTCTGTAACACAAACCCACATTAGTAGTACCTTTCAGATACCTTAGAATCCTCTTAACAGCTGTTAAGTGTGATTCTCTAGGATTTGATTGGAATCTGGCACACAGACAAACACTGAATAGAATATCAGGTCTAGAAGCAGTCAAATACAGAAGAGATCCAATCATACCTCTGTAAAGCTTTTGATCTACTTTCTTACTAACATCTTCCTTACCAAGAGTGCTTGTAGGATACATTGGAGTTTTGGCCAACTTGCTTTCAGTCATATTAAACTTCTTCAGAAGCTCCTTCACATACTTAGTCTGATGTATGTAGGTGCCTTCTGGAGTTTGATTGACTTGGATTCCCAGGAAGAATCTGAGTTCTCCCATCATGCTCATCTCAAATTCAGCCTGCATAGAAAGAGCAAACTCATTTCCCAGCGTAACATTTGTAGATCCAAATATAATATCATCTACGTAAATTTGACAAATTAACAAATCTTTCTTAAATGATTTACAGAAGAGAGTTGTATCCACTTTGCCTCTAATAAAATTCTTTTCCAAAAGAAAATTACTCAGCCTTTCATACCAAGCTCTGGGAGCTTGTTTTAAGCCATAGAGTGATTTTTTAAGTTTGAAAACATGTTCTAGAAATTTATCATTTTCAAAGCCAGGAGGTTGGTGAACATAAACTTCCTCTTCTATAATACCATTTAAGAAGGCACTCTTAACATCCATCTGATAAAGAGTGATGTTATTTTGTGCAGCAAAAGAAATGAGTAGGCGAATAGACTCTAACCTGGCCACAGGAGCATAAGTCTCTGTGTAGTCAATACCTTCTTGCTGACTATACCCTTGAGCAACTAGCCTTGCTTTTTTCCTTACAACTTTTCCTTGCTCATTCAATTTGTTTCTGAAGACCCATTTGGTTCCAATAATATTGAATCCTTTTGGTCTTGGTACCAGATCCCAAACGTCATTTCTGGTGAATTGATTTAGCTCTTCTTGCATAGCGAGTATCCACTCATATCATTCAGAGCCTCATCTACTGAATTTGGTTCAATAATAGACACCAACCCAAAAAGTGACGTTGCAGATGATCTGAGGAAATACCTTGTTCTGATAGGGTCATCCTTCTTTTCAATGATCACATCCTCTGGATGAGAGGCCTTGATTCTGGATGATGATCCCTTAACATTTGGTTCTTCAGAAATATTCAAATTGTTCATCTGAGCAGCCAATGGAGTTGCATCTGGTGTTGCTTCTGGTTCTTTCACTTGAGCCTTTTCTGCCTCTGAGTCTTCAGAGTCTGTGAGAATTACTTCTCTATCTGCAGAATTAACAAGCTGCTTTGGCTTTTGATTGCCAAGATTATCATCAAATCTAACATGTATAGATTCATCCACAATCTATGTCTCAGTATTGTATACTTTGTAGCCTTTAGAGCGTTCAGAATACCCAAGCATGAAACACTTATGTGCTTTAGAATCAAACTTGTTCAGATTCTCTTTAGTATTCAACATAAAACGTACACATCCAAAAGGATGGAAATAAGAAATGTTGGGCTTTCTGTTCCTCCACAATTCATAGGGAGTCTTCTCCATAAGAGGTCTTACAGACACTCTGTTCTAAATATAACACGTTGTGTTTATTGCTTCTGCCCAAAAATGCTTTGCCAGATTAGTCTCGTTGATCATGGTTCTGGCCATTTCTTGCAATGTTCTATTTTTCCTCTCTACAACTCCATTCTGTTGTGGAGTTCTAGGGCAGGAGAAATCATGTGCAATGCCATTTTCATTAAAATATTTTTCAAAATATTTGTTTTCAAATTCACCTCCATGATCACTTCTGACTTTAACAATTTTAAAATCTTTTTCATTCTGGACTTGTTTGCAGAAGTCAAAGAACACAGAATGTGACTCATCCTTGTGTTTTAGGAATTTCACCCACGTCCATCTGCTGTAGTCATCAACAATGACTAATCCATACTTCTTGCCTCTGATGGATGTAGTTTTCACTGGTCCAAACAGATCAATATGAAGTAACTCTAATGGTCTTGAGGTTGAAACAACATTTTTAGTTTTAAAAGAAGATTTTGAAAACTTTCCTTTTTGACATGCTTCACAAAGAGCATCTGAGTTGAACTTCAACTGAGGAAGTCCTCTGACCAGATTGAGTTTATTAATCTGAGATATAAATCTCATACTAATATGCCCCAATCTTCTGTGCCAGACCCATTGCTCATCATTAACAGACAGAAGGCATTTTACGTTCTGAACCTTAAGTTCTGAAAGATTAATTTTATAAATGTTGTTCTTCCTCTTTCCATTAAATAGGATTAAGTCATCCTTTTGATTGACAACTTTGCAACATTTTTTATTGAAGATTATGTCATAACCATTGTCACTTAATTGACTTATGGACAATAAGTTATGTGTTAATCCTTCAACTAGTAAGACATTAGAAATGGAAGGAAGATTACCATTGCCAATAGTTCCAGAGCCAACTATCTTGCCTCTCTGGTTCCCTCCAAACTTTACGTCTCCTCCATATCTAAGTTCTAGGCTTTGGAACATAGACCTTTTTCCTGTCATGTGACGCGAGCAGCCAGAGTCCAGGTACCAAGATTGGTGTTTTGACTTTGCTGCTAAAGATGTCTGCAACAGATATTATTTTGTATTTAGGTACCCAGATCTTTTGGGGTCCTTTAGGGTTAGTTGCCTTAAAGTTTCGTCTGAACATTTGTCTTCTGACAGCAGGTTTGTTCTGACTAACTTTAGGTTTAAACATAGGAATGTTCTGACCAGAACGTGTGTGTTTAATATCATTAAGATGACTAAACTTAAAAGTAGAATACAAAGGAATATGCTTAATGATTAGTTTATCAACAGATGTTGGATTTAAATCCTTCTCAGAAGAAGATTCATATCCAATACCCTTCTTGTTATTTCTTCTAACACCATAGATCATTGAAGCCATGTTCATTCTCTCTAGGCTTCTTGCCAGAAATCTCTGAAAACTATAGTCATATTCTTCTAAAATGTTTTTAGATTTTGACTTAGTTTCAACTTTAGAATCTTGTTGAGCTCTTTCTAATTCATTTTTAATTTTCAAATTGTTTGCTTTGAGCTCAGCAACTTCTGATTTCAGAAGATCATTCTCAGATACAAGATTGCTTTCAAGCTTCTTGTACTTGAGCTTAATCTTACTATAGTTTTCTAACATTTCTGATAAACTCTCAATAAGCTCTGCTCTAGAAAGTTCAGAAAATACCTCCTTAGAATCTGATTCTGATTTTGATCCTGATCCAGAAGTTTCTGCATGGTCTTCTACGTCAGCCATGAGTGCCATGTTTGCACATTCTTCCTCTGAGTCTGATGAAGATTCAGATGCATCTGAATCATCCCAGGTTGCCATCAAAACTTTCTTTTTATGATCAGACTTTCTTCTTGGCTTCTCCTTCTGAAGCTTTGGGCATTCATTCTTGTAGTGCCCAGGTTCCTTGCATTCATAGCAGACAACCTCTTTCTTTCCAGATCTTCTGTGTCC
The DNA here is from genome assembly GCA_963859935.3 of Lathyrus sativus. Classification (NCBI taxonomy): domain Eukaryota; kingdom Viridiplantae; phylum Streptophyta; class Magnoliopsida; order Fabales; family Fabaceae; genus Lathyrus; species Lathyrus sativus. The sequence goes on along the minus strand of OZ012739.1, from coordinate 556,110,958 downwards.
AGAAGACTCTTTACGTTGATCTGGTTTCTTGAAGTTCTTGAACTTCCTTTATTTATGCTTCCAGAGTTTGTTGATCCTTTTGGACAGCAGGGACAATTCATCTTCTTCTTCATAAGAGGATTCTTCAGAATATTCTTCTAAAACCTGCAAAGCTTTGGCAGATTTGTTAGACTTTAAAGCAATAGACTTACCTTTTCTGGGGTTCGTCTTCTTCTAGTTCAATCTCATGACTCCTCAGAGAGCTGATTAGTTCCTCCAACGTGATCTTGTTCAGATCCTTTGCTAGCTTCAGAGCAGTGACCATTGGTCTCCATCTGATTGGCAAACTTCTGATGATCTTCTTAACATGATCTGCAGTGGAGTAACCCTTGTCCAGAACTTTCAAGCTAACTGTGAGAATCTGGAATCTAGAGAACATAACTTCTACAGATTCTTATTCCTCCATTTTGAAGGCTTCATATTTCTGGATCAGCGCCAGAGCCTTGGTCTCCTTGACTTGAGAATTCCCTTCATGAGTCATCTTCAAAGATTCAAACATACCAAATGTTGTTTCTCTGTTAGTAATCTTCTCATACTCAGTATAAGATATAGCATTTAGTAGTATGGTTCTTGCTTTATGATGATTCCTGAATTCTTTCTTCTGAGCTTCAGTCATAGATTTTCTGTCTATCTTTTTGACATCCCCATCAGTAGGGTGAACATAGCCATCAATGACTAAATCCCAAAGGTTAGCATCATATCCTAGAAAGAAACTTTCAATCCTGTCTTTCCAGTAGTCAAACTTCTCCCCCATCAAACATAGGGGGTTTAATGCTGATTCTATCTCTGTCCTCATATCTGTTGTTGTTGGATGTTGAAGCTTCAGCCATAACGTATCAACCAAAATATATCAAGAGTTTTCTCAACTGGATCTTTTCTTTTCACGATGAAGTGATAGCACTAACAGAACCAGAGCTCTGATGCCAACTGAAGGTGAGAAAAACACTTAGAAGGGGGGGTTGAATAAGGGTTTAGAAATAAATATGGCAATAAAAACATAATGATTTTTATCTTGGGTCATTGAACTCAACTAATCCAGTCCACCCTATCAAGAGTGATTTGCCTTTCTCCTCAAGGACTTAATCCACTATATTCAAACAGATTACAGTGTCAAACACTAAGAACAATTGTCTTAGTCTTCTCAAGAACTACTGACCACAACTTGGTTTTCTTAAGAAACCTTTACAAATAAATGTAAATTAACAAGTGTGTTTGAGTTTGCTTCTAACAAGCTTTAATCACAACTGTGATTTTTTACACAAGTATTAAGAACGAAAGATAAAACTATTTCAGCTTTGAATGATTGTATGATAGTTGAGAATAATTTCAATTGATTCAATTTCGTCAAAGATTCGTTAACCTTGAAGAGATATAGAAGACGTCCTTTTATAGTGCTGAAAGTCCAATGCTTGAAGACTGTGCAAGTAGAGTAGCTGTAGCATTTTGTCTTCACATGACTTTTCCTTTCTCACAAGTAGAATGTTCAGAGAAATGCCTTTTACCTGAATTCTTGTGTCTATCACAAATAAGGAATAGTTCCGTTGGAGAGGACGTTGAGAATAGTACCAAGTCTATTCACGTGCAGACATCTTTTCAAACGTAAACAACATCAGATCCTCTGATGTGCTTCTTGTTCTTTAGATCAGATTCAATGATATCAGAGGGACAACTATAGTGCTTTAGCGTGAGTGATCTGATCAGAGCATACTTGTTTATCAGAGCCTCTGTACTTGCAGCGTAAAGTACATTCAGAGTCTTCTGAAACAATGCTAGAAACTCTTCATACAAAATCTTCAGCTACCCTTCAGATGCTTCTGCAGCTTCTGCTTCAGAGTCTTCTGCACCTTCTACTTCAGAGTCTCTTCTGGCAGCGTTCAGAGTCTTCTGATGGCTTGCATCTGATGCTTCAGAGCTTTGCGTAACTTGCTGTTCAGATGCATTTTGCTTCCATAATGATATTTAATATAATATCTGAAATAAAAATACTTGAACAAAATTAGAGTATATATTTTCTAAATACAAAATTCCATTAGAGTTATCATCAAAACATAGAGATATAATTAAACATCAATCTGTGTTCTAACATATATTACATATATCACATTTTAATACTATATATCATATACTGTCACGTATCAAATATTAATAAATAGTTTTTTTTTATCACCATTACCTCTTAATTATAATTAGTAGATGCTCTTTCATTATTTTTTTCTAGTCAATACTATATGACTTTTTCTTTTAAAAATAAAAATAGAAAGAAGCAAATCTAATTGATTTTTGGATATCGGTTATCATTATTCTTAGTCAATTCTATTAATAGAGTTTATTTTTTATTATTTATATAATGTTAGAAAAGACCAAAAAAATTTCCTTATTTTTAGTTTATTAGTTAATTTTGTAATATTAAAAAGATTAAAAAATATATATTTTAATTACTTTATTTTAGCATAGAAAGATATAAAAAAAATTTTAATTACTTTTATAAGGATGAAAATACCAAAAATATTTTAATTATTTATTTTTGTTTTCTAGTTATTTAGTTATTTGTTGAATATTAATATATATATATATATATATATATATATATATATATATATATATATATATATATATATATATATATATATATATATATATATATATATATATATATATATATATATATATATATATATATATATATATATATATATATATATATATATATATATATATATATATATATATATATATATATATATATATATATATATATATATGTTGTAATTATTAGTTATAATAAATATAAATATTTAAGTTAATTAATAATTTCTTGTTACATGTCCAATGGAAGGATTTTGTTCTTGACTTCATAGTCATGAACGTCTTATCCATTTGCATTATTTTTCCCTGCTTGATCCCTGATTCCTTTCAGGTTGATTAACTTAGGATATACTCCTTATATCTTAGGATAGATTCCCTTTAAGTTTTCAACTATAGATAACTTACAGTTATTTCCCTTTTTTTCATGAGAGAATTAGACACTTGTCATCCTTAGTTGAGATATAATTCTCCTACCCCATGACATAGTTGAGAAAGATGTTGGTTCTTTTCCACTTGAGAGAGGTATGTGGCATACTCGTCGATTCTATATCCGAGTTGGAGCCCTTCTCCTAATGCGAAGCAAAGACCCGTCTTCCACATGTTTGTGGTGGTTTAAATTGAGTATTCTCCTTAATATGACAACTTGTCTTTTCTCCTAAAACCAATCAATAAACTTTTACCCACCATTTTAGGGGAACTACAAATACTCTGATTCCATTCCTGTTAGGATACGTAGGCACAAGATGCAATTTATTGGCGAGTATACTTAGAAATAAACCCCTAGGTCATTCACCTTTAGCAAAAAACAATAACACAATAAAACAAGAGGTTCCTATAGAATACTACATATATTTAGGATGCTAACACCTTCCCTAGGTATAATCAACCCCCAAACCTTAGACTCTCTAGCTTTGCATTGTGTTGCATATTCATGGGTTATTCGATCTTTTTTCTTTCCCTTGGACAAAATAAAAACCGGTGGTGAAAAATGATTTGTGATTCAAGTTAATCAATAGCTTGTTATCTGATTCTCACCATGACACTAAGTCTTCATTTGGATTCACTCAAGAGAAATATCACAACTTACTGGAATTACTTCAACAATCCAAGACCAACTCCAAAGCCAATTCCATATCCACTTCCCCCTTTCTTTTGAACTCACACTCTAATAATGAAAATGTTAAGAATGCCCATCTATGGATCTTAGACACGGGTTCTACTTATCACATATCTTTTTATTTAGATATTTTTCTCTCTTATAAATCCAATATCTTTATTCATGTTAGCTTGTCCGATGGTTCTCATGTGACTGCTTCCATTTCTGGTAGTGTAGTTATTTAATCTGTCTTAACACTCCATATTGTATGGTATATCTCTAGTTACCATGTTTCCCTTCTTTCTATTGCTAAAATCATACATAACAATGATTGTTTTATTCATTCCACTGCTAATTCATGCCAAATTATGCAGAATCATTCCAAGGAAATGATTGGTACATATAAACTACAAAGCGGGCTTTATGTTCTTGGCTCCTCAAACCATTCTCATGCTTTTCATTATTTTGCTCAAAATCCTTACAATCTTTGGCATCTAAGATTAGGCCACATTCTTGATGTAGGTTTACAAAATATTTCCCTTTATCCCCTCAAAATGTAATAATGGCATCCCTTGTAATTCTTGCCACTTTAGTAAACAAAAGAAGTTACCTTTCCCTCATAGTGTTACTCAATCTCATGCACCTTTTGAAATTTTACATGCTGATATATGAGGCCCTTTTTCTACTATATCAGTACTAGGTATCAAATATTTCTTAACATTAGTTGTTGACTATACTAGGTATACTTGGATAATATTCCTCAAAACCAAATATCAAACCAAAACTAGCATAATTCAATTTGTGGATTATATTGAAACCCAGTTCCACGCAGCCGTTAAATGCTTAAGATCAGACAATGGTACTAAATTTATAGCTTTATCTGATTTCTTTCTATCTAAAGGTGTCATTCATCACAAATCTTGTGTTGAAACACCCCAACAAAAAGGGGCGGTAGAGAGAAAACACCAGCATATCTTGAATGTAGCTAGATCATTATTTTTTCATTCCAGTTTACCTGTTAATATGTGGAATGTTTGTGTCCAACATGCCATACACATCATTAACATATTTCCTACCCCCTTTTTAAAACTTAAATTTCCTTATGATATTTTATACAATCAACCACCCTCAATAATTCATTTAAAAGTCTATGTTTATGTTTTGCTGCTACCATTCAATCACATAGAACCAAGTTTAACCCTCGATCTAGGAAAGTTGTTTTCCTTGGGTTAAAGGATGGAACCAAAGGTTACATTTTATATAATCTTCAACACAATAATATCTTTGTATCTAGATGAAATTACTATTTTATACCAGTTTCCTAGATCTACTGAATTATCTAGCTCTATTGACAACAACACCTCATCCACTAGCTCACAAGAACAACATGACATCACTCGTCATGATAATTGTACCTTAAGTCCACAAAGGCAGTCTGATACATCTAGCCAGGAACATAATACATCTACACATCTCTCTCTTATTGTTGATCCCTCTACCACACTTAATAACCTTTTTACAAGCACTTTTGCTATTCCATCTCATCCATATCTGAACCTAAAACCTACAAACATGCTATTAAACATGACAGTTTGATAAATGCCATGGGTGTTGAGTTAAAAGTTCTTGTAGAGAACCAGACTTGGACTATGGTTGATCTTCTGTCTTGTAAGATTCCCATTGGATGTAAATGGGTTTATAAACTCAAATATAAGGAAGATGGATCCATTGAAATAAACTAATCTAGGTTGGTAGAAAAAGGTCATACTCAGATGGAAGGTATTGATTATTTTGATACATTCTCACCTGTTGCAAAACTTACTACTATTAGAGTTCTACTATCACTTGCAGCCATTATGGGATGTCATTTGGAATAACTGAATGTTAATAATGCATTCTTACATGGGGACTTACATGAAGAGGTATATATGACCCTTCCACCTATCTTATCTCGTTTTCATCCATCCAAAGTATGTAGAATGCAGAAGTCCTTGTATGGCTTAAAACAAGCCAATAGACAATGGTAATCAAAGTTATATGCTTTCTTAATATCTCTTGGTTATCATCAATCACAAGTTGATTGTTCTCTGTATGTTAAGAGTGATCCATAACATTTCACTGCCCTATTAGTAAATGTCGATGACATTGTGTTAGCAATAAATTCTCCAATTGAGATTCAACATGTCAAGCACCTCTTGGATCAACAATTTAGAATAAAATATCTTGGGCAGTTGAGATAGTTTTTGGGATTTTAGATTGCAAGATCCAAAGAAGGTATCTTCTTAAACAAAATAAAATACACGCTTGAGCTTTTGCAGGATGTTGGTGTTCTTGTTGCTAAACCATCCTCAGTTTCATTTGGTCCAAATAGTAAGCTTTCCATTCATTAGGGTGCATTATTGGAAGATCCTTCTTCATACAGAAGGTTGATTGGTCGACTAATATGCTTGACCAACTCTAGACTAAACATTTCATTTGTAGTGACTCAACCTTATTTACCTCACTTTCAAGCTGAAACCCGTGTTCTAAGATATCTAAGATATGTTCCTGCTACATGTATACTCTTTTTTGAATCTAGCTCATTGAGACTATTGAGATTTGCTGATTCAGATTAGGTTAGATGCCCTTATACTAGAAAATATATCACTGGCTATTGTGCGATGTTAGGGAAATCTCTTTTGTGATGGAAGTTCAAGAAGCAACATACTATTTCCAATTCATCCACTAAGGTTGAGTATCGGGCCTTAGCATCCATCACATGTTAATTTGAATGGTTGCAATATTGTTTCGCAATTTTCTCATTGAATTTCCTCATCCTTCTTCTGTATTTCGTGGCAGCAAACAACTATTAACCTGACACACAATCCCACCTTTCAAGAACGTAGTTAATACATTGAACTGGACTGTCATTTTGTGTATCAGAAGCTTCACTCCAAGCTCATTCATTTGCTTCCTATCTCAACTCATGATCAGCTGGCTGACATGCTCACCAAGCCTCATCACTTTCCTGTCTTAAAGTCCAACTTAAGAGGGGTTGTTAGTGTATTTTATTATACCAATAAATAAAGTTATCTATGTATAGCTTCACTAGCCACTAATAGAATACCATGTAGTAAGTCAATTAAGCTATTTTTAACCACACATTCATTTACCTTATCATGTACATATATATAGTTGATCGTAAAGTATTCATTTCATTCAAGGAAAAATTACAGTTACTGCATAACCATTTTGTAACAAACTCTTTCTACTGAATATTCTTCTTCTTTTTCCATGTATCACCATGGTATATTGCTCACCATTATCACTTACCTGTATGTGACATTTGATTGATTTAAACTAAAAATTATATTCAAAGAATATTTTAAGTAAATAAATTTAATTTACAAAATTAAATAATATATGTATAAATTGAAATTGGATCCTCTCCAATTTTTTCTCTCATGCTCTCTCTCATGTGCAATTTTAAACCATTGATTTAATCTAATCATTAAAAACATGAAAGAGAAAACATAACATTTAAAGATGAGAGAGAAATGTATATCTATTTTTATTTTCATTTATTTTTATCATTTTTATAGTATTTATTTTTATTATTATTTTTATGTTTTATTATTATATCAATCATTTGATTGAAATTGAAAATAACAACAATTCTATTAAGAAAAAATTATTATATACATCACAATTAGATTAATCTAACAATTAAAATATATGAAAGAGAAAACATAACATTTAAAGAAGAGAGAAAAATATATATTTTTATTTTCCTTTTTTAATCAAACTATTAAGAAATAAAAATGAGAACATTTAAAGGTTACATCAAAAATTGTAAATTTTTTCTTTAATTTTTGTGATAGTTTTTCTTATAATATTGCTATAGCAGTTAAATCACATTAATTAAAAATATTTTAAAATTAATTAAAAATTATTTTTAAAATTAATTATAGAAGATTAAAATGATACTCCAACGTAAAGAAAAAATTAAAAACTTTATAAAATGTAAATCATATCTTCAATATTATAAAAAAAATGTAGAGTCTCATATTAGTATTATATTTTCATTGTCATGAACGAACATCATAGTCAAATGATTAATAAAAAATTATATACTTTTTTTAACATATTCAATCTATAGAAAATCATGTCGTTGTCGTCATAAAAACTCTTCAATCGTTATTATTAAACATGGTGTCATATTCGAAGACCATCTTGTTGCAACTATGTGTAGTTAAAATGCACATGTGTACAAGTCAAGTCTTAGAAGTAGGCAATCAAGACTACCAACTAGGGCCTCAACTTTTTTATTTATTTAATAGAACCTATTGTTTCAATAAAAAAATCAATTACTTTTAAATTATTTTTATACTAGTTAAATAATAATATTTGTTTAAAATTTGTATTAGTTAGTTTAAAAATAACTCATATAGATATAAATAAAAACTCAAGACTCAATACATAACAAAAAATTGATATTTATTATTTTTATTTTTTGAAATTTTAACAATACTTTTTTAAATAATTTTTGAAAATATATTGAGAAGATTACATAAACAAGATGGTTTTATTATCACTGGAAAATAAATTTTAACGGAAAATCAATTCTAAAAATTTAAATAATTGTTTTTCATCTCAAAAACTCATTACAATTTTAAAAAAATTAATTTTACTAAAATGTTATTATTAAAGATTTAATTTTAAATTTTTTCTAAAAACTCAAGTTGTGTTGAGTCGGCCTTGCGATGTGTATAATAATTGTTCCTTAATCAAATTGTTGTTATTTTGAATTTCAATCAAATGACTATGTGAGGGAAATGTCTCATATACTATACATGTGTGTTTCGATGATGTCAAAACGCAACCGCATGGAAGAAGTGATTACCTTATCCTACATATTTCACTTGCTTGTATCAAACATCTTGAGTATTGCATTGAGTGTCGTCATATGAGTTAAACATCTTTGGCATGTTAAAGGTCGCATGTAGAAGAGTCAAAAATAGCAAAATTGACATTTTTTGTAAAAATCAGGTCTGAGTCGACCGCTCATCTGCTTTAGTCGACTCACAAAAGGTGTCTGCAAAGTGCATTTCCCACGGGTTGGCACACGCCGACCTCTAGTCGACGCATACAGATAACATTTCTATTTGTCTAAAAATACAGACTTTGCGTCGACGCATGCTCCTGGTTTGGTCGACGCATAGCCTGTTACTTTGCCTAATCTGTTCTGTCTGGAGGGTTCCGGTCGACCACTCCTTTTTGTATGGTCAACCACTCGCTGCTTTTCTGCATAATTTTGGTCTTTCCAGTTATTTCGAAAAGTGGTTTTGTCTGTTAATTTATGGCATACTATAAATAGAAAGTTGCTCATTTTCATAAAAATAAAATTGAATCAATTGCAAAACAAGAAAAGTGAAAGAGGTGCCATTAGTTCTCATCATCTTCATCTTCTACAATTCATACCACAATAATCACACACAATAATCTTTGTTGTGCATTATGGTTTGTTTGAAGTGATAACGTCCGAAGCCGTTGATTGGAAATCCGGTTCGGGTTGAGCTTTTGGCAGGTTTTTCTTGAATAAAAACTTGAGGGTTTTGTCCTCCAAGATTCACTAAATTTGGGGGTTTTGGTACGAATCTTCTTAACATATATTCAGCTGAGCGAAGGTGATCGAGGAGCGGTGGGTTTTGTAGATCTAGTAGCGGGAATCGGTGAATTGTGAAGGAGAGGTTTGGGTTTGATTGGCAAGTGTTTGATATCAGTCGGGATGGGGTTTGAAAACGCAAGGTTGTTCAACCAAGGAGCTGTAATCGGAGGTTCATCCACAAGCAATTGAAGGACTTGATTCGACTCGAATCAAGGGACAAGAAGAGAAAGCATCTTCAACCACAAGGGAGTTTGTTTGTGCATTTGCTTGTCTATTCTTGTATAAACGATTCAACAACAGGTTATATTTATATTATACGAGCTCAATTCTATTGTTAGAATTAAGGGCAGACGTACCCAGAAGCGAGGACGGCGGGGGAACTGCCTCAACAAATCTTTGTGCCTTTTACTTTCCGCATTTTCATTTTACTTAATATTTGCGTGAATTTAGTTCAAAAAATAATATCGAATTAAGGACTGTTGAGTAAGTGCTGAAGTAACTTTAACTATAGTACAATAGTTTATTGTACAAGAAAACTAGTGCTACTTACTCAAGACCGAAATCACTTGGAGTGCTTCGCACGCCAAGTGTTTGATAAATTGTCTGAACCAAAATTCTCTTGTGTTGTCCAATTATTTTGTTGGGATATTAAGGCATTGGAACTAGTCATACCAAGTAGTGATATAAATCAATTGATAGTGTGACTAGCATAGTGATTCTCATTGCTCATTTCTCATTATCAATTTCCAAAGGTTGGACGCGTATTCGGTCTTCTAGTAACGGTTCACTATAGACGGTAATTTTTCCAAGGCCGCTTCCGCAATTTAAACATTTTTTTAAAACCAATTTTATTGGTAGCGCCGACTGAATTTTTTAATAAGGATCTATTCAAATCCCCCTTCTAGATTTGTGTCATCGTCTAACAAGTGGTATCAGATGCACCGGTTCACTCCGTGCTTCAAGTATAACTTTGTAGGAAATGGATAACGAACCTAAAGGGGCCTATAATAGAGCTCTCGATTTTAATAGAGAAAATTACAGTTATTGGAAGGACTGTATGCGGGTGCACATTAATTCCATAGATAGAAAAGTATGAAATGTTATTCTCAACGGTCCAATGGAAATAACTATGACCGATGCAAATAATGTTGTTATGCCTAAGCCCGAAGCACAATGGAAAGCCAAAAATATTTTGATCTCCTCATTAGGAGTTGATGAATATTATAGGGTTTCTCATTGTTTGACAGCAAAAGCTATGTGGGACTCATTGCAGTCGCCCATGAGGGGACCAATGATGATAAGCTAGCGAGAATCAACACGTTAACACAAGATTTTGATCTCTTTTACATGGAGCAACGGGAAACCATTGCGGACATGCAAAAGAGATTTACTCATCTCATCAATAGATTGCATTCACTAGGTAGGCCAGTGGCCAATGATGTTGCTACTAACAAAATTTTGAGATGTCTTAACAGGGAATGACAGTCGAAGGTAACCGCCATCAAAGAAGCAAATGACCTCACAATTTTGGATCTAACAATATTGTTTGGAAAGTTGCAAGAGCATGAACAAGTGCTCTTAATCCTAGAGCAACATGAAAAGAAATAAAAGAAGGACAAAACAAAGATAACTGTAAAGAAGTCTATTGCTCTCAAGACTTCTTCCTCAAAGTCTCAATCTAAGGAGCATAGTGATTACACGTCGAGTGACGACGAAGAAGACGACAAGAGTGAGGACATGGGGTTGTTCGTAAAGTGCGACAACCGCTATGTTAGAAAGAATGGCATCCAACACTCCAAGAAGAATCTTGTCAACTTCCGGAAACAATCTAGGCACTCTAGAAATGATGACACCAAGGGGAACAAAACAAGAGGGTCATGTTACACATGCGGAAAGACCGGACATTATAAACCGAATTGTCCCTTAAACAAAAAGGGAAAATAAAAGGAATCAAATAGATCACATAAGAAGCAATCAAAGCCAAGGAGAGCATATATAGCTTGGGAAAGCGATAGTGATTCCTCCGAGGTTGAAAGCTCAAGTGATGAAGATGAATCCGTAAACTTGTGTCTTTCCGCTCACCAAAAGAATAAGAAAAAACAGGTACGACATGCTAAATATGAAAACTCCTCTAACATGTCTCATTTTGAATTACAAACTGCGTTTAATACTTTGCATTGTGAAGCAAAATAAGCCTTTAAAAGTCTTGCCTCAAATAATCAAATTTTTGCTAACTTAGAGCAAAAGATTCAAGAGTCCAAAAAGAAACTTGAGGCACTTAAAGCTTCCATAGTGGAAAGTACTAAAACAGGATGTGAGGATCTAAGAAGTATAATAGTTAACTTTGGGTGTGACACCTGTTACATTTGGCAAAATGAAGTTATAAACCTAAATGCCAAACTTAACAAGGCTCTAGAGCCCAAAATTACTTTTGCCATCGACAAATCTGATTTTAGAAAGAGTATGGTTAATCCATATCAAAAATAAAAATATGTTGTAAGAGATAACGATAGCAAAGGTAATTCAAAAGTTAACTTTTCATGTCTATATTGTTGCAAGAAAGGTCGTTCCATTGCTAAGTGCCGGTTTAGGAGATTTCTGGTTCCTATAGGCATTTATCAATGGTTGCCTAAATGCGACCATTTTGTCACTCACGACTTAGGACCTAATAAGCCATTGGGTACCTCCTCTTGTTAATTGTTTTTCATAGGTACAACATCTTGAGACCACCGAGAGAAGATGGGTTCTTGATAGTGGCTGCTCAAGACACATGACAGGAGACATATCTCTTTTCATCGACTTTGTGGCAAAGAAGAAGGGGTATGTAACCTATGGAGATAATAATCATGGTGCAATACTTGGTAAAGGTAGTGTAGGTAACCCTTCATCCACTACTATATCTTATGTATTGCTTGTCGAGGGTCTTAAACATAATCTCATTAGCATTAGCCAATTATGCGACAAAGGATACAATGTATCATTTTCAAAAGAATGTTGCAAAATTGTGCATAATGATGAAATGAAGAGTGTGTTTAATGGCCTAAGAGTAAACAATGTCTATATGCTAGACTTGAATGAAGTATCTTTGACAAGTGACAAATGTCTCATGACAATGAGTGAAGACTCATGGTTATGGCATAGACGTTTAGCACATGTCAACTTTGACTTGATTAACAAAGTAGTCTCAAAAGATCTAGTCTTAGGCCTGCCCAAAATAAAGTTTACCAAGGATCACCTTTGTGATTCTTGCCAAATGGGAAAGCAAACGAGGATTTCTTTTAAATCCAAAAATATCGTTTCAACTACGAGACCTCTCGAGCTTCTCCATATGGATTTATTCGGGCCATCTAGAATTAAAAGCCTAGGTGGTAACTATTACAGTTTTGTAATAGTTGAAGGTTTTTCTAGATTCTGTTGGACTATCTTCTTAGCTAGCAAGAGCGATACATTCGCCGCCTTTGAAATATTTGCTAAGCTTTCCCAAAATAAATTAAATACAAACATTGTTTCAATTAGGAGTGACCATGGAGGTGAGTTTGAAAACTATTTGTTTGAAGAATATTGAGGTAAAGACGGAATTGATCACAACTTCTCCGCTCCACGTACTCCTCAACAAAATGGGGTTGTGGAGCACAAAAATCGTATTTTAGAAGAATTGGGAAGAACAATGATCAATGAAAGTGCATTACCTAAATATTTTTGGGCCGACGCCATAAGTACGACATGTTATGTTTTGAATAGGGTGCTCATCCGCCCCATTCTAAATGAAACACCGTATGAACTTTTAAAAGGGCGCAAGTCAAATGTATCTCACCTGCATGTTTTTGGTTGTAAGTGTTTTGTGTTGAATAATGGAAAGGAAAACTTAGGAAAATTTGATTCCAAGGCTGACAAAGGTATCTTCCTCGGATACTCTCAGTCAAGTAAAGCTTATAGAATTTATAATAAGAGATTACTTACCGTTGAAGAGTCTGTACACGTAACATTTGATGAATCTTATCCGAGAGACGTCGGAAAAGGTAGTGTTGTTCATGGTGCAGGTACATCTACGGAAGACATACTCAAAGGTGTCGAGCCAGGAAGTGATCAACCCAGCCAAGCCAAAGTTGAGGAGGAGAAAGATGACCACCATGAGGAAATCGAGGAAGTTCATCCGTCTACGAAAGATGATCTCCCTCCAGATTAGAAGTCTTCCAAAGACCATAAAATCGACAACATCCTCGGTGATATCTCAAAGGGAGTTACGACTCGATCTAAGATAAGTAATTTATGTTATCACTTCGCTTTCATTTCACAAATGGAACCTAAAAACCCTAAAGACGCCTTACTCGATGAGCACTGGTTTTTATCTATACAAGAGAAAACTTAATCAATTCAAGAGAAATGAGGTTTGGGACCTTGTCCCTCCTCCGCGAGGTCATCGAGTAATCGGCACCCAATGGGTGTTTAGGAATAAGTTGGACAAAAACGGGGTAATAACCTGCAATAAGGCGTGTTTAATCACGCAAGGGTATAACCAAGAGGAAGGCATTGACTATGAGGATACTTATGCGTCGGTTTCCCGACTCGAGGCTATACACCTTTTACTTGCCTTCGCTTGTGCGAAAGATTTTAAGCTATTTCAAATGGATGTAAAAAGTGCATTCCTTTACGGTTATATTAATGAAGAAATTTATGTTGCACAACCTCCGAGTTTTGAGTCTCATGAATATCCCGATCATGTATACAAGTTAAAACGTGTCTTGTATAGAATCAAGCAAGCCCCTAGGGCTTGGTATGAGTGTGTAACAACCCAATTTTCATTAATTAATTATTTATGTTAATTAATTGATTTATTGAAATTATTGGATGATTATTTAAGTGATTTGGTAGATAATTGGGGAGAAGAAAATATAAAGAAAAGAAATAAAAGAGAAAGGGATATAAGAGAAAGTGGAAGGAAAAGGAAATAATGGAAAACATAAGAGAAAGAAGAGTGGAAAGAAAGAGGAAGAAGAGAAAAGAGGAGAAAAAGGGGAAAAGCTTGGAATCATCAAGAACGACTTCTAGCTTTCGATTAATCAAGGTAAGGGTGTGAAGTGTTGTTATTCTATCAAGGTATATGATCATGTCTGTGTGTGTTTGGATGTTTTTCCATCTTTTTCTATTTTAGGGTAAGAATGGGTTTAATCGATAGAATCGATGTTTGAACGGTTAGAAGTTGGATTAAATGGTGTATTTTAGTCAAAGATTGTTAGGCTAAGACTATGGAAACTCGTTGAAATTGAATCGGGAGATTTAATGGTAGCAAAGAGGGGAATAGTTGGTGAAAAATACAATTTTTTGCATCATTTTTCGAAAACATACAGTAAGCAATCGATTGCATAACAAAACAGAGGCTAAAATGTGAAAATTTGGGTCAAGCAATCGATTGCATGCTGTATCAAAGCTGAAAATTGGAAATTTTTGTTCCGACGATTTTGGCCATAACTTTTAATCCGTAAGTCAGTTTTAGTCTCCGTTCGAAGTGTTGGAAAGCTAATGAATAGACCTATAACATAGTATAGATAATATAATTAGTTGCCAAAAAAATTTATATCCAATATGTTTGGGGAGTCATTGCTTAAATAAATCTTAACTAAAACATGGTTTAATTGAGATGATTTATTGATTAATTACTTGAGTATTAATTGATTGTAAACCTTCGGCTGGTTATTGAGATATCAATTGCTTTTTTTTAACAAGTTGAGTGTGTATTGAACATTGAATTCAATTATTGGTGATGGATTAACTGTCCTATGTATAATCGTTGAATTGTGTTGTGAATTGTGGTTGAATCTAATTGATCCTAATGCATTGTTTTAAATTGATTAAAAATGCATGATGATTTGTGATGAAGTTTGTTGCCGTTTGGCACGATAATGTGAATGCATATTGTTTGTATGCGATTGTATGTAAAGGATGCATGAGAACATATTAGTGAATATGTGTGCATTGCTTGATGAAATGTGTTGTATGTGCAATCATGATATAATTCTTATGTGATGAATTATTTGAGTATGCATGAGATTAAGATGCGAGAACGGTCTTAAGTGCATATGATTGTTTTATGAAAATATGTGTATGTGTAAGGTCGTACTCACTGGGGTAGAATGATAAGATATCGTTCCTAGTGGAGTAATCACTGTGGTAGAATGACCATATGTCGTTCCTTGTGAAATGATCACCGGGGTAGAATGACAGATGTTGTTCCTGGTGAGGTAGAGTGACATGGTCGTATACACTGGGGTAGAATGACTAAGATGTCGTTCCTAGTGGAATAATCACCGGGGTAGAATAATTGAGATGTTGTTCCTGGTGAGGTGCTCCCTGGGGTAGAATAACTGAGATGTTGTTCCTAGTGGAGTTTATGTGATACAGTCGTACGCATTGGGGTAAATGACTATGATGTTGTTCCTAGTGTTGGTGTTCACTGGGGTAGAATGACTATGTGTCGTTCCTAGTGAAATGATCACCGGGGGAGAATGACCGAGATGTTGTTCCTGGTGGGGTACAAGTGATGTACCCATAATCTCAAATGGAGATTGAATAGAATTGATGGGTTTATATGAGTCACATGGCATAGCTATAATTGTGGTATGAAAGTATGCATGTGTGCAATTGTGTATGACTTATGGAATTGAGAGTTGTGAATTAACATAATTGTATATGTTTATATGAATTATGGTGAATTAAACATAAAGTGTATGTTTATGTGGATTGATTGAAACTATGAATGTGTGCATGATGATTATGCTTGGTGATTATCCATATTATATATATATATATATATATATATATATATATATATATATATATATATATATATATATATATATATATATATATATATATATATATATATATATATATATATATATATATATATATATATATATATATATATATTGTGATGTATATGATGATTTATGATAAATTGTGGTGAGAAATGTGGAATAAGTGTTTTCTATGCTTGTGTATATATATGATGATATGCATTGTTATTATGATAATATTTCTCACCCTTCTGCTGGAATGATGTCCTATCTGGCATCGTGCAGGTATCAAGAGTAGAGCTGCTTGTAGTTGCGAAGTCGCTATTGGTGTAGCTGTTTAGTAATTTAATTATGTTTGGGTCGAGTCATGCTCTGGTCATGTAACACTGGGATTGCTTGGTTTATATTTTAGAGATATATTAAGTACTTTGTATTATGTGTTTATATTCATCGGAATATTATGATGTTGGCCTCAGTGCCTAAGTAATGTTGAAGTATGTGATGAACCTGAGTATTCTGTTAAGAGAATTATGCTATAAAATGAATCCGCTGCTACATGCAAAGTGAAATTGTGAGAAGCGTGATTATTTATTATAAGTGTTAATGAGCATGACAGGTGGTTTTTGATGTTTGAAAGTTATGTGTGACGCCCTTTTGTGAATGCATGAAAAATTTACTCTGATTATTCGTATATTTTCTGTGGGGTTTAGAAGGGTGTTACATTAGTGGTATCAGAGCAGGTCGGTCCGTCCGGCCAAGTTGTCTAATGTTTATTGTTCCCTTATATGCGACATGTGTGTGAAAACACTGTCGATGCGTGTTTGTTGCCTAACCTTTGTCTGCAGAAGTGGGAATGATTCAAGTGGGGGAGAGACTTGTGCTTCTCCAGGATGCTGCAAGTGTGGAATGGAGGCAATTTAAAGTACATAAGAGGGATTATCTGACAAGTGATTTAGAATTGGTTGTTGTTGTGTTTGTACCAGAGTTAGAGACTTCAATTGGTTAATGTGAGATTTCAAATGGTTGGTGAATCTCAAGAGCTTAAGGTATTTGTTTGATTTGGAAGAGTTGAATATGAGGCAGAGAAAATAATTGGGACTCCAGAAGAATTATGGTTTTGGGGTGAATTACCATTCGGGTGAAGAAAACGTGGTAGCTTAGGCATTGACTTAGAAATCTTTGCATATACTGATGATGAGGGTGAAAAGAGTTAAAACGGATTGAGCGATTTTGTGATATGAGTTCGGTTGTTAAGAGACTTCTTATGGAGTTAAGCTTAGCATGTTGGACTTTACTAGTGGTATTCTTGATAAGATTCGATAAGGTCACAACTTTGGTTTAAGTTGGTATAATGGTTGAATTTGATGAATTAAAGTCGAAGGGCTGACTTTCTAATTTATGGAAATGGTATCATGAGATGTTATGATAGAGTTTGTGTTCTAGATATTATTAAGTGGAATAAGAGTATTGAGGTAGATGGAGTATCCATCCCTGTGCTATGAAGATGTAACCAGATTTGAGGAAATTATTTTGATGGCCATAGTTGAAGAGAGAAGTGGTTGAGTTTGTATATGCTGGTTAGACTCGTTGGAAGTCAAAGAATAAACGTTAGAGACCGTTGGGTCCGATGCAACCGTTGAATATTCCAGAGTGGAGATCAAATAGTATTCCCATGGATTTTGTGTTGGGTTTTCCAGAGAATTTGAGGATATGATTTTACTTGGGTGATTTTGAATAGAATGACTAAATTGGCTCTTTTCCTAATAAGGAAGATTAATCATTCTATGTTGAAGCTAACTGAGATTGTGCAAGAGACGACTGAAAAGATCAAAAGGATCCAAGAAAGACGTGTTTTTAGAGTTACGATAGTGACTGGTGTTGGTCGAGCTTTGAAGTCTCGAAAGCACACCTCGTGTTTTGTTGATTTGTATCAGAGTAGCGCAGCGGAAGCGTGGGCGAAGTAGCATGTTAGATTGTTTTACCACTGTCGCTTGTGAATTTACATGATTTGGTATGTGTCTAAGCTGAAGAGGTACATTGATTCAGATGGATGGTGTACAAGTGAGAAAGGATTTGAGTGTTGAGGCATTGCTAGTTCAGGTTGATGAACAAGAGGCAACTTTGAAGTGAAGGGATTCCTTTGGTAGAGGTAACTTGGGAGATTAGGATGCGAGAGTCGTATACAGAGTTGTTTGAATCAGGTAACATTTTCGAGGACGAAAATTCCTAAAGTGGGGGAGGGTTGTAACAGCCCAATTTTCAATTAATTAATTATTTATGTTAATTAATTGATTTATTGAAATTATTGGATGATTATTTAAGTGATTTGGTAGATAATTAGGGAGAAGAAAATATAAAGAAAAGAAATAGAAGAGAAAGGGATATAAGAGAAAGTGGAAGGAAAAGGAAATAATGGAAAACATAAGAGAAAGAAGAGTGGAAAGAAAGAGGAAGAAGAGAAAAGAGGAGAAAAAGGGGAAAAGCTTGGAATCATCAAGAACGACTTCTAGCTTCCGATTAATCAAGGTAAGGGTGTGAAGTGTTGTTATTCTATCAAGGTATATGATCATGTATGTGTGTGTTTGGATTGTTTGGATGTTTTTCCATCTTTTTCTATTTTAGGGCAAGAATGGGTTTAATCGATAGAATCGATGTTTGAACGGTTAGAAGTTGGATTAAATGGTGTAGTTTAGTCGAAGATTATTAGGCTAAGACTATGGAAACTCGTTGGAATTGAATCAGGAGATTTTATGGTAGCAAAGAGGGGAATAGTTGGTGAAAATTACAATTTTCTGCATCATTTTTCGAAAACATACAGTAAGCAATTGATTGCACCAAGTGAGCAATCGATTGCATAGTAAAACAGAGGCTAAATTTTGAAAAATTGGGGCAAGCAATCGATTGCATGCTGTATTAAAGCTGAAAATTGGAAATTTTTGTTCCGACGATTTTGGCTATAACTTTTAATCCGTAAGTCGGTTTTAGTCCCCGTTCGAAGTGTTGGAAAGCTAATGAATAGATCTATAACACAGTATAGATGATATAATTAGTTTCCAAATATTTTTATATCCAATATGTTTGGGGAGTCATTGCTTAATTAAATCTTAACTAAAACATGGTTTAATTGAGATGATTTATTGATTAATTACTTGAGTATTAATTAATTGTAAACCTTCGGTTGGTTATTGAGATATCAATTGTTTTTTTTAACAAGTTGATTGTGTATTGAACATTGAATTCAATTATTGGTGATGGATTAACTGTCCTATTATAATCGTTGAATTGTGTTGTGAATTGTGATTGAATCTAATTGATCCTAATGCATTGTTTTAAATTGATTAAAAATGCATGATGATTTGTGATGAAGTTTGTTGTCGTTTGGCACGATGATGTGAATGCATATTATTTGTATGCGATTGTATGTAAAGGATGCATGAGAACATATTAGTGAATATGTGTGCATTGCTTGATGAAATGTGTTGTGTGTGCAATCATGATATAATTCTTATGTGATGAATTATTTGAGTATGCATGAGATTAAGATGCGAGAACGGTCTTAAGTGCATGTGATTGTTTTATGAAAATATGTGTATGTGTAAGGTCGTACTCACTGGGGTAGAATGATAAGATATCGTTCCTAGTGGAGTAATCAGTGTGGTAGAATGACCATGTGTCGTTCCATGTGAAATGATCATCGGGGTAGAATGACAGATGTTGTTCCTGGTGAGGTAGAGTGACATTATCGTATACACTGGGGTAGAATGACTAAGATGTCGTTCCTAGTGGAATAATCACCGGGGTAGAATAACTGAGATGTTGTTCCTGGTGGGGTGCTCCCTGGGGTAAAATAACTGAGATGTTGTTCCTAGTGGAGTTTATGTGATACAGTCGTACGCATTGGGGTAAATGACTATGATGTTGTTCCTAGTGTTGGTGTTCACTGGGGTAGAATGACTATGTGTCGTTCCTAGTG
Organism: Lathyrus sativus; assembly: GCA_963859935.3. Taxonomy (NCBI): domain Eukaryota; kingdom Viridiplantae; phylum Streptophyta; class Magnoliopsida; order Fabales; family Fabaceae; genus Lathyrus; species Lathyrus sativus. The sequence goes on along the minus strand of OZ012739.1, from coordinate 556,090,823 downwards.
AAATGATCACCGGGGGAGAATGACTGAGATGTTGTTCCTGGTGGGGTACAAGTGATGTACCCATAATCTCAAATGGAGATTGATGAGAATTCATGGGTTTATATGAGTCACATGGTATAGCTATAATTGTGGTATGAAAGTATGCATGTGTGCAATTGTGTATGACTTGTGGAATTGAGAGTTGTGAATCAACATGATTGTATATGTTTATATGAATTATGGTGAATTAAACATAAAGTGTATGTTTATGTGGATTGATTAAAACTATGGATGTGTGCATGATGATTATGCTTGGTGATTATCCATATTTGTTTATATATATATATATATATATATATATATATATATATATATATATATATATATATATATATATATATATATATATATATATATATATATATATATATATATATATATATATATATATATATATATATATATATATATATATATATATATATATATATATATATATATATATATATATATATATATATATATATATATATATATATATATATATATATATATATATGTTGTGATGTATATGATGAGTTATGATAAATTGTGGTGAGAAATGTGGAATAAGTGTTTTCTATGCTTGTGTATATATATGATGATATGCATTGTTATTATGATAATATTTCTCACCCTTCTGCTGGAATGATGTCCTATCTGGCATCGTACAGGTATCAATAGTAGAGTTGTTTGTAGTTGCAAAGTCGCTATTGGTGTAGTTGTTTAGTAATTTAATTATGTTTGGGTCAAGTCATGCTCTGGTCATGTAACACTGAGATCGCTTGGTTTATATTTTAGAGATATATTAAGTACTTTGTATTATGTGTTTATATTCATCAGAATATTATGATGTTGGCCTCAGTGCCTAAGTAATGTTGAAGTATGTGATGGATCTGAGTATTCTATTAAGAGAATTATGCTATAAAATGAATTCGCTGCTACATGCAAAGTGAAATTGTGAGAAGCATGATTATTTATTATAAGTGTTAATGAGCATGACAGGTGGTTTTTGATGTTTGAAAGTTATGTGTGACGCCCTTTTGTGAATGCATGAAAAATTTACTTTGATTATTCGTATATTTTCCGTGGGATTTAGAAGGGTGTTATAGAATGCCTAAGCAAGTTTCTGCTTGATCAAGGGTATTCATGAGGCAAGATCGACACAAACCTCTTCATTAAGCGTCAAGGAAAACACTTGATCTTGGTTCAAATTTATGTTGATAACATTATATTTGGATCAACTAACATGAATCTCGTAAGAGAGTTTTCTAACCTAATGCAAGGTGAACTCGAGATGACTATGATGAGGGAACTCACATACTTTCTTATATTACAAATCAAACAGCTTGAGGAAGGAATGTTTGTAAGTCAAACAAAGTATTGTCTTGAGCTTCTCAAGAGGTTTGACATGGAAAATTCCAAAGCCATTGACACACCGATTCCGACATGTGCAAATCTGAATAGAGATGAAAGTTGTAAGAACGTAGAGGTAAAGAGATATCGAGGTATGATCGGATCTCTTCTTTATCTTACCGCCTCTAGACCCGATATTATGTTTAGTGTTTGCATGTGTGTTAGATATCAATCCTCTCTTAAGGAATCCCATTTAAAAGATGTTAAACGCATACTTCGATATCTTTTGGGTACTCCAAAGTATGGGCTATGGTATTCTAAAGGAAACGATTGTTCCTTGGTTGGATTCTCCGATTCCGATTTCGTTGGGTGCAAATCGGATAGGAAAAGTACTAGTGGTACGTGTCACCTATTTTCAAACTCTTTGGTTAGTTGGCATAGTAAGAAACAGGTTTATGTTGCCTTGTCAACCGCCGAAGCAGAATACGTTGTCGTCGGCAGTTGTTGCGCTCAAGTCTTATGGCTAAAGCAACAATTGTTAGATTTTAACCTCAAACTCGATCGTATTCTGATCTTTTGTGACAATACTAGTGCAATTAATCTTACCAAAAATCCCGTGATGCATTCACGCACTAAACATATCGAAATTCGACACCATTTTCTTCGGGATCATGTGGAGAAAGGCGATGTTGTTTTTGAACACGTTGACACTACAAATCAACTAGCGGATATATTCATAAAACCACTTGCTATTGAACCTTTCTTTCATATCCGACGAGAACTTGGTATTCTCGACATTCTGGATCGTGTTTAGTAATACTTCTTGCACATATTTTATTCATCTTTGCTTACACCTACTTTGGTCATCGAATATCTAACCAATTGAAGATGTTGAAAGTATAAGCGTATATGCATCAAGCTACTCTCGGCATAACAGTGATATCTTTCCTTAACGCTTTCTCTTTCTCGATTTTTGTGTTCACACAAAATGTTTTCAATTGTGTGTTATATGTCTCATATATGTCATAATATATGTATCTTGTCTATTTGAATGCTTGAAGTTTGTTGTGGTTGGTTATTTATGCATTTTTGTTGCTTATATGTTCATAAATATGAAAATTTGCATGTTTTGTTTGCATTAGTCGACCTAAACAGGGTGCGGTGACCTCACAAAAATGTTCTCAAAATTGAAATTTTGTTCGGGAATGCTTAGGTCGACCTACCAGTCGACGCATACCTGTTGATTTTTGAACGTGGCAATTTTAACACAGTATGCGTCGACGCATACAAAGGAGTGGTCGACGCATCGCGCGAAAACTGTCAATTTTTTTTGAAAACCGTTCAAAATCCCCATAATTTCAATTCTGTCACCTCATTAATTGTGCATCATTACATATGCATTATAACTTGACATTATTTCTAACCTATGCGATATTCATATCCTCTTCCCCAAACCTAACTAGCTTCTATAAAAAGGGGTAAACTCTTAATCTCTCTACATTTTCAAAATCTTCTCCAATCCTTGCAAATCATCATCAACCCATCCTTTTTATTCTCTCTTTGAACTCAACCACCATGGCTGCAAGAAGAATAACAGGTAAAGGAACTTCAAGGGCCTCCTCATCTACTTCCATTCTGGTTTCCGCCGTATCCTTAGTGTCTCCGGAGTTTACTTAAATCTTTACCAAGAATTTTAGTAAAAGATCTGTAGTCAAGCAACACACTTATTATCGTCTCTCGGCAGAGCGCATGTACATTCCTCGCATCATCGAGCTTCTTGATTTTCAAGGTATAAACAAATTTTTGGAATGAAATGTAAAATATAATGAAGACTTGGTCCATATTTTCTACACATGTCTTCACGACAAATTTCGGGGTTCTCAATTTCACACTCAGGTGGGAAACACAAAGGTTAGTGTCACTCCTGTTGTCTGGAAAAAGTACTTTAATTTATCTCTTGATTCGGACAAACCTCTCTATGAGGTCACTGATGCACGCAAAGTGGAAGGCTATGAGTTTAAGACAACCTTGAACTCTATGTTAAAAAAGTCGTATGCGGCTCATATTGTGGCAAGCGACGTGTTTCCGAAAATCGTCACCACCGAAAAGTTGAAACCACAGGATAGGATTCTGCAGTGGATAATGGCTCGTATTTTGCGGCCTAAGAAAGGTGGTTTTTCTCGTGTTGATCAGGCGGAAGTTCACTTGATGTACATTTTGAGAAACAAGATTAAAATTAATTGGCCTTACTACATTGCAAGTAGGATTTACGCGTTAAGGGACTCAGGTCGTGGTACAACTCTCTCTTATGGGTCAGTTATTCAAGAGTTCATAACTAGTGCTAAAGTTTCACTTCCAGTATTTCCGTATAAATCGATCACTTCTGACCAGGAGTTTTATCAGAAAACTCTTACCATGATGGGTTATATCTGGCTTCATGATGAACAGCGGTACAAATTTGTTGTTAAAGCCATTACTTCCCGGGTAGAAGACTCTGAGGAGAGTGAGGAGGAAAGTGAAGAGGAAGAAGAAGAAGAAGAAGAAGCACAAGAGGAGCAAGATGATCGACAACCAATGGAGGTTGACGATCAAATAAATGAGGATTGGGTTCAACGTACACCATCCATAAAAGATGGTAATGACCAAGGTTGGGGTCAGTGGCAACACACCAGGTGGAGAACAATGTGTGAATACTATCAGCCTTCACAATGGGGCTATGAAGAGTCAACGAATCCCCTGCAACCACAGTCTTCAGAGCTCCTAGATATGATGAGGGTCATGCAGTTAGAGCAACGTACCTTCATGAATGCTCAGGACGAGCGGTTCGCCCAAATTCAGAGCCAATTAGAGACACACACTGAAAGATTCAACACCTTCTCCTCCGATATTAATGCACGGTTAGATACTCTAGCTGCATCGACTGAAAGTCAGGAGCAGGCCATTTCACATAGCCTCAATACCTTGAACAATGTGGTTTTGGAATTCACCGACATGGAAGATCTGTATCGTGGAAGAGGCCGCCACTTCAGGGGGAGGGGATATTGAAGCCTCTGCATTAAAGCATCCTTGCATTTCCTCGTTTTTTATGGTGTCTTGTTATTTTGCATTGTATTGTATAATCTATAAAGTGTGACAATGCCTTGCATTTTTGAATGTGTTATAACCTTCCTAAACACTAATTGTTCTATGTTTTCTTAATGTATGGTTTGTGTATCTATTCGTCTCTTGATCATTGATGTTATCATGTGCGGATAATTGTTCATGTTGTATGTGCATGTTGTAAATTTTTTTATTTGAGCTTGTTTCTTAACCAATCTCTCTTTCTTTTTTATGTTATCAAAGGGGGAGAAGAGTGTGGCAAAGATAATAGTAAAACCATGAAGAGTCGCAAATGAAGACATTGCAAATAAGGGCATTAAGCAAGGGGGAGATTAATACCGCACATCACACAAGCTGGTTTCACAAGTTTTGCCATCATCAAAAAGGGGGAGTATGTGAGGGAAATGTCTCATATATTATACACGTGTGTTTCGATGATGTCAAAACGCAACCGCATGGAAGAAGTGATTACCTTATCCTACATATTTCACTTGCTTGCATCAAACATCTTGAGTATTGCATTGAGTGTCGTCATATGAGTTAAACATCTTTGGTATGTTAAAGGTCGCATCTAGAAGAGTAAAAAATAGCAAAATTGGCATTTTTTTGTAAAAATCAAGTCTTTGAGTCGACCGATCATCTGCTCCGGTCGACTCATAAAAGGTGTCTGCAAAGTGCATTTCCCACGGGTTGGCGCACGCCGACCTCCGGTCGGCGCATACTGATAACATTTCTATTTGTCTAAGAATACAGACTTTGCATCGATGCATGGTCCTGGTTTGGTCGACGCATAGCCTGTTACTTTTCCTAATCGGTTCTGTCTGGGGGGTTCTGGTCGACCACTCCTTTTTGTATGGTCGACTGCTCGCTGCTTTTCTGCATAATTTTGGTCTTTCTACTTATTTCGAAAAGTGGTTTTGTCTGTTAATTTTTGGCATACTATAAATAGAAAGTTGTTCATTTTCATAAAAATAAAATTGAATCAATTGCAAAACAAGAAAAGTGAAAGAGGTGCCATTAGTTCTCATCATCTTCATCTTCTACAATTCATACCACAACGATCACACACAATAGTCTTTGTTGTGTATTATGGTTTGTTTGAAGTGATAACGTCTGAAGTCGTTGATTGGGAATCCGGTTCGGGTTGAGTTTTTGGCAGGTTTTTCTTGAATAAAACCTTGAGGGTTTTGTTCTCCAAGATTCACTGAATTTAGGGGTTTTTGTTACGAATATTCTCAACATATATTCAGTTGAGCGAAGGTGATCGAGGAGCGGTGGGTTCCGTCGATCTAGTAGCGGGAACCGGTGAATTATGAAGGAGAGGTTCGGGTTTGATTGACAAGTGTTTGATATCAGTCGGGCTGGGGTTTGAAAACGCAAGGTTATTCAACCAATGAGCTGTAATCGAAGGTTCATCCACAAGCAATCGAAGGACTTGATTCGACTCGAATCAAGGGACAAGAAGAGAAAGCATCTTCAACAAGAAGGGAGTTTGTTTGTGCATTTGCTTGTCTATTCTTGTATAAACGATTCAACAACAGATTACGTTTATATTATACGAGCTCAATTCTATTGTTAGAATTGAGGGCAGACGTACCCCGAAGCGAGGACGGCGGGGGAACTGCCTCAACAAATCTTTGTGCCTTTTACTTTCCGCATTTTCATTTTGCTTAATATTTGCATGAACTTAGTTCAAACAATAATATCGAATTAAGGATTGTTGAGTAAGTGCTGAAGTAATTTTAACTATAGTACAATAGTTTATTGCACAAGGAAACTAGTGCTACTTACTCAAGACCGAAATCACTTGGAGTGCTCTGCACGCCAAGTGTTTGATAAATTGTCTGAAACAAAATTCTCTTGTGCTGTCTAACTATTTTGTTGGCATATTAAGGCATTGGAACTAGTCATACCAAGTAGTGATATAAATCAATTGATAGTGTGACTAGCATAGTGATTCTCATTGCTCATTTCTCATTATCAATTTTCAAAGGCTAGACGCATATCTGGTCTTCTAGTAACGGTTCGTTATAAACAGTAATTTTTCCACGGCCGCTTCCGCAATTTAAACGATTTTTTAAAACCAATTTTATTGGTAGCGCCGACTGAATTTTTTAATAAGGATTTGTTCAATCCCCCTTCTAGATCTGTGTCATCGTCTAACAGATTGATATAATAATAAAACATAAAAATAATAATACAAATAAATATTATAAAAATGATAAAAATAAATGAAAATAAAACTAGATATGTATTTCTCTCTCATTTTTAACCGTTATGTTTTCTCTTTCATGTTTTTAATGGTTGGATTAAATCAATTATTCAAAATTGCACATGAGAAAGACCATGAGAGAAAAAATGGGAGAAGATTCAACTCCGAATAAATTCAAAACAAATGACAATTCAAGAACATGTTTAGGCGTATTGCAAAAATATGAATGAATATTTCTAAATCATTTCAAATTTAAATATAAAACAATGTAATTTTGACCGACATAAAAATTCGATAAACTCACCATTAATAATAAAATTTATATTATTTATTGAAGAAATTTTTTTAATAAATAAATATTTCAAATATAACATTTTCAGTATAATGTGATAAGTTCGATTATATGATTTTGCCATATATCTAAACGGTGAGTGTAATCTTATCACCTATTTTATACCATTTTTAACATGAATAGTACATTTTATTTAAAAAGAAAAAAATCATGAGTATACACATTTTTCATATAAAAAGTTTTATGGAAAAATAAAATATATAGTAATTAACTAAATGCACGGTCAAAATAATAATTACTCATAGAAAGTTTTTAGAAAAAGAAAATATATAGTAATTATTTAAATATACGGTCAAATAATTATTACTATGGATAAACTTTTTTTTCTACATGCATGTTCTTAAACTTCCACATGTTTATAAATTCTATAACTTCTAGTTGATTAAAAATATTGAAAATCATTATTTCCTTAATTACCAACAGCAATATGCAAGAATCTACGGTTGTAATTGTTGGTGGTGGTCCTTCTGGCCTAGCAATCTCAGCTTTACTAACACAAAACTCAATATCTCATATAATACACGAAAAAGAAGATTGTAATGCTTCTCTTTGGAGAAAACATGCTTACGATCGTTTAAACCTTCATTTAGCTAGTGAATTTTGCTCTTTACCCCTCATGTCCCATCCACCTTCGGGCCCAACATACCTAACCAAAGACCAATTCCTTCAATACATTGATAAATATGTCGACCATTTTGACATAAAACCTCATTATTATCGTGTTGTTCAGTCTGCTAAGTACGATGAGGTTGGGAACAAATGAATTGTTGAAGCCAAAAACACCCTAGAAGGTATCTTAGAAGTTTATGGCGCAAAGTTTCTTGTGATTGCCTCTGGCGAAAATAGAGAAGGTTTTATTCCTAATGTGCCTGGATTAGGGAAATTCGAAGGAGAGGTGGTACACTCCAAATACTACAAATCAGGTTCAAAATATAAATTAAAAGATGTTTTGGTTGTTGGCTGTGGAAACTCAGGAATGGAGATTGCATATGATCTCCATAACTGGGATGCTAACTGTTCTGGCCTGAACCCAACCTCGCGGCCCAGCCCAATAACGCACAAGGCCCAATAAGTGGAGTAGCTTGACCGGGCACACGTCCCCCCACCGGACGGGCAGGATACGCTCCCTGTCAAGCAAGACGGCGCGCTTCTAAGCGTCCTCGGCGGACAGAACAGCCTCCACGGGCAGAATCCCCCCTGCCAACGGGCATGACGATACGTCTCCCCCACTCTCGTGTGCTCCCCCCCTCGGGGAGGGCCGCACACCGCCAGGGAAT